>QEPC01004656.1:1022050-1035757 GCA_003113815.1 Sphenodon punctatus | reverse complement strand
GTTTGACCACGCTTCCCGGGACCTTCCCCCGGCTAGCCCGGGAAGCGTGGTTGAAACTGACCCCATGTGGGTATTGAGCGTGATGAACATCTGGCGCGCGCCGTTCAGACGTTCAGGGCCCTTTGGCCCCACGGGGGGGTTGAGCGTGGTTCAGTGTGGTTCACCGTGATCTCGTAACGTCTGAAGACACCCACAGACACGTGTCACAGCTAAATCTTCTAAATGTGCTGTAGTAATAATTTACTAATTAACACTTGTGTTTTCTGTTTTACCAAGATTCATCTGTCAAGATAAAACTCTACTGACTTTTTCTCATGTAGAATTGTAGAACTGTAGGGTTGGATATTAGCTCAAGGGTAACCTAGTTCATCTCCATGCTCCAAGACAGATACCCTCTACCTAGAATATTCATTTTCTTATACTGTTTCTCCATACGCAGATGTCACACAATTGTTGAAAAGTTGGCAGGGCATTATCTTTTCTCTTTTTTTATGACTGTGGTACGGAGATACAGTAAATCTGACAAAAAGTCAAAGGTAGAGTCAGAATCAGAATACAAGATACCTAATTTCCAGTAATTTATTTTAACTACTAACCTTTGCTACCATTAGCAAATGCTTTAAATGATTTCTCTCTAGCTTTGCTAAAGTTTTCTTAGATCACTTTCAGGAAAACAGTTAACTTGATGTAGAGAGACCTTATTTCTGTTTTACTCTTGAAGTGTTCACACCAACATCATCCTAAAATGTTATTCAGGAGTAGGAGGAGATGTGTTTTGTGTTTTGAAGTAACTGTTTGTCTGAACAGTTACTTCAAAACAGTTACAATTGGTCTGATTCAAGAAAAAAATGTACCTTAAAATTATTGACAATTTTATCACCCAGTCTGGCATTATCAGTATTTAAGTAGTGAGAAGTTGTTCAGAGTCATCGGTTTCTACATTAATTATATGACAGTGAGAAACAGCTTTACCTGAGATGAAGGGTTTCTCTATAATTACTTCAAAACTTTTTCTTCCCCTCACATTCAACAAGGATAGACTTGGCTGGGGCATACTGGAGGAGAACTGGGCCCTGCCCTGTCCTGGCAGCACTTCCCCTACCCCAAGAAAAGAACACGATATGGCCCTGAATGTGGTGAGATTTAGTTTTCAGTTATAGGAACATACAAACATAAGAAATGTCATACTTGGTCAGTCTAATGGTCCATCAAACCCAGCATCATGTCTCCAACAGTGGCCACCTTCAGTCGCTTCTGAGAACTACACAACAGAAGATTAACTAAAACTATGTTGTAGGCATTATCATAACACCACCCATTAACATCAACCAAAGTAAGTTCTTTTGGGAACTACTCCTCCAATTCCTTGTACATTCACTGAAGTCAGTATAAGTTTTCTGTTCCCAAATTATGCAGGATCAGGTCCTCAGAGAGAACACGAGTTACTGTTGAATGTCAGTCCTCCAAAATATGATGAACTTTCACAGAAAAATCTCATGTATTTTCAGTTTGACACAAGAAGCTATTACTTTTAACTTTGTCAGCAGTACCAGTGTGGGAATAAAAAAGCAGATACTGATGAAAGACCATTGCAATATCAGGCTTTGTTCTCACAATAAATAAAATAATTCATCTCATTTTTTTTTCTTTTAGATAAATAGACTAAAACTTTCATTTTTTATTTTAACTGCAGCTCTGTAGAACAGAACATTAAGTAATTATATCATCTCAAGCTTGGACCATTGGGTTAGATTTTTGTATTGAAAAAAATCATCCACTTTGATTTTTGGCAACCAATTTCTCCTTCAGACTTGATCTACTATATGTGTTATGCCATATTTCCCAGTCTGTTCAATTTATCTATTAAAAAACAGCTCTATACTCACATTCTTTCCTTTTCAACCCTATACTCCTTAAATTCTTCAACATCACTGTTTTGAACACTCTCTTATAGAGTTATTGTCTAATAGAAGTCTCATAGAAAATCCCACTAGACTGAAAACCAAGTAGCACACTTAAAAGCACTAACTTCTTAAAACACTAATCAGTAGAGGTGTGCAGCAGGGACCCATGACATTATTTGTTTTTGTTTTTGTTATTTAATTATTTTGTTTTCGTAAATATCAAAATTTTGTTTTCATTTTTGCTTTCGTTTTTGATTGCCAATGGTTTCAATGGAAAACACATTTTTGGATGTTATGTTTTTGGTTTTTCATTATATTTGGAATAGAGAAAGGTCCTACACCACCTCTGGAAGATACTCAGGCTCGAGCTCAACTGAACCTTTGAGGGAAGGGAGTAAGTACTATATGTTGGATAACACAGCTCAACATGGGTTAACGTTCCATGTGGCTTCACCCTAAGACTTAGGTCGTTTTTACACGGACGGGGGGGGGGTGTTTGGCCGTGGTGGGTGAAGGTGTGTGTGTCCGTTTACATGAACCTCCACCCACCTCCACCCACAGAGGCGCCTCCCAGTTTTCTGGAGGGCTCCGTGGGTGGAGATGGGTGTGCGATGGGTAGAGGTGGGTGTTGCACAGGCGCGCGTATGCACCCTCACCTATCCTGCTCAATTTTCACACATGCGAACACCGAGTGAACACCCATTCAACCACCTACCGTTGGCCATTTATATGGCATCGCCACATTTACACGGGATGCCCCTCCGCATGGACAATGGGTGTCCATGCGTGGGAGTGTCTCATGTAAAAAGGGCCTTTTATACTACTGTGACAGGAGTCAAGCTATTATCTTAGACAGACCAATAAGGAGCTGTTCAGAAAATTCAACTTTAAAACTATGGGATATGATAAGAAAGGAGGTCATGAATAGAAAATGGTCATTCGAGACACTTTTCTTTTTTTCTTTTTGGAAGTACTAAAGCAATTCCCAAGCAGCCTCAACTGTTTATAGATAATATACTAGAAATATTAAGATGCATTATATCAAATAAAGGTGCTCTTATTAAACCACCAAGAAACTCTGAAAACAAGCTGACAAAACTCAGTGTATACAAAATATTTTCAATCTGACCTCTAGTAACAACTCCTGTGGGATTTCTGTAAATTAATTTATTTATACACCTAAATGTTAGGAATACAAACTAACCAGAATATAAACAATTATACAAGCACAGATGGTATAATTGCCTGGGAAGGTGAAGAGATCGATAGATCAATCGATAGATATAGATATAGATACAGATAGATAATATTTTGTTTATTTTGCAATAAGATTTATCTGAGGCTGCATACATCTGTCACAGGGTGAGCAGCAAGTGTAAAAGGTTGAGCAGCAAGTGTAAAAATGTCAATAAAAGTTATTAATATATACAAATCAAAACCAAAACCTCCAAAACTAAAACTCTATCACTCAGTAAGAGTTCATTTTTCATCTTCTCTTTCTCCCCTATCTTTGAAACTATCCTTTTAACCAGGGACAGGTTCGGTCTGCTAGTCCTGGCTTTTGTTTCAAGGCTATATATCTAAACTTGTATGATGCTACAGGTCCTGCTGACTGTGAATTGCTTCACCTATATCTTCCAGTTAGGTCCTTTTTACATGAGACGGTACCACTCATGCCCATGCAGTGGATCTCTGTGGGCATGAGTGGTACCATCTCGTGCAAATCCCATGGCTGGTGAGTGGGGGTACGTGCGCACTCCCACAAAACATGCATCCCCACGCATGGAACAGCTGGGGGAAATGGAGGTTGCTCGATGTGTGGGGATGCATGGGCCGTGGGGATGTGCCCCTGTGCACTGGCACCCATGTGCCACCCACGCTGTGGCACACACACACACACACACACACACACACAACGCAGCTGCGACCCGTGTAAAAAGGGCCTTAGTGACTAGCTAGAATTCTAATGGCCACCAGTGACTGGGAAACAGATTCTTTTCTCTTATAAACAGAACCACAAAGATCAAAACAGCCATTTTAGATAGGAGGGAGAGGAGAATAGACCTTCTATGAGACCACCTTTATATTAGACTTCTCTCCTCCCTGTTTAAGTCATAATTGTGATTTTTAATCAACAGAATGCCCTACACTATATCATTTCTTAACCCATTAGCTAGGGAAATTATTTCTTACCAGCACTGAACGTACTTAACAGACTTCAATATATGACATAAAAGAATTAACTAACTGCCTTTAATGCTAACAACCCCAGTCCTGAAAGGGTGTAGTCTCACTGAAGTTACTAGAACTACTCACAATAAAGTGACTTCAGGATTGTGGCCTATATCATATCATTGTTTATATTTTATGTACAAGGAGAACAGACAAAGCTACTGCAAATAACTGAAATAGTTTACTGTGAAACAAATCAAAATTATACAATATAATCCATATTATATATATATATATATACATACATACATACATACACACACACATACACACACGCACAACTCCAATAATTTTAAAAAATAGCTAAAATAGCTCTGTTATGAATTCCAAACATGAAACACAATGTGTTTTGAGATGAGCTTTTAATCAGGGTTATCTAAACAATAATTATAAAAACAATTAATTTGCATATAACATACATATCCTATAATACTAAAAAAAAATAGAAACCAATTATTTCATTAGAAATGGACTTGTTTAATATAATAAAATGTCAAAAACATACATCAAAAACATAGGAAAATAGAAAAGAGGGTGGATGAATAAAAATATCATCCAAGTTCACATATACTACAAAAGAGTAAAATTATATAACCCGGTGTTAGTAACTCATAAAAACTATTTACTTAATTTATTTATTTATTTATTTTGAAACCTTACTGCCACAGGCAGCTCGGGGCAGCTTACAAGCAATCCATAAAATCAAACAGTAGAATTAAAAACAACACATAAAAGGAGGATTAAAAATATCCCCCCACCCACCCTAAGCCACTCCCCCGATGCTCTCCCCCATCAAATGCTGGTAGAATAGCCAGGTCTTAAAGCTTCTTCAAAAGCTTTAAGCTGTGGAACTCCCTTCCGGAGGAAGCTCGCCTGGCCCCAAGCCTTTTGATATTTCGGCGTAACTGTAAGACCTGGCTGTTTGCCCAGGCCTTTGGGAGGGAGGGGGGGGTTGATTTTTAATCCCCCACCTTATATATTTATTTATGATTGTTCTATGCCCTGTTTTATTGACATATTTTATATTTGTTTTAAATGTTTTTATACTGTTTTATTGTTGTTAACCGCCCCGAGCTGCATGGCAGGATGGGGCGGTATAGAAATCTAGAAAATAAAATAAATAAATAAATAAATAAAATAAATAAAAAGGAGGGGAGATCCGGGGCCAAACGGACCTCCGCCGGAAAGGAGTTCCACAGCCGGGGCATGACTACCAAGAATGTCCTCCGCTGCATAGCCCCCTGAAACACTGAGAAGACCTCGAGCAGGGCATCCCCGGATGACCGCAGGGGCTGATCCAGAGTCCAGGCGATGAGGCGGTCCCGCAGATAGGTAGGACCTAGGCCATCTAGGGCTTTATAGGCCAACACCAACACCTTGAATTGGGCCCGGAAAACTATCAGCAGCCAGTGCAGAGAGCGGAGCACCAGTTAATATGCTCCCGGTGGCCCAATCCCACCAGGAGACGGGCCGCCACATTCTGCACCAGCTGCAATTTCCGAGTCGTCACTAAGTCAGTGCCCTGGGTTTGGCCAGTCTGCTCTGCCAGCGGCAGTTCAGGATATTCTGGAGTGCTAGCAACAGGGCTACCCCAGGGCTTCTCCATCTGCACTTCTCCACAGTCTTCTCCATGCCTGCTCCATCTGCACATCAGTTGGGGCAACTTTAGATGGATGGGCCACCTAGAAGTGAAGCGGGCTGGCGTGGCCAGCATCAAGGCAGTCCGTCCATCTAAAAATACCCATTGTCCAAATAATGTGATAATCTATGGGGTGCTTCTAGCTCTCTCTTATTTAGATTATACCATCCTGGATGATATGTTGGAGGTAATAACTTTTAAAACCTATAAATAAAGAGACTATTCTTTTGAGAAGAGAGGCATATTGGATACGTAAACTGAATACTCTTATTCCTAATGGATTAAATGGGGAATTAGATTTTATACCTTTTTGAAGGGTAGTACTTAGAAAGATCAACATGTTTAGCAGGTTCTTTTTAGATTAAATGATTAATGGACTTAGTTAATAAACAAAATGTGTTTTCAGTGAGTGTTTGGATAGCTGTGAACCCAATTGGCTATGTGTGCTGCATGGGGGGAGGGTGTAGACGGGCGCACATCCACCCCCTACGCACAGAGGCACCTCCGTTTTTTCTGGTACCTCTATGCATGGGGATGCATGTGCAAAGGAGCACCCCCCACCCCGTGGGTTTTACAGAGGCAGCAGCCACGCATGAACAACCAGTTTTCTGGGTGTTTATGCGGGGGTACTGCCCATGTAAAAAGGGCCTTTGTTATATTTGGTTTTTGAATGAGTGATTGATAGTGTTAACTTAACCCTATTGGTAATGGGTCATCCAAGAGCAATTGGCCTATGAGCATAATTAATACATTGTGTTTGGTTCATGAGCTTAATTACATGCACTACACTCCTTTTTGGGAAATATATATATTTCAGACATATATATTTTAGACAAATAAAAAACAGCATAGACAAAAAACTACACTAACTTCTTAACCCTTATATGGATTTGGGGGTAAATCAGGCCCCAAAGGGGTACAAAACTTCATAAAATGCATTAGCAAACCTGTACCACTTCATACACCATGTATTCCTCAACCGTAATAGGGTCAATTGTCTGTGTTGGTTCATCCTTCCCCCAACTGTAATTCATCTACTTCTTTTTTTTAATTGAGAATTTCACTCAATACTGAAATGGTATGGGGTTAATTGGACCCCAAATATAATGAAAGAGAAAATGAAAGAATTTCACGCTTAAGATACAAGGGGTCATATTCACCCCAGTCATTTACTTCAACCCCTCAGGTAATTCAACATTCACCACAGTAATTTTGGGAATGTTGGGATACTATTGACTCCCAATACCTTTTGTGTTAGTATTGTTTCTGTACTACAAACAATAACTCTTGATAAAATTTCATTTTTTCAATTTTAACATGGAGTCATTTTTTTTTTCCAATTGTGACTTAATTGGAAAGCCAGTCTGGTGTAATGGCTAAGTGTGCAGTACTTGGACTGGGAGATAGGGGCGGGACTCCAGCTCAAGTCTCGCCTTATCCAGAAACATCTCACAAGGTTGCTGTGAGGATTAAAAGTTCTGTTATACATAAAGCGCTCTGAGTACCATGGCAGGGGCCATGGAACTTGGATTAATAAAGATTATTATTAACTGGGGTGTATTTTACCGCAATACTAGATTAATACAGTGCATTTTTGTATTGTTTGAGGGTTAAACCAGATATGTTTCCTGTCATATTGTCCTACCAACGTTAACAACATTGTTTTCATATATGTATGAACACTTGACTCATATTTCAAAAGGTATTGCTTTTCAAGTATTCCTTAAGCTAAGAATAAAACATATTAAATAAATTATGCGATTTAGTTCCAAAACTACCTTTGGGATAACAATTGCATTTTCAAAATTGCATAGCAATGTTCTCCAAAATCTGAAATGTAACTTAAGCTGAATGACAGATTTAAATGGAAAAAACCAAGCAAACTTAAGGCTAAAATACTCCAATGAATTTGGAATAACTAAAAAGCTTGAGAACTAGGAAAATGAAGTTTGGAAGACTGTTGCTTTATACTCATTATTATGGTATATCATTTGTTTTCCTTCTAATTATCGCCATGCTACTACTACATTTATGGAGCAATAGGGAGCTATCAAGAGAATAATTTAAGACTTACAAATTTCTATGAATATTAATCAAGGACACTATAATGTAGTGTATGAATTATCTGCCCTAATTTCAGAACAAGTGATGTAACAGCAATTTGAATTTTCCCTTATAAGTTTTAACTTTTACATTATGCCAATATACTGCATGCAAAAGTACACTCATTGCCAACACTTATGACAATGAAGTTATTGACAATGAAATTAACTGAATTTTATTAAGTTATTATTCATTCAAAAAATACCATCCCCAGTTATATGGGAACAAAGCAAACTTTTGAGACAATTCAGCTTTTAACTCCTACAAAACTCTTCAATCAGAGTCTTCACTCTGACAACTGACAGCCTTGGTTCACACCCACCAATAATATCCTCCTATTATTCACCTGCAAGACTCAGAATTTCTGGATTAGCCACTCACCAGTCACAACGAAAGGCCACATGACCAGCATTATCAAAATCAGATGAAAATATCAAGATATAGCACTTACCTTCAATTTTCATTCATAACCAGCAAAAGGGGGGGGGGGGGATTTTTTTAAAAAAAAATCTTTACTTGTGTCGTTTTTGCACGTTTATCAAGACCCCTAACAGTATCAAAGTTGACAAGGCTTCTAGTTTGTTGCTGAATGGTTTTACTACATCCTTCTCTATTTATTTTTCCTCATCAGGCAAGAGCTGAGGATAATGGCTTAGGGTGTTTTTAGACAAGTGCCTCCCAACCTATTACTTACCAATTACCCACCCATCATGGATGTTGCAGGACTGCATATGATGTAGGGCTGAAACAAAGTCTTCAGAAAACTTCAGAATTCAGCAAATATTACGGTATTCGGTTCCGAAATTCCGAATTCTGAAGTTCCAAGTACCAGGACGTTATTCAGAAAACTTCAGAAACCATGATATGTTTGGGGGGGGGGGGAGGCTGATGGATAGTTGAGCTTCTCTTCTTCCGGAAATGAAATTTAGTACCATATTTGGTAGGAGGGGGTATGGGAGGGGACAGTTGATTAATGGTAAGCCAGATGGCAAGCTTTTGATTAGCTGACAGGGCAAAATAAAAGTGGCTGCAGTCATTTTTTCCATTCTCTTTGGTGAATTTGGCTGTGTGCTACAGTGCTGCTGGTTCTGTAAGTAATCGACTGGGGGTGAGGGATGCCTGTCCTGTCCTGTCCTGTCCTGGTATGGCTTGACCTGTCCTGTCCATAGGGTCAATGCTGGGGGATGGGGTTATGTTTAACCTCTACCATGCCATGCGGTTTTTTAAACAAATTTTAAAAATGGGTGCTGTATTGCTTCTAGTTCTGCTTGTTGCTTGGTTGGCACTTGGCACCATGAGGCCAGAGAGATCGCTCTGTCTGGCTCCACTTCTCCTTGCCTAGTCTGTTCAAGTTACCAGTGCCAATGCCATGTCAAGAGGGTGCCTCTGGATGGGGGGTGTGGGTGAATGTCTGGTTTCTTAATTTTGTGACTGCTGAGGCCTGGGCTTGCTGCCTTTTGGTGGGATTTATTTCTCCATGCAGTTACAGACAGTTTTGCAGGGGTTGTTTTATTCTTCTTGAGCGAATGTCCCTTGCTAGCCTGCATTTTTGTTCACTGCTTGGTTGACATAATGATTAAAGTGGGTGCACTCACTGCTGATGGTGGACCATGCTGTGGGTACACTACTGTTGTGTTTTTGGATTTCTGGAAGCAGTTGCAATTTTGTGGGGCTGTCTTCTGGAGCAATTGTCCCACTCTTGCTAGCCTGCTTTTCTGGGTACTGCTTTGGCTGTGGGTTCAAGAACTTTGCAACAACTTTCTGAAGTTTCCAAAGTTTTCAGAGGTCCAGAATTCCGAGTCCAAATTCTGAGACTTCAAAAAAAGTGCCAAAGTGCCACCAAGTACTCAGGCCGATTATTCAGAATTGCAGTATTTGGCCCGAGTACTCAGAAGTACTATTCGGTACAGCCCTAATACGTTGCCAATGCGGCACTGCAACATGTATGATGGGTGGGTGATGGGTGAGTAATAGGTGGGGAGGCGCTTGTCCAAAAAGACCCTTAGTCAGCAATGATCCAACACAAATCAGGTGTTTAGGAAATTCATACAGTGACCCTAGTACTTCCACAAACCATGAGGACAGTGAACATCATAGCCCAACTGCCCTCCATCCTTCATCATTGCCATACCTTGAGAAAGTATCAGAAGATTGATTACAATCACAAGAAGATTGTACATCTTCCTCTAGGGGTCCCCCATGTGGGGTTCCACAGGGTTCAATTCTGTCCCCCCGCTTGTTCAATGTGTATATATTCAGACACTGGGGAGGTTGTGCGTAGATGGGAGGTTCGTTGTCATCAATATGCTGACAACCCTCAATTATACTTCTCCTTTTCATCAGAACAGGCCCTGAAGTCTCATGGCTTTCCTAGTGCTTGACGGGTGTAGGGGACTGGATGAACTCTAGCCAACTGAAGCTGAATCTCGACAAGACAGAGGTGATGCTCATTGTTGGGGCCAGTGATGTGCGTGAGGGGGGTTCCCTGTCACTGAGGGGGTCCACCCTGTGTAGGCATCTCAAGTACGGAGCCTGGGGGCACTACTGGATACACGGCTATACCTGGATTTCCAGGTGGCAGTGGACAGGAGTGCCTTTCGTCACTTGAGACGGCTCTGTCCATATGTCTCAGACGCCGATCTCATCACCGTCATCCAACCCTCGTCTCCGAAATCTTCAGGCTCCTCTATCAGCCTCCACTACCATATATCTCACCTATTTCCTTCTTCTCTGTAAGGAATCTCCCACTGACTCAAGATCAGCAACAAAACAGCTTGTCTATTCAATAGTACTCCTTTCCATCCCAGTGACTATCAGCAACCATCCAACATTATTCCTCATTCATTTCCTGACTAAAGTTAATCCTCTTTCACCTGTAATTCCCTGCCATCAGCATGTATGCCTTCACTTGCATTAACAACTCATTTGCCCTTTGCAAGTTCTAATATAGAATTTCAGTTAAATACCATGTACACTTATTTTTGCTTGCTTGTTTTTCATTTTTTTGTTTTTTTAATAGGCTTTGTTTTGTAATATCTAACAGGCAGGATGTGAAAAGGGGCACTTAATTTATTTAGGCCTTTTAAGATGGCAGCTCATTTTCATTCTCAAATTCCTTCTAACATTATCTTTGTATTTGTGTAAGTAACTGGCTATGGAGCTCACTGGTCTTAAATTTGTATTTGTTGTGCATTTCAATTTTGAATGCTCTGGAAATATTTGAAGAGAAAAAATAAGAGAGAACCTCCTATGGAATTGTCATGTAATTAGAAAGTCAACATCATCTGTTTACTCTCTGATTATGGAAAATTGTATTTGATAGCTTCATAATTATTGAAAGAATTTCCTGTTCCACTGAGATTTGGTTAGGTTTGCAAATATTTGTTTGACTTTAGTGTTGTTTAAAGAATATTTAAAGATGTCTGCTCTAATTTACATATCATTTTAATATATGAATAGTGTAAAACCAAACATTGTATGCCAGTGGAGTACTTCTTGATATCTACAAATATAGTTTACATTACCTGTTGTATATACATTTAATTTACATTATTCTGTTGTATATAACTTCCTAGGAGAATCCAATCTGAGGGTGATAACCACAGGAGGTGGGCCCTTTAACCAACTTTGGGCAGCATTATCCCACATTGGGCAACACTAATATGTGATGCATCCCTGGCCTTTTTGGGAGGACACATCACATGTTGGCTGGCTGCCTGCCCTGGGGCGGAATGCTTATACATCATGACAAACATTTGGCTTTCCTCCTATATGTTTTCCTGTCAGATTCATTTTGTTTAAACATACAATAATAATAATAATAATAATAATAATAATAATAATAATATCCCACCAAGAAGCACTTGCAAACTAAACTCATTTTCTGCAGTGCAGAAACTTCAGTGGCACAGCAACCATAGAATATACATAATCATATTTTAAAACAACTTCTGAATTAAAAAGTTAATAGGAAATAAAGGGGCTAATCCTAAAGTTACGTGTGCACATTCATGTGTGCATGGCACACATACAGTGCTTGTGCATTCCCTGTATGGGGAATATTTATTTATACCCCACCCTTTCTCAAAGGCTCAGGGTGGCTTAAAGAAATAAACACAGAGAAAAATAATAAAAAATACAATACAATAAAATCCCCTGAATATCCCTAACCTCACCCGAAAAACCCACACACCCACCCCAACCCCTATTCCTGCCTGCCAAATGCTTTGCTAAAAAGGAACGTTTTGCACCACCTCTGGAATATGCTCAGGCGGACTGGGCACAAGCCAATAATGCCTCTCTGCAGGCCCTTCTTGTACAGACATTAGTAGGTGGTACCCACAAGAGGGCATTCCTGGCCGACTGTAGGGGTCACAGTAGAGCATGGAAAGAGAGATGGTCTTTCAGATATGTGGGGCCCAAGCAATTTAGTGCTTTAAAGGACAAAACCAGCACCCTGAATTGTGCCCAGGAAGCTATAAGACGACAGTGCAGATTATAGGGCACAGGTGTAATGTACTCAAGGTGACCCACCCCCAAAAGGAGCCAGGTCATCACATTCTGCAGCACCAGCTGAAGCTTCTGAAAAGTCACCAAGGGAAGCCCCATGTAGAGTGCATTGCAGTAGTGTAGTCTTGATGTGATGAAAGCATGGATGATAGTGACCAGATCTGAATCAGAAAGAAAAGGTTGCCGCCTTCTCACTAGATGGAGTTGGTGAAAAATGCTCGTGGCCACCACCACAACTGACAATCCAGGTGAAGCAGGGGGTCCAGAAGGACTCCAAGGCTACAAACCTGAGTAACCAGAAGGAGCTGGACCCTCTCAATAACAGAGGTCCCAATCTCCTCCAAGTCACAAAATCAGCCCACTACCATCACTTCATTCAGTCTTGTCTGGATTCAGCTTCAGTCACCTCAATCTCATCCAGTCCTCAACAGCAGTCAGGCATTGAGAAAAGACCGAGACTGCAGGACCTAAGTGAGATAAAAGAGAGATAGAGCTGGGTGTCATCAGTACCTCACTCCAAACCTCTGGTTGATCTTGCTCAGCAGCTTCAGAAACACGCAGAACAAGAAGGGAGACAGAATTTAACCCTGTGGAACACCACAAGGAAGGTCCCGAGGGGATGAAAAGCAATCTTCATCACCACCCACTGGGACTTCTAAAACAGGAACAAATGTAACCACTCAAGAGCCTAAATATGATGCACATGACTTTAAGATCAGCCATGAAGCCCATATTTTAATATAGATAAATCAAGTTCATAGTATGAGGAAGACAGTTAGTGTTTATTGAAACAGAAAATACTTCTGTTTATTAATTTACTATTATTATTATTATTATTTTATTATACGCATTTGTATAGCGCCAGCTGTGTACCTGGCGGTTTACAGAACAATAAAATAGACTCGGTCCCTACCTACAGCTTACAATCTAATAGACACAGAGGGGGAAGACAAGGATAGGGGACATAGGGAGAGACAAGGGATAAATTACATTCAAGTGGATTCGAAGTCTCAGGTGCACATGCTTGGCTTGGTTGCAGTTAGGCGGGAGTCTGCAGGGAGGGCAGACAGTAAATATTGAAAGGAAAGTTCTAACAGACGTTGGGAAAGGCGTCGAGGAAGAGGTGGGTTTTGAGGAGGGATTTGAAGGTGCGGAGGGAGGGGGCAAGGCAGATGTGTGGCAGGGAGGGAGTTCCAGGCATGTGGGCCAGCAAGGGAGAAAGGGACGAAGGCGGTTAGGGGAGCAGGGGAGATGAGGGAGAGTGAGGGAGGGGGCAGAGGAGGAGCAGAGAGTGCATGCAGGAGTGTGTAAGGAGACTAG
>QEPC01004656.1:995759-1019716 GCA_003113815.1 Sphenodon punctatus | reverse complement strand
GGGGGGGGTGGGCTCGCCTCGCCTCTGGGTCTTACTCTAGTCTTTTTTAAAACAAAAATCCAGGCTGGGCAGGGTGGGTGGGGGGTGTCCCCCCTTCCACCCGCGCAGCCTGGGAGGGGGAGGGGGAGGGAATTAATTGATTTCATTGGTTTCAATGGGGACACAGCGCCCCACTGAAACCAATGAAATAAATCCGGTACCGGCATACCAGATTTAATCCGGGAATCTGTTTTTTGTAGAACCGGTAACCGGTAAATCCGGTAGCCGGTAATGGGCCCGGGGTCCCACCACTATGTTGAAGTCACATCACCAAGAATGAAAGCACGGGTATCATCGGAAAAGAAGAAGGTAAGCCAGGATTCAAAGTCCGGGAGGAAAGAGGATCGGGGGTCAGGGGGGCGGTACATGACAGGAACACTAAGGTGAAGCGGGGAGTAGAGACTGACAGAGTGAGCCTCGAAGGAGGGGAAAGAGGGGGTGGGGGGAGGGGAAAGGGGCTGGCATTGGCAGGGGTTGGCGAGGAGAAGGCCCACGCCGCCACCTCGGCCACTGGCTACTTCTCTGAAGTCATCTGAGAGTGGCCACTGTCAGAGACAGGATGCTGGACTCGATGGACAATTGGTGTGACCCAGTATGGCACTTCTTATGTTCTTAATGAATTCATTATACTATGTTTGCAGTTTATTTTTTTATCTTCCTTCTACAAAGGAGGAAAGGATAGAATGAAAATTTGCTTTAGAAATATAACCAGACCATGCATATCTATATGTTTTACTGACTGCAATAAAAGACCCAACTATATTCTTAAAATAACTTATTTTGACTAATACATTAGGGAATGATACCACATGTTCATATGGTAGTACTGGTAAGGCACTACTTCCCAAAACTTACATATGCTTTCAGCTTTTTATAAAGATCTTAATTGCACTCCTGTGCAGCACACGTGCCATATGTGCATGATATGTATGCACATGGCGTGCACAAACGGTATATACACGCACACAATGTTGCGCAGAAGTGGCGTGCATGTAAAGGGCACAGGACGATTCCATAGGGCTCACAGTTGCATGCTCCACTGTGCATGCACCACCGCCTTTTACATGCCCACCATTGCTGCACAACACTACAAGTGTGTGCATACCATTTGCACGTGGTGTGTGCATGCACACCATGTGTGCGTGGTGCGCACACTGCATAGGATTGCACCTGTTGTCACAAGGACACCAGACTACAAGCAATACTTCATTAAAAAGAAAATCTATTCCTTGTTGTCTGCTTACTGGGCCCCTCTTGTGAGCTGAATGCAAAGTTCGTTCTGAAATGGTGGTTTTTTTATACAAAACGTAACCCAGATCATTAGGGCATGAATGCAGAGGTGTGTTGCTGTTTTAAAGTCATGATGTCTTGTTCTTCTGTCTAAAAATCTTTCAGGGGATTTTCTGAGCAAGGGGAGACAAACTCATAGACCCTTGCTTGTCTGTGACAGGGTCTGTGACAGGACTGCTCAGTCTGGACAGCACACGAGGTCAGCACATGAGGTCAGTTACTTACAATCAGAGATTAAGTTTTTCCTAGGCATATTCAATTCAGATACTTTCTGGTTGATCTTTCCTTATCTATGGTTCAGTGACCATTAGAAAAATCACTTCTTCTGGTCCTTGGGGCACCAGGAAAAAAGGCAGCACATAAGGTCAGTTAGTCGCCAACATATCAATTGTTAAAAGTTGTAAGTCAAGGCGTAGTTTAACAAAATACTAACATCCCCAAACATCATCATATTTAGACCTCCTTGACTTGGCACAGAGACAGTGCTGACTATCATGCCAAACTCTCTGATTTTAGTTGCTCTAGGGGAAACACGTGCCAATGTAGACATGCAGGCTTAATCCTGGAAGTATATTTGTTGTCTGCTATCTTGGTTTCCAAATCATGCAGAATGAAAGGTTTAATACCTGAATGCAAATTTTAATTTCGTTACTTTAAATTTGCTCATAAAAAGTCCCTATGAGCACAGTAGTAGGTTTGCTGTTGTTTGCAATTTCCCCACCTAAAATAAAATTTGACAGTTTGTTCACAAAATCTCATATATTTCAAAGACCCTAGGTGTTTTTAGACCACCCCCGGGTCAGCTCTGGCTGCGGTGGGTTCAAACGGAGGCATCCACTTGTGTGGTGCCCCCTACCCTGCACTAGCTACGGCCAATCAGCAGCTACTCTAGGCTGCCGCCCACCTGCAGTTTTATGGCTGCTACCAGGGCAAGCAAACCCTGGCCATAAGAAAAGCTGAAGCAGCCTGTCTGCGAGTAGATAGATGCTGCTCTGCCCCTGGCCAGTGCACCAGGTTCAGGTGGTCCACTCTGCTTGCGGTGCTCTGGGTTGTTCCGGAGCACCACAAGCACAGCTGGACCAGAGTAGGCAGCATCTGCTCTACTCCTTCGCCTCACCTCAGAGTGGCCCGCTTTTACGCGGATGGGCCACCTGGGGGTGGGGCACAGCATGTGTTCAAGATACCCTCTGTGGCTAGTGACATAATTTTCAAGAGACTCCTTCACTGAAGAACTATTCCTCTCCTTCACTAAATTAGTGAGTTTCTGTTGTTTTTCCAGCTACAGGTAATTTTATCAGGACACTACAGACTGAGTGACACCAGGGTCAAGATGGTCCAAGATACAATATCAATGGCTCCATTCTGAATGACAATCTAGTTTGTCAAAGCCTTCTTCTAGATTATTAGGAAGGGCAAAAACACTCCCAAGACAATGAAAGCATGTATAACTTGTTTCATTTATGTGGGTAATGAAAAGAGAGCAAAATTTTGCAATTCTGAAACCAGTCAGAAGATAACTAGATCCAGAGTTGTTCCTGACTGGAGATTACAGATCTCTGAACTCTTAGAGAGACCACAAGGCATATTAACCATATTTAACACTTCTGCAATGTTATATCTAAGCAGATATTGAACGGCTTTAAAATCTTAACTATAAATTTTTAACAAAATACTATGCTACATTTCTACACATGCCTCTGTATTTACAGTTCTACTGCTAAGCAGCAATACAAAGTAACCTAAGGTTACCTCCTTTAACTCTGGCTCTTTCTTCTCTCAGACATAAGGTAAATGGGGTGTACCACTTTTTCAATGGCCAGGTCAAAGGGCATGGTAGCCATCTTAACTGTATTTCATTTAGCAAGAAAAGATTAGCAGGGGTGTCTCAATGGGGCTTCCAGAAGTGTACTTTGCACATACATTCTGAACACTCATGTTGACTGAACACCACCTATATACAAGATGGGCACATTATATTCAAAATGGGCACTCCATCCCATGAGGAAGCTGTGGCCTTTTCTTTCTGATTCAAATCTGGCCACATGGGACTGCCCTTGATGACTGTTCAGAAGCTGTAGCTGGTGTAGAACACAGCCATGCTTTCATTGCCTCAAGGCTAGATTAGATTAGATTATTATTAAGTATTTATACAGGGCCAGCAGTGTAACCTGGGCTTTATAACTGTTAAATATAGACCGAGTACCTGCCCCAAAGGGGGTTACAATCTAGAAGAGATAATGGATGGGAGATGAGAAATGGGGGAAGTGTGGGGAAAAAAAGACATTAATGAAGTTGAGAGGAACAGATACATAGGGGTGTGCATGTCGTTTTTGTTATTAAAATAACGATAATGAAAATTGTCATTTTCATTATTGTTACTGCAATTATGAAAATGGAAAATAATAATAATGAAAATAGAAATCAAAATTACATTTAAAAAAATAATTAAAGGGAAAATACTGAAAAACGTATTTCTGGCTATAACTTTTTTGATTCTTATTCAATTCAGATGAAACTTGTGGAGCTTCTACCCCCCATGAAGGGCAATGTGTGTACCAATTTTCAAAATGAGCAGATAAAGGGAACCAATTTTAAAATCAATTGAATATTTTGATTTTTTTTAAAACACCATACACATTCATGGCTGCAAAGTCTTTATCTCCTATCCGATTTGCATGAAGCTTGTGATTATTATTTATGTCCCTCCACAAGCTTAACAGTCCTGCAAATTTTCAGAAAGATTGGATAAAGGTATAAGACATTAACCTGAAAATACCTTTCCAGCAGTAACATGTTTATATTCCATTCTGTTTACAAGACATTTGGCAGAAATGTATCACATCCCTTCCCTGTCACCTCTGCCAAATTACAGGACAATTTGATAATGGGACACTATTTTATGAGCAATTGAGGTTGCCCACTCAAAGACCATTATTCAGATAAATAGCAGCATATGCAGTGACAGTCAGAGGCAGGCTGTAGGAGGGAGGATGTGAAGCAACCAAAAGACTGACAGACACATTCACTGGCCAATTACTTCATGCTTCCAGCTTTACAGGTAGTGACTTCGAGGCGAGCATCGGGGGCGACCCTCAGGCAGGCATAGAAGGGACATAACTGAGACTTTGGGGATACTATCCCAGCAATCATGAGACTTAGTTTACACATCCCAACTGGCCAATTACCATCACAATCACATCCTGCAGCACTGTGACAGAGGACATCAGAGAATCTCTATTGGCTCTTTCCTAAACAGATGCTTTTGACTTCCCAGTAACAAGTGGGGGAGAGATGTTGGGATTTTCACAGCACAGAATGAGGATATTTGATTGACATTTCTTCTGGCCAATTGGCATCACAAACCAATCTTATACCACCGTGACACGTAAGAGAATCCCTGCAATAGGCTCCTTCTCTGCATATGCGGTGAAGGCATATAAAATTGGAAACCTTTATCACATCTTTCTGATATTTGGCAAATAAAGTCATAGTAGTGTGATATACAGCCCTGCCAAATTTCATGTTGGACTACAAAGATGTTACAGTCAGATATACATTTATAAGTTAATTGTTTATACCACCAGGACCCTTTATCCAATCATTCTGAAAGCTGGCAGAGGTAGTAAATATGGGAAGGGGTGTAAACTTGCCAAGTTTCATCTACATTAAATAAGAGGCAAAGAAGTTACAGCTAAGAATGTATATGAAGATTTTTGCAAAATAATATACTTCAACTGCTTATAAAATTCAGTTCCTTTATCCATTCAGCAAAATATAATGAAAAACAAAAAAGGTAAAGGTGAAAAAGTGTTTTACATTGAAAACAATGGTAAACAAAAACAAAAGCAAAAACGAAAAATGACATGGGCTCCAGCTGCACACCTCTACAGGTACGTATACTGAGGTTAGTTATACTGGAGAAGGGGATGTCAGGTGATGAAGAGCTAGGGAAAGCAATTGTCAAAATGACTGCGACCTACCATAATTTACTGGAAGTTTTAAAAACGTTGACATTTCAGTTAATTTATGAAAGTTTAGTTCTTTTAATCTTTTGTACATATTTTTGGGATATATAATTGGGGGAAGGAGGACTGATCAGAAGTCAGGTTAGGTTTTACTTGTTTGTTTGTTTGTTTGCTTTTAACTGGAGAGGTTCATTTCTGAATAGTATAATAGGGAAACCAATTATATTTTGAATTAAGACATCTTTATAGCCTTATTAATAATTTAATACAACAAATGTTTCTTTCCATTTGAAGACGTTCTCTAGCATCGTTTGAAACGTACTAACCAGAATTCGTTTCTTGCTACTTCTGGACTTATGTTTAGTTGAGGTAAGACTAGAAACACATTTTAGGCTGCTTTCTCATGGTACTTTGGCCGTTTTTACATGGACAGGGATGGGTGAGGGGATGGGTGTTCTGGCGTAGTGGGTGGAGGTGGGTCATGGTCCCTTTACATGGACACACACCCATGTCTACCCACATCCACCTATGGGACCTCCTCCAGCTCTCCTGAGGGCTCCGTAGCACCCCCACCCATCGTCCACGGTGTTCACACGGGCAAACACCGACCACACACCCATCCACCGCTGGTCATTTAAACAGATTCTCCCCCACCGCTCACCCACCCGAACACCAAGCGGCGGGGCGTCCGTGTAAAAACAGCCTTTATCTACCATGATGTATGTTATTCTGTTAATTTCTGTGACATCATCAATTGTTGGAGGGGCTTACCCATTCTCATGGGAGATATCTCCTGTGACTGCTGTGAACATACATCACCAATGCTAGAAAAAGAACACTACGCACCTTTTTTGTTTCAAATTTTGCTCAAGTGTTCTCGCACAAGTTTTAAGTGATGTTGACATCTTGAAATATCATAATGCAAGTATTCCCATGTTTCAGATTTTACGTAACTGTAAAACCAATCACAAATTCCATTCTCCCCCCTCCCAAAAACCTGTGCTGGGGGAGTGGCAATTGTTCCCGCCACACTATTGTAGAAGAAGGCTGCAGGGGGTGTTGGCTAGGACCTTTGGTTCCCACCCATACTTTCTCCTTTTGTCGTCTGTTAGTGGCTGGAAGGGAGTTGAGGGTTAGAATGGGAATGTTGGAGGTCTGCATTTGAATTGGAGCTCTTGCTCCATCCGGGTAATTGTGGCGGGAAAGCAGGATAAGGCGCCTTCCCTCTGAAGAGGGTATATTAGGCTCTGGGTTAGGCTGGGTTGCTAGGCCTGGATCTGTCTTCAGAGCACAAAAGGCACCCATGGAGTAGTCCAACATGCAGCGGGTCATGAAGATTGGGATGGGGGTTCTGATTCACCAGAAAAGGAGAGAAGTGGAGGACCAGTGCAGGAGGCTTCAGGTGCCCAGAACCAGCATACAGCAGACAGGGAGTAGCCTACTGCCCCACCCCTTCCCTCCTTCTCCCCTTTCCTGTCAGGCCTTGGAGTGCAGAGGTGAAGCATGCTGGGAGCCCGGTTGCTACATGCTCCCCATCGTGAGCCTCCTCCTCCTCCTTGTTGGAAATCAGAATGATGAAGCACAGTGTGTTGTGAGTAGGTGGCTGCAGGTGCTCCTACCCCATCATGCCTCCCCCTCTTCCCCCCACCAATCTGTGTTTTCAGGATCGAAGGAGGTTTCTCTTCTGTGGTTTGCCCTCATGGCCTCCCTCCACCTCCAACCCCCTCCTTAATTAGCCAGGTGTGTGGCAGAGGGGAAGGCAGTCAACACAGAGAGACAGGGCCAAGGGCTCAAGGCTGCACATGCCACACTTAACAAAAAAAACAAAAAAACAAAACAAAACAGACGAAAGGAAGGAACTGCCTGTGTGTTCAGCCTGGGCGAGTACAAAAGGGGTGTGTGCGCGCGCGCATGCACCCTCACACATGCATACACACATGTAGGTGATCCTACAACAAACAGTAAAGGACCTCACTAGCAACGAGCTCCAGAGCACCAGGCATGGAATATCTCATGCCTTTGCCCCCATCCTATTCAGTTTCCTGAGTGCAGAACCACCTCCAGCTACCTGAGGAAACAGGCCAAGCCCTAAACCACAAAACCCTCAAAGATCAAAAGTAAAGCTGTTGTTAGGGCTAAACATCCCCCCGGGCTGCAAGAACATACCATAAAACTTGAAAAATGCTCAAACTGCTAGACCAACAATTAAAAACAACAGATTAGAAATGGCTCATTATCCACAATACATATCCACAAATTGTATGGCCTTGTTTGTGTTTTAAACATAGTAGCCCAACGGTGGTGGTTGTTTTTTTGTTTTTTAAAAAAAGTTTACTTGTGTTGTATCCAAATCTGAATGCACAATCCCTAATACCAAACAATGGGTGTTTTTACACACACATTTATCCTGCATGTTTGCTGTTACATCCTGAACTTTGTGTGTGTGTAAATGACTCACCCAGATCTTAAACATCTGATTCTTTGAACTTCTGCATAGAACTTCTTCCAGAACTTTTGTGTGTAAAAAGGTCTCCTGGTAAACTACTTTGCCACATTAAAGTCAGGTCAACATTGGGCACCTAATATACATAAACAAATATTTTCAGACAGATTGCCAACCTGCAGGGGACAATGATTTCTATGGGCTAGACTGCCAACAACCCTTATTCAGGTGCCAGGGAAAGAAGGCACCCCCAATTACTGGTCTGCTTTAATTCTGACTTCATTCCTAGTTCAGAAGGCAGATGTTACTTGTCTATTCCTCTCTACAAATATGTAGAAAGAGAGGACTGAGGAGAGAGATGTCAAGATGTCTATCATCTCTTTTACCATGAACAGGAGGTTGGTAAGTTGTTCCATAAAATGGAATGAAGTAATTTATTCCCCTCTCAGAACAAGGATGGATGCGAATCCAAGCTCTCTCTAGTCTATTCTTGGAGGAGTGCAGGTACATGCTGCTTTTTATTCAGAGACTACTGTATAATCATACTCTAGCCCTATGTAATTATTGTTA
This sequence comes from Sphenodon punctatus, assembly GCA_003113815.1. NCBI lineage: Eukaryota > Metazoa > Chordata > Lepidosauria > Sphenodontia > Sphenodontidae > Sphenodon > Sphenodon punctatus. Next base: position 1,011,409 of record QEPC01004656.1, on the reverse strand, counting down.
TACAATTCTGAAACATGAAATCACCTTCTTTTTTTTTAGATACCTAACTATCGAGTCAGTAACAAAACTTGAAAGACCTGCATCTAATAATTTTGTCCGCATGACATACTTTGGTTTGTTTGAAGAAAGAAGTCCTGCCTTGGTCATGCAAACTGTCACTCTGCAGCTGAACTAACAGAAGCCGGTCTGGCTATGTGGATAGCTAATAAAACAAAGTGGGCTAGTTATCAGTTGCCAGTATGCCAGGATCTGTGTTTAACAGTGGTCTTGGAAACTCAGCATTGCCCCCCCAGTCATATTGGTAAATGTGTATTTTCCACCAGGGGGAGGGAGTAGACAAGTTAATCAGCAGTGAGAGTTGCTGGCATCATATGTAGAATTATTAAGGGACACAATTCCCCATGAGAGATTAATAATAGCAGGAGATTTTAATACCAGAGTGGGGCAACTTAGTTGGACAGAGGAGGATTTTGCGCCACACAACGAAATATGGGGTATCCCTCTTCCATCTTTGAGGGATGGTGAAGTGAATAGAACTGGCAGACTGCTACAGCAGTTATTATTTGAATTTAATCTTAGAATGATTAATGGGGTATTTCCTACTGTAACATCAGCAGATTTTACCTTTGTATCAAACAGGGGTAGGAGTACCATCCATTATATTATTTTGGAACCTGCTATGTGGCCAGTTATTAGGGACTTCTATATAATAAATTGCCCAGAAATTAACCACAGTGCCCTTAGAATGGCATATAGCTTAGAGGAGGCCACACAGGAATATAGAGCTAGAAGAGAATGCAGTGGGCGAGTGAGGGCAATTGACTCTATTGCGCCAGTTAGCATTAAGAGAAGAGTGAGATGGACCACTCAACTAGCAGGTACTATGACTTCCATTATTCAGGGTATTGACGTGACTACTTTGAGAAGACTAGTGATAGATTCAACATCAGCCCATTCCATTTTATCAAGTGTAGAGCATCTATTAGATCATATAAGACCCTATTTTCAGTTGAAGGCAGGTCATGGGAGGGGAGGAGGAATAGAGGAGCTGCATTGTTCGATCAGGAGTGCCTTATGAAGAAGAGATTATTGAACAAGGAAATTAGAGCACTAAGAGAAGGGGACCTAAGGGATCACACAGCAGGCATAGGGAACTTCATGGAGAATATAAATGTTTGATCAGAAATAAGAAACTAGAATATGCTGAAATGCAGTGGGAGAAAGTTAACTATGCCAAGCTATTAGAAACAAGGATGGACCAGGCTTTTGGATAATAGTGGCTAAGGGGATGAATAGGCACAACGTAAATGTAGACACGAATATTCCACCTGATGAATGGGTCCAGCATTTTACCGCAAAGTTGCAGGATGTAGGGGTGGTGGTCCCGAATGTTCAGAACTAAGAGAGAGGACAGGTGGGAATATGGAAAGATATTATATTACAGCTGACATTGTTAATAATGTATTGGATAAAATAAAAAGGAATAAAGCCCCCGGACCTGATGCCATTCAGGCAGAAATATATCTACTGGATAAAGACTGCTGGGGTGGTATATTGATGGTCTGGTTTAATGTCATTATTGAAATGGGTTTTATTTCTGATTGCTGGAAGGGTGGTATAATTGTTCCTATCTTAAAAAAAGGTTGGAGAGATAACACAGAGGCCTACCGGCCCATTACATTGGTAAACATAGCAACAAAATTATTTGGTAGTCATTTGTTGAGCCACCTCCAGACCTGGGTAGAGGAGAATTAAATTTTGATTGAATAGCAGGCTGGGTTTAGGGCAGGATACACAACAATAGATCATTTATTCACTCTACAGTTTTCAAGACATAAGTATGTCATGAAGAAAAAGGCCAGGCTCTGTCTAGTGTTCATTGATTTGGTGGCAGCGTCTGACTCAGTTGACAGAGGGATGTTGTGGAATAAATTGTATACACTGGGTGTGGATCCCGCACTTCTGAAATTGTTGGAAGTCTACTATGGAAATACATGGGCACAGGTGAGATGGGGCTTGGTGCATGAAGTAACACAGAAAATTGAGACTATCCAAGGGGTAAGGCAGGGATGTGTCTTGGCCCTGCTTTTGTTTAATTTGTATATTAATGATATTATTAAAGCTATGATGGGAACGGAGTTCCACCCTCCGGCAATCTTGAATACAAAGGTCTCCATACTGGTCTATGCAGATGATGCAGTAATTTTGGCCCAATCCCCATTTCAAGATTTGAGGCCCTGTGTAAGGAGAATCGACTCCAGAATAATTATGAGAAAACTAAAATTATGACCTGGGGGAGAGGAGGTAACTGCTCGTCATGGTGGCTGGGGAATAGGAGGTTAGAAAAGGTAAATAAATATAAATATTTGAGGGTTTGGCAGTCTTCCGATAAGAAATATAAATATAAATATAAATATCATTTGAAAATGGCTAAAGGGAAGTCATTACAGATGGCAGGGGCAATTAAGAAATTATATGCCTCATTAGCCAAGAGGGCAGTATATACACCACTGAAGGGATGGGACCAGTTAGATTGGTCCGCCCCCGGAGGCTGATGGAACCCCAGCGGTTCCAAGAGGTCCTGAGGGAATTAACCTCATACCTCGGGGACAGCCTTGTCCTCTGCGTCTCCTGTGGTCTACCGGGGGTGCCCTCCTGGAAGTCCCCCGTGTTAGGTGGGGGGCCACAACGGAAGGGAATTCCCTCCCAGAGGCAGCTCACCTGGCCCCGGGTCTGCTGGAATTCCATCAAGCCTGCAAGACCTGGCTGTTCGCCCAGGCCTTCGCCCAGGTCTATTGTTGTTGTTTTTAGTGTTGTAAGCCGCCCCAGGATGCTGTGGGCATGAGAGGGCAGCTAATAAATATAACAAATAAATAAATAAATAAATAAACAAACCTTGGACCCGAATGACCACTCAGTCGATGAGCTAGTCCAGCATTGGAACAGCTTGCTGGGGGAGGCCATTGACAGGATGGCTCCGAGATGCCCCCTGCCTCTGTCTCATCACCGCAGAGCCCCTTGGTTTACTGGGGGGCTGCGATGTATGAAGCAAGCAGGTAGGAGGCTAGAGCGACGCTGGCGTCGGACTTGATCTGACTCCGACCGACTTCTCCATAGGGCCCATTTGTGGTCTGATGTTGAGGCTGTGAGGAGTTCTTTGCTGCCCTCATAGCGTCTGCAAAGTCATGCCCAGCAGAGCTGTTTCAGGTGGTGCAGGGGCTGGTCAGTCCGGCCTCCCTCCGCCTGGATGGGGACTTGTCCCAGGCCCGCTGTGAGGAGTTTGTCACCTACTTCGCAGACAATATAGCTCGGATTCAGAGCAACTTTGACGCTGGGTTGGGGGTAGTAGGTGGAGAGCACAAGGTGATTGAGGCCCCGTCTGGTCCAACTTTGTCGGAGGAGTTTCAGGAAGTGAAACCAGCCGATGCAGTGGATGTCTTGGAGTCTGTGAGAGCCACCAGTTGTGAACTTTATCTGTGCCCATCCTGGTTAGTGAAAACCTCCAGGGAGACGTTGGGGATGGTGCTGGCAAGAGTGGTTAATGCGTCCCTGCAGCAGGGGAGGTTGTCGCCTAGCCTCAAGGAGGCTGTGGTATGCCCCCTGCTGAAGAAACCATCATTGGATGTGGACGCACTTGCCAGCTACCAACTTGTCTCTAACCTTTCCTTTTTAGGGAAGATTATTGAGTGGGCAGTGGCAATCCAGCTCCAGGCGCATCTAGATAGCATCGGTTTCCTGGACCCTTTTCAATCTGGGTTCCATCCTGGCTATGGCACGGAGACAGCATTGGTGGCCTTGGCCGACGATCTCCACCGGGAGATGGACGCAGGATGTTCGACATTTCTTATCCTGCTAGATCTCTCAGCCGCCTTTGACACCGTGGACCATGGGCTGCTGTTGAGATGGCTGTGTGACCTGGGGGGTCTGGACAGAACTGTTCTTGAATGGTTCCGCTCATTCCTCTCAGGAAGAAGCCAGCTGGTGGTGTTGGGAGCTGAAACATCTTGCCCCCGCTCCTTGTCCTGCGGCATTCCGCAGGGTTCCAGTCTGTCTCCATTATTATTTAATGTATACATGCAGCCCTTGGGGAAGATCGTGAGAGGGTTCGGGGTGCGATGTCACCAATATACTGATGATACTCAGCTGTCCTCTCTTTTTCAGCTGACCCAGACCCTGTTGTCTCATTGCTATCCCAGTGTTTGGACGCCATGGCAGAGTGGATGTGGAAGAGTAGACTGAAACTTAACCCCGATAAGATGGAGGTGATGGTGGTGGGGCGAGCGAGGGAGGTGTCAGCCCCCCTGATTGGGGGGGTTCACCCCACTATAGCTCAGCAGGTTCGGAGTCTGGGGGTGATATTGGACATAGATCTCCTCCTGGATCGACAGGTGGAGGTGGTGGCGAAGGCCACCTTCCGCCAGTTATATCTGGTGCGGAGGCTGCGTCCGTACGTCTCCGGGCCGGACCTGGCCTCCCTCGTCCATGCCTTCGTCACCTTGAGGCTGGACTACTGCAATGCGCTCTATGTGGGGCTGCCCTTGTTCCTGGTTCGGAGGCTGCAGCTAGTGCAGAATGCAGCGGCCCGGCTCCTGTTGGGGATGGGTCGTCGGGAGCACATAACACCTGTGCTCCGGACTCCAAACTGGTTGCCAATAGCGTGCCGAGCCAGGTTCATGGTATTGGTATTGATCTATAAGGCCCTTCACAGTCTGGGCCCCTCGTACCTCAGGGACCGCCTGCCCTCCGCGCCCCAGAGTGGCTCCTTCGGTCTTTCGGGGTGCCTTCTTGGAAGTCCCCCATGTTAAGCGGGGGGCCACAATGGAGAGGGCATTCTTGGTGGCTGGGCCGCGTCTTTGGAACTCCCTCCCAGAGGAAGCTCGCCTGGCCCCAAGCCTTTTAGCATTCCGGTGGGCTTGTAAAACCTGGCTGTCCGCCCAGGCCTTTGGGGAGGGTGGGTTAGGGATTTAGCGCCCCCTACCCTTATTTATTATTTTATTTTGTCCTAACCCTGTTTTAAATTGTTTATATCATTATGATTGTTTTATATTTATATTATTGTATTTTTTATTCTTTTAAAATTGTTAGCCGCCCCGCGCTGTTTTTACAGGAGGGGCAGGGTATAAATTGATAAATAATTTTTTAAAAAAATACACCACTGAAGGCATATGAGGTAGTGGTAAATGCCCAATTATTGTATGGGGCTGAAGTATGGGGTAAATATACCAAGGAAGAATTGGAGGTACCGCAAAATAAATTTCTGTGCTCCATTCTAGGAGTTCCTTCCACACTTTCAGCACCCTTGGTAAGGTTGGAAACAGGAGTTAAGTTGTTGAATTCAAAAACTGAAAACCAGGTACTAATGTATTGGATGAAGCTCTTAGGATGTTCCCTGTTGCAACTGCCTATCGTGCCCTTCAGTCGGGCCTGGAGGTTGGGATGGGGGGGTCGCTGCTGGGGTTGCCCAATGTGAGGTTTCTACTGGTGAAAGCTGTGAGGAGGCCTTCCTCCTCTCCCCAGTGAGAGAGGGGTGGAGAGGGAGGACTACCGCTGGTGGCAGCAGGGGATGGAAGGAAGGATGGTTTGATACTGGTAGAGTGGGTACTGGGATGGGTTAGTAAGGCATATTGTTAGATGTTATTATTATTGAAATGTTAAATGGGAGGGTATGGTTTTCTTTTGTATTATGATGTATTTAGTGTTGGGTTTCCCCTGCGTGGGATAAAACCCCTAATATTGTATTTATTATTGATGTGAGCCGCCTCGAGCCGACTTTGGTTGGGAGAGTGCGAGGTCTAAAATAAAGATGAAATGAAAAAAAAGAAATGAAAAAATGTTTATTGGAGAACTGGGAAAGAGAAAGGGAGGCCAAGTCACCATGGTTAATCTACGTAAATAATAACATAAAGGGGCTAAGTCTCAGTGATTTGGTGGAGAAGGATGTTAGGTTGGAGGGGGTGGGGAGAGGATAGGTTCCTGAAGACTCAACGAGTGAGTGACAAGCCAGGCAAAATGAGTGTGCGGCGGTTTGTGCCGCACATATAGCCCCGTTATATATTCTAATTAAGCACACATGGGAATTGGAAAATTATTTTAAACTGGATTTAAAAAGCAATTTAAGATAAGCCTTAACAAGGCTTCGTTTCGAGCAGATGCCCACAGCCATTATAGAAGGGCATAGGTTGGGTATCCCTAGAAGTCAAAGGTTCTGCCTCAGGTGCCGGAATAGTATAGAGGACACCATTCGCTATGTATTAGAATTCCAATGTTTAATGAAATTAGAAGAGCGTATTTGTTGCCTTTGCCACTTATTTTTTTTTTTTTTACTAAATGTGAAAAAGTAATCTAGATATTGCAGCAGGAAGATCAAGATTTTAGGATGTGTTTAGCTCAATTTGCCTGGCAGGCTAAGCAAACTCGTAAGATATTTTTGTCTGTGGGAGGAGATAATAAGATGTAAGAATCTCTGTGTTGTTTCTTTGTTGTATAGGGAGACTTGTGGTTTGATAATTAATTTGTATTGATTTTATAACTTAAATTAGGTCTTACAAGATACATACCCGAGTTTATTTGGTCGATTAAGGTTATAATTTGCCTGTAAATGTTGTATGAACGGAAAAAGGCGAAAGCTGTTCCATAATAAATTTGACTTGAATTAACAGAAGGAAACCCAACAGCTTTGTTTATCCCACTTCCAATTTTGGTTGTCAGATGAACAGTGAAGTCTGTTATGGCTGGTATTCATAAAGTCAAGTTGCTCAGTACTTCAAAGCGATATAAGAAAAGTATGCTTTTATCACTTCCCACAAATCACCAGTGGTAATAAAAACATACTCAAAACACTACTTCTGTGTGAACAGATGACAAAATAGGCCATTTTTGGTAAATGTATACTGTGTTCCCGTTTAGCTGGTAACAAAGTAAATAAAAATAAATGATATGCATTTTGTGGTAAATCTAATACATTTAGAGAAAGAACAAGGTTTTCAGTGGCAGCACCTTCCACCCCCCATACTCGCCAATTCTACACAAAATTAACATATTGCATTAGTCAGGATGATGTATGATAAATCCAAATTAAAAGGAACTCCATAAACAAATAAAAAACCCTAGTTTTTCAAGTGACAGTAGATGACTTTATACAATTTTCAGCCTACATGTTCCTATATGTAAATTATTCATTCAGATAAACATATAGATTTTGAAGTCTCTCTGTGGGACTTTACTCAATAATCCAACAAATAATGTCATCACCTGGGTTCCTAGTTTTCTCTGCCCCAAAATTTGAAAATTCTCGGTGGGAGGGGGGGGAAACTAAATTCTCTGATTAAACACACCAAACACTGCATTATTCACCTATTAAAATTAAAAAGTGTTTATTGCAAATTATTCGTTTTGTGTGACAATTTGATGCACTGGTTGCAACTACCACTCAAACAACAAAATAAAACAATATCGCACACCAGCCAGCCTCGGCATAGAGCCCAAGTCTATCCCTCTACAAGTGGGGGGAGCTCTAATCCCTTCTCCCTGCCAGCCCTGGTGTGGACCCCAACATACCTCTTTCTTTCCAGAAGCCAGACGTGGCTGTGTTCTTCTTGCTATTTGCATCAAATCTCTTCTCTCATATGCAGGCACACACCAGAACCTCCACAGAGCTTCCGCCTCCTTTACATTTCCACTGCCGCCAGTGAGTTTTTGCAGGCAGAAATTTCTCAGAAAAAAATGGAATTCCATGTTGTTCTCTGGGAAAACAGGAATTCCATGTTTTTCTCTGGGAAAACAGGAATTCCATGTTTTTCTCTGGTTTTCCTCTCTAAACCAGGAACCCTGGTCATCACATAGAAGTATTTTTCCATCTGTGATCAGATATATGCATGCTTTTGTTTTTAAATCATCTAAATATAGTTCAGTGCTATTTTCACATATAAAATATTCTTCAACTTACACTCTTGTTCCCCCTCCCTATGTCCAGTATCTCCTCCCCCTCACAGAAGGGGTTAGGACATAAATTTCCTCCCTCCCCTCCCATGCTCAAATACCCCTACCCAGACAGATCAGGGCTTAACCCTAACCCTTAACACACACCCCCATTCCTAAATACCCTTTCACAGAAGTCTGTTAAGAGGTGTTCATCACCTTGAAAGATTGTGCTTCAAGTTGTCGTTATATTAGAAAGGGGAGGGGGAACAAGACGGTAATCTCTAATTAGTTTTTTTTTTAACCTCTAATAGGGTTTCTGTAATTTTGTATGCAATTTTTTTTATTTTCTTGTGCTCATGTTGTGTATTTGGTTTTATATTTCTTCATAAGACAAACTGATTCCTTCAGGAGAAGGATGAGGTATAAAATATTAATAATGATAATAATAAAGATGAGGTCTTTTAACCTCTACTGTTGGATTATGTTGTCCTTACCTGGAACATAAGAACATAAGCAGTGCCATACTGGTCCATCAAGCCCAACATGTGTCTCTGACAGTGGCCAATCTTGGTTGCTTGGAGGAAGTACCCAACAGGACAATATCAAGCAATCCATTCCCGGTTGTTCACTCCCAGCTCCCGACAGTAAGAGGATACAGTCTCAAACCTACCTTGCTATAGCTGCTAATGGACCTTGTCCTACCTTTTCTTAAACCCAGTTATACTAAGAACATAAGAAGTGTCATACTGAGTCAGATCAATGGTTCATCAAGCCCAGCTTTCTATCTACAACAGTGGGCAATTTCAATTGCATGGGAGAAGTATCAGCAGCCACAATGGACAATCCATTCCCTGTTGATCACTCCCTGATCCTGACAGTAAGAAGTTCCCATCTTGTAATCTACTTGGCTAATACTTGTTAATGGACCTCTTCTACAAGAAGTTATTCAATCCCTTTTTAAACACAGTATACTACTGTACCCGACAACCTCCTCTGACAAGAAAAAAGAAATCGACAATTTAACTGTGTGTTGAGAACATGAAAAAATACTTCCTTTATTTGTTTTAACTCTGACAGAAGTTAGTTTCATGTAGTGTCCCCTAGTTCTAGTACTACTTGATAGAGTAAATAAATGTTCCCTACCTACTCATTCCACTCCACTCACCATTTTATAAACCTCTATCATATCCCCTCTCTGTCTTCTCTTCTCCAAGCTGAAGAGCCCTAACCTATCAAGCCTTTCTTTGTACGGAAGCCATTCCAAACCCTTCATCATTTTTATGCCCTTCTCTGCACCTTTTCAAGTTCTACTATATCTTCTTTGAGCTGGGGTGACCAGAATTACACACAGTACTCAAGGTGTGGTCGCATCATCAATTTATATAGGGGCATTATGATGTTTTCAGTTTTATTCTTTATTTATTTTATTTATTTATTTATTTTTATTTTAACAGTCTTGCTACCCCACCCCTCCTGCCACAGGCAGCTCGGGGCGGCTCACATTCAATAAAACACATAAAACAACAATCACAAAAGACATTAAAACCAATCATAAAAGGAGGATACCATAAAACTCCCAAATCCACCCCACCCTAACCCTTCCCACTCACCCATCTCCCTCGCCAAACGCCTGGTGGAACAGCCAGGTCTTACAAATTCTTTGAAAAATTGAATGGATAAAATACTTTATTAATTTGCGAATAATTCCTAACATTCTGTTTGCTTTTTTGACAGCTGCCGCACAGCTGAGGATTTCAATGTCCACATTGACTCCAACAACCTTTTCCTGAGTGGTTACTCCTAATTTAGAACCCAGCATTATGTACATATAGTTTGAATTCTTATTAAGAACATAAGACGTACCATACTGGGTCAGACCAATGGTCCATCGAGCCAACCCAAGATAGACAAGATCCGCCTCAACATCGCTTCCCACTCTTCACCTCCAAGATAGACAAGATCCACCTCAACATCGCTTCCCACTCCTCTCTTCCCACTCCCACCCCTCTCCCTCCTCCCCCTCCTTCTCTCATGTCCTCCTTCTCCCCTGCCTCCCTTAAGGAAATCTCCTCTCTGCTCTCCTCCTCCAACCCTTCCACTTGCCCCCTTGATCCCATTCCTTCCCGCCTCCTCACCTCCATTACTCCCACTGTCGCCCCTTCCTTCCTGCACATCATCAACCTCTCCCTCTCTACTGGCTCTTTCCCTTCTGCCTTCAAACATGCCACAGTCTCTCCTATTCTCAAAAAGTCCACTCTTGACCCCTCTGACCCTTCTAGCTATCGTCCTGTCTCACTCCTTCCTTTTGCTTCCAAGCTGCTTGAACGTGTTGTCTACTCCCGCTGCCTTGACTTCCTATCCTCCAACTCCTCCCTTGACCCCCTCCAATCTGGCTTCCGCCCCCTTCATTCTACTGAAACTGCTCTCGCTAAGATCACCAACGATCTTCTGGTGGCTAAATCTAAACGTCTCTATTCCATTCTTGTCCTCCTTGATCTCTCTGCTGCCTTCGATACTGTTGACCACTCACTCTTGCTGGATTCCCTTCACTCCCTTGGCTTTTGTGGCTCTGTCCATAACTGGTTCTCCTCCTACCTCTCTGACCGCTCCTTTAATGTGTCTCTCTCCAACTCCGCCTCCTCCTCCTTCCCCCTCTCAGTTGGTGTTCCTCAAGGCTCTGTTCTTGGCCCTCTCCTCTTCTCGATCTATACCTCATCCTTAGGCAAACTCATTGCCTCCCATGGCTTCCAATACCACCTCTATGCTGATGACACTCAACTCTATCTCTCTACTCCCTCTCTCTCTCCCTCTGTTCAAGCTCGTCTCATCAACTGTCTCTCTGACATCTCTACCTGGATGTCTCAACGTCAACTCAAACTCAACATGGCTAAAACTGAACTCCTTATCTTCCCCCCTCATCCTTCCTCTCCTTCCTCACTGTCAATAACTATTGATGGAGTCACCATCCTGCCTGTCCCCCAAGCCCGTAGCCTAGGCTTCATCTTTGACTCACCCCTTTCTTTTAAACCCTACATTGACTCTGTTGCTAAATCCTGTCGCTTCTCCCTCCATAACATTGCTAAGATTCGCCCTTTTCTCTCTGTCTCGTCTGCCAAAACTCTTGTTCATGCTCTGGTCATCTCTCGCCTCGATTACTGTAACCTCCTTCTCACTGGCCTTCCCCGGTCTCACCTTTCTCCCCTCATCTCTGTCCAAAACTCTGCTGCCAGGGTCATCTACCTCGCCAGTCGCTTCGACCATGTGCAGCCCCTCCTCTCTTCGCTTCACTGGCTTCCCCTTCCTGAACGAATCCTGCACAAGCTCCTAGTCTTCACCTATAAAGCTCTTCACAACCTTGCTCCCCCCTACCTCTCTGCACTTATCGCCCTCCATACTCCAGCCCGTGCACTTCGCTCCTCCTCTGTCCCTTCTCTCACCCTTCCACGCCTTCCCTGCTCCCCTAAGCGCCTTCGTCCCTTCTCACTTGCTGCCCCCCATGCCTGGAACTCCCTCCCTGTCCACATCCGCCTTGCCCCCTCCCTTCATACCTTCAAATCTCTCCTTAAAACTCACCTCTTTCGCTCTGCTCTGTCTGACTCTTTATCCTGCTGAGCCACTATTCCTATACCTACGATCGGTTTACCCTTATCCTTGCAACATGGACCTGCCTGCTGTCATTCTCATCGTAACCAAGCCAAGTACGTGCACTTGAGACCTCGCATCTTCATGAATGTTAGACCCCTTGTCTCTCCCTCTGTTCCCCTTCCTAAGTCTCTCCCCCAGCTCCTGTCTCTCAGATTGTAAGCCCTAGGGGCAGGGACCGTGTCTATTTTATTACTTTGTAAAGTGCCAGGTACACTGCTGGCGCTATATAAATGTTTGTTAATAATAATAATAATAAACCCCTGTCTCCGACAGTGGAGAATCTCAGTGGCCTGGAGAACAACTACTCAATGCATCACTATGAGGCACTCCATTCCCTGTTGTAACCTCTTACTCTTGGGAGCTGAAAGTGAACATTCCCCAAACCTACCTGGCTAATAGCTGCTAATGGATCCATCCTCCAGAAACTTGTCCAACCCTTTAATTAAACCCAGTTTAATTAAACTACTGGCCTTGACCACATCTTCTGGCAACAAATTCCACAACTTAATTGTGTGTTGAGTGGGGGGAAAAAAAACAACTTTTTATTTGTTTTAAATCTGGTACCCTTTAGTTTCATGGAGCGACCTCTAGTCCTAGTACTATTTGAGGGGGTAAGTAACCATTCCCTATTAATATGTTCCACACCACTCATGATTTCATAAACTTCTATCACAGCCCCTCTTAGTCATCTCTTCTCCAAGATGAAGAGCCCTAACCTATCCAGCCTCTCTTCATAGGGGAGTCGTTCCAAGCTCCTTATTTTTTTTTATGATACCTTCTCTGTACCTTTTCTATTTCTACTATATCTTTTTACCAGAACTGCACACAATATTCAAAGTGCGGTTGCACCATAGATTTATGTAGTGGCATTATGGTATTCTCAGTTTTATTCTCTATCCCTTTATGAATAATTCCTAATATTGTTTGCTTTTTTGATGGCTGCCACACACTGAGCTGAGGATTTCAATGTATTGTCCAGAATGATGTCATGGTCCTTTTCCTGAGTGGTAACACCGAATTTCCTTTGTGCATCACTTTATACTTGTCCACATAAAATTTTATCTGCCATTTAGATGCCCAATCACCTAGTCTCACAAAATCCTCTTGAAATTCTTCACAGTCGTCCCATATTTTCACTATCTTGAATAACTGTGTCATCTGCAGATTTTATGATGGAGCAATTGGCCATGGATGTGGAGTTACCTCCCTCCTTGTCGGGTGATATTTTTCATGTGCCCGCTCCCGAGGCCCAAGGTATGTCTGGGGTGGCCCAGGTGGCAGGGGTTTCCTTACCAGTTTTATTAAGCTCAGTCCCTGCCTTTAAGGAATTGCCACTGCCTGTTACGATTATAGAATCAGTTGAGTCCCATATTTAAAGGATTTTGCAGAACCCTACGCTAATGGTTCGGCTTGTATTCTTGATCTACCTGTTCCCTCGGTTATTATGGCTGATTTGGATCCCCTGCTAGTACTGGCCCCCCATGAAATATTTCTTCCTTGGCTACTGGTGCCCTTAGTGTCTGTTCTTGGAAGATGATGGGGTGGTTAGCTCGGGTTAGGGACCCTGATTTCCTTAAAATCATAGGTAATTTTCATCTGGTGTTTCTCCAGGAAACCTGGGCTGTACAGCCGTTGGAGCTTCTCACCGAGCTGATGAGATTTAGATCTTTTTCTCTTTCAGCTGTCCCTTCTAGGCATGGGGGCCACCCTAGTGGAGGCCTTGCAATTTTGATAGGCCAAGGGTTTCAGGCCCCTGTGATTGCGGTAATCAAACTTCCTCCCTGTGCCTTGGGTCTTGTTGTGGGAAATCAGGCCCAGTCAATTTTGTTCCTAACTATATATATCCCCCCTCTTAATTCTAGATATTATGAGCCACGGTCTTGGTCCATATTGACCGATTGGCATGGGGAGGTTAGGGATCAGTATCCTGGAAGCTTGCAGATTCTTGCAGGCAACTTCAATGCCAGATTAGGCAGGGATCATGAGGCTTTGACCCTTTATTGTCAACTCCCTGAATATCCCCCATCCTTTCCCTTAAACTCCAGGCATTTTAAGGATGAGATGATAAACTCTTCAGGCATTGAGCTTGCAACTCTGGCGCCCCAGTGTAATTTACTTATTCTTAATGGGGCTTGCTTTGGGGATCTGCTGTGGGAGTTTACCTACCTAGGATATAATAGAGCTAGTGTGATAGACTACGGTTTGGTCTCACCCAGTGCTCTGTAATTTTGGGGCAATCTTTGTATTGGCCAACATTTGTGTAGTGATCATCTTCCCCTCCTTTTGACCCGTGATCTGTTTCCAGCAACTTCGCCCTCTCAGTTAGTGGAGGTGCCAGCTAGCTGTGGCTTAACTAGGTATACATCAGTTCCCTGGTCTAAGGTCTCCGCCTCACTTCTCTCAATGAGACTTGGGATGGAAGATCTGGCCCTTTTACACTCTGAGATCATGGGATCGGCCCTGTATAAGGACAGGGTTGGGGCTTTTGATCAACTGAGTTTGTTGCTTCAACAGGTTTTTTTAGACTTGGCCCCTTCCTTAAAACCTCCTCGCTCTAATAGACCAAACAGGCATGTGTGGTATGACTATGAGTGTAGGAGGGCTCGGAGGGAGGTCAGTGTAATTTATAGAACTTATCGCCATAATAGGTGTCAGGCTCTCCCTGAAGCATATTTCCAAGCAAAGAAGGCTTATAAGGATCATATTATCAAGGACAAGAAGGCTAGTTATCTCAAGAGACAGTGGGATTTGTTGTTGGGGGCGGCAAGGACTCATGACATCAGGCTTTTCTAGAATCTTGTCCATATGGGCACCAGGAGTCACCGTGCTAGTGCTCCCCCTGTTATTACTGCTTCAGTATGGGAAAATCATTTTAGGAGGCTCTATGCCAATTTAAGTCTTGGCAGCAGCCAGGAAGGTTGTGTTATCTGTGGGGATAATTTTCCCCCTTGGCCTCTGGTTGAGGCCGCAAAAATCATTTCCTTGGTAAGCTCCTTTAAGAGTGGGAAGGCTCTGGGTTGGGTTTTAATTCATATAGTTTTTTTGAAAGTTTATATCTCATGGTGGGCCCCAGTTCTTGCTGTTCTATTTACTTCTATCAATTATTCTGGCCATATCCCCGTTATTTGGAGACACGCTGTTGTCATTCCGATTTACAAGAAAGGATCTAGATCGGACCCTGCCAATTTTCGGCCTATTCGTTTGCTTAGTTGTATGGTAAGATCTACGCTAAATTTCTCTTGGGCAGGCTGGCGGCCTGGACAGAGGAACATAACATCATTTATCCAGAGCAGGCAGAGTTCCAAAGGGGCAGGTCAGTTATTGACCATTGTTTAGTCTTGTCACATTTAATTGATAAATATTTGGCCTCTAATGGATATCTTTACGCCACATTCCTTGATTTGAAAGCTGTGTTTGATACTATTAATTGGAGCTTATTGTGGGCTAAACTAGAATCATATTCAATCGATGGGAGACTTTTGGCTTTGATCTATAATTTGCATGCCGATTCCAATCTGGTAGTCAAATTGGATTTAAGAGGTGCAGTTTCTAAGGAAATTGATGCCAGGTTCGTGGTAAGGCAAGGGTGTGTATTGGCCCCGGCCCTATTTAATTTGTTTGTGAATGACATTGTCCCTCTTCTGGCTCAGCCCCATTTTTTCCCACCTAAGTTGACTTCTCATTTTTTGGGTGCCCTCTTGTATGCGGACGATATTGTCTTACTATCACAAACCCCTATAGGCTTAAAGAGGCAGCTGGCAGCGTTTTCATCATATTGTATGGCCAACTGCCTTCAGATTAACTACTCCAAGTCCAAAGTCTTGTGTTTTTTTCCAAGGCACAGTCTATTAAACATTATAATTGGGTTATTGATGACTATTGCCTTGAACAGGTTAAGTCCTTCAAATATTTAGGGATCTATTTTTATTGCAATGGCACATGGAAAGAACATTATAAAAGAGCTATGGCAGTTGGGAGAGGTAGTGCTTTTGCTATCCGTAAATTTTTTGTTAAATCTGGGAGACTCAAGATTAAGCTTGCTCTGGAGGTTTTTAATTCTATTGTTTGGTCCGAAGTTCTTTTTG
>QEPC01004656.1:977657-995474 GCA_003113815.1 Sphenodon punctatus | reverse complement strand
GTAATCAAACTTCCTCCCTGTGCCTTGGGTCTTGTTGTGGGAAATCAGGCCCAGTCAATTTTGTTCCTAACTATATATATCCCCCCTCTTAATTCTAGATATTATGAGCCACGGTCTTGGTCCATATTGACCGATTGGCATGGGGAGGTTAGGGATCAGTATCCTGGAAGCTTGCAGATTCTTGCAGGCAACTTCAATGCCAGATTAGGCAGGGATCATGAGGCTTTGACCCTTTATTGTCAACTCCCTGAATATCCCCCATCCTTTCCCTTAAACTCCAGGCATTTTAAGGATGAGATGATAAACTCTTCAGGCATTGAGCTTGCAACTCTGGCGCCCCAGTGTAGTTTACTTATTCTTAATGGGGCTTGCTTTGGGGATCTGCTGTGGGAGTTTACCTACCTAGGATATAATAGAGCTAGTGTGATAGACTACGGTTTGGTCTCACCCAGTGCTCTGTAATTTTGGGGCAATCTTTGTATTGGCCAACATTTGTGTAGTGATCATCTTCCCCTCCTTTTGACCCGTGATCTGTTTCCAGCAACTTCGCCCTCTCAGTTAGTGGAGGTGCCAGCTAGCTGTGGCTTAACTAGGTATACATCAGTTCCCTGGTCTAAGGTCTCCGCCTCACTTCTCTCAATGAGACTTGGGATGGAAGATCTGGCCCTTTTACACTCTGAGATCATGGGATCGGCCCTGTATAAGGACAGGGTTGGGGCTTTTGATCAACTAAGTTTGTTGCTTCAACAGGTTTTTTTAGACTTGGCCCCTTCCTTAAAACCTCCTCGCTCTAATAGACCAAAAAGGCATGTGTGGTATGACTATGAGTGTAGGAGGGCTCGGAGGGAGGTCAGTGTAATTTATAGAACTTATCGCCATAATAGGTGTCAGGCTCTCCCTGAAGCATATTTCCAAGCAAAGAAGGCTTATAAGGATCATATTATCAAGGACAAGAAGGCTAGTTATCTCAAGAGACAGTGGGATTTGTTGTTGGGGGCGGCAAGGACTCATGACATCAGGCTTTTCTAGAATCTTGTCCATATGGGCACCAGGAGTCACCGTGCTAGTGCTCCCCCTGTTATTACTGCTTCAGTATGGGAAAATCATTTTAGGAGGCTCTATGCCAATTTAAGTCTTGGCAGCAGCCAGGAAGGTTGTGTTATCTGTGGGGATAATTTTCCCCCTTGGCCTCTGGTTGAGGCCGCAAAAATCATTTCCTTGGTAAGCTCCTTTAAGAGTGGGAAGGCTCTGGGTTGGGATTTAATTCATATAGTTTTTTTGAAAGTTTATATCTCATGGTGGGCCCCAGTTCTTGCTGTTCTATTTACTTCTATCAATTATTCTGGCCATATCCCCGTTATTTGGAGACACGCTGTTGTCATTCCGATTTACAAGAAAGGATCTAGATCGGACCCTGCCAATTTTCGGCCTATTTGTTTGCTTAGTTGTATGGTAAGATCGACGCTAAATTTCTCTTGGGCAGGCTGGCGGCCTGGACAGAGGAACATAACATCATTTATCCAGAGCAGGCAGAGTTCCAAAGGGGCAGGTCAGTTATTGACCATTGTTTAGTCTTGTCACATTTAATTGATAAATATTTGGCCTCTAATGGATATCTTTACGCCACATTCCTTGATTTGAAAGCTGTGTTTGATACTATTAATTGGAGCTTATTGTGGGCTAAACTAGAATCATATTCAATCGATGGGAGACTTTTGGCTTTGATCTATAATTTGCATGCCGATTCCAATCTGGTAGTCAAATTGGATTTAAGAGGTGCAGTTTCTAAGGAAATTGATGCCAGGTTCGTGGTAAGGCAAGGGTGTGTATTGGCCCCGGCCCTATTTAATTTGTTTGTGAATGACATTGTCCCTCTTCTGGCTCAGCCCCATTTTTTCCCACCTAAGTTGACTTCTCATTTTTTGGGTGCCCTCTTGTATGCGGACGATATTGTCTTACTATCACAAACCCCTATAGGCTTAAAGAGGCAGCTGGCAGCGTTTTCATCATATTGTATGGCCAACTGCCTTCAGATTAACTACTCCAAGTCCAAAGTCTTGTGTTTTTTTCCAAGGCACAGTCTATTAAACATTATAATTGGGTTATTGATGACTATTGCCTTGAACAGGTTAAGTCCTTCAAATATTTAGGGATCTATTTTTATTGCAATGGCACATGGAAAGAACATTATAAAAGAGCTATGGCAGTTGGGAGAGGTAGTGCTTTTGCTATCCGTAAATTTTTTGTTAAATCTGGGAGACTCAAGATTAAGCTTGCTCTGGAGGTTTTTAATTCTATTGTTTGGTCCGAAGTTCTTTTTGATGCTGAGCTTTGGATCCCTCTGGTGCGGGAAAACCTGGATTCTATTCAGTCCAGGTTCCTCTATGCAGTGGTCCATGTTCCCAAAGGCACGCCTGTGGCGGCCGTACATTTGGAACTGGGGGAAAGGAGCTGGAATTCAGTGGCTTGGGCTTGTGCATATTCGTTCTGGAATAAAGTAGTGAGATCCTCAGGAAGGGGACTCTTGGCTTTCGTGAAGGCAGATCCGTACTGCAGTCGGTGGTGCCAGGAAATAGAAGCCCACTTGCTTAAATTGGGCCTCCCCAGAGATTATCTGCTTGGGAGGGATGCTCAAGCTGCTGAGTCAGAGCTGCGCCAAAGGTGGACCAATACTTCCCTTCAGGAGGAGGTTGTGAGGGTCAGAGTTTCCCCGCACCTGGGAATGTTCTTATTGCTTCCTAGGAGGAACCTTTCCATGGTCAAATATTTGTCTTATTCTTATGCCCCTAAAGGGAGGAGCTTATTTCTGGTGGCTAGATGTAATGCCCTTCCTACTCAACTTCTGCAGGGCTGCTATAGTGGGATTTCTTTTCAGCAGCGATTGTGCCCTTATGACAATTTGGAAGTTGAGACCTCAGATCATGTCCTATTAAGATGCCGCCTATATGATAATATAAGAGTTAAATATCTTTATCCTTTTTTGGCCAAATATCCGGGTGGTTCTGATTTTTTTCTCCTCTAGATGGCTCTGTCTGACCATCTAGAAGAAGATACCTTGAATATTATGAGCTTTCTTATTCAAGCTATGAACCAGCGGCAAGGATTCCTTAATTATCAGTTCTCACCTGGTATTGAGTAATCCAGGTGGAGCTATTTGACTGTATTTGTATTAAATTCATTTAAATTGAATTGGTTCTCAACATTTATTATCTTTGGAGATTTACATGTACGGAACCCACTTGGATACTCCTTTCATTGTGACATCTTGATTTAGGGTTGTCATGTTTGTTCCCATTAGCTTTGTGAAGTTTTGTGTTCTTATCCTTTGTTGTAGGATACTTATTTACTTTTGGAATTAGCAGGCTGTATAGTCAAGCAATGACTACAGTCACGCTTAATAAAGTTGAATTTAATTGATTTTATGACCTCATTCTTTTCTCTTTTTTCAAGATCATTTCTGAAGATATTAAACACCAGACCCAGTACAGAGTCCTGTGACACTCCACTATTTACTTCTCTCCATTGTGAAAACTGACCATTTAGTGCTACCCTTTGTTTCCTAGCCTTTAACCAGTTACCAATCCATGATAGTATGCACCCTCTTATCCCATGACTACTTAATTCCTTCAAGACTCTCATGAGGGACCTTATCAAACGTCTTCTGAAAATTCAGATACACTATATCAACTGGCTCACCCTTAACCAAATGCTTATTTACTCCCTCAAAAAATTCCAATAGATTAGTGATGCACAACTTCCTTTTGCTAAATCCATATTGACTTTTCCCCATTATGCCATTTTTATCAATATGCCCAGTAATTCTGTTCTTGACAATCATCTCCCCCAGTTTGCTTGACATCAACGTGAGGTTCACTGGTCTGTAGTTACCAGGATAACCTCTGGGACCCTTTAAAAATATTGGTGTTACATTCACTACCCTACAGTCCTCAGGTACCATGGTAGATTTCAGCGACAGATTACAAATTACCATAAGTAGGTCTGCAATTTCATATATGAGTTCCTTCAGAACTCTGGGGTGAATACCATCAGATCCTGGAGATTTGTTACTATTCAATTTGTCAATTTTCTCTAGAACCTCTTGTTGGAGAATGGAACCCCTTGAGGGGGTGATGGCTCAACCAGTAGACCATAGAGAGGACAAAGGTATGGAGACAGACACAGGGAATTGTCAAAGTGTAAAAGGTTTATTACCAGACTCAGAGATGAACGGCCAATTTCCTCCGAAGCTGGGAGATATAGAATGTAGGCTGGAACAGGGTATCTGGGGGGTCCTAGTGACACCCCAATAGTATTTATACGGCTACAAAGAACTCAGACCTGTCCAATGAGGTGTAAGCTCATTGGCATAATTATACATACGTACAACCGTACATTCTAGAAAGTATCAAATTAATCTTACATTGGTCTCCTAAGTAATTTTCTTAACATATTTTATTTATTTATTTATTTCAGGAAATTTTTTATCCCACACTCTCCTGCTATTAGCAACTTGGGGTGGCTCAAAATACAGCACAAAAACATCTAATATAATATGCATATAAAATTATAAATAAATGTAAATAAAAATATAAAATGTAGTAATATAAAAAACACTAGTTTTAGTGGAGCTAAGATATCGCCCACCCCACCTCCCAACCTCCCACGCATCACCGTCTCTCTCACCAAAAGCCTGTTGGAACAGCCAGGTCTTACACTGTCGTTGGAAAGAGGGAAGATCCAGGGTCAGGTGGACTTCTGTCGGGAGGGAGTTTCATTGCCACTGAGAATGCCCTCCCCATAGTACCCACCCAAGAAACTCGGGGGATCTCAAGAAGGGCGCTTCCGATTGACTGCAGATGCTGCTCTAGGGCCTGGGGAATGAGGCAGTCCTGCAGGTAGGTGGGGTCCAAGCCATGTAGGGATTTGTAGGTCAAAACCAACACCATGAATCAGGCCCAAAAGACTATAGGCAGCCAGTGCAATGAATGGAACACTGGTGTAATGTGCTCACGACGACCCGTCCACCAAGACTAATGGGCCTGGGCCAGCTGAAAATGAGAGGTAAAGTTGGGTGTCATCAGCATACTGATGACACCACACACCAAAACCCCTCACGACCACTCCCAGAGGCTGCACATACATGGAGTGGGGACAGAATAGAACCTTGCAGGATTCCACATGTGAGGTCCCGGGGAGATGAAGAACAATCCCCCAGCACCACCTGCTGAGTACTCCTGGCCAGGAAGGAATGGAAACATTCAAGAACAATTCTGCCCACTCAAATTCAGTCCCACAAACAGGTTACCAGCATCTCGTGGTCAACAGTATCAAATGCAGCGACAGATCTAACAGGATCAAAAGGGTCCACCAACCCTGATCCAACTCACGATGAGGGCCTGAGTGTCAAAGCCTGGATGAAAGCCGGACTGTGAGGGATCCAGGGAGTTAACAAGGTCCAGATGCCCTGAAGCTGCTGAGCCACCACCCAATTCAACAACCTTCCCTAAAAAGGGAAGATTAAAGATTGGCCAATAGCTTGGCAAGGGAGTCAATGTCAAGGAAAGGTTTCTTGAGCAGAGACCGTACCATCTCCATATGGGGATGGGTCGCCAGAAGCTCCATTCTGTGCACTGGCTGCCTATAGTCTTCCAGGTCCAATTTAAGATGTCGTTTTACAGACCAGTTAGGTTCACAAACACGGAGGCAAGTGGAGGCAGCAGCACACCAGAAGAGTCAGGGCCAGCTACCTCTTTAGGCTGAGGTTAAACACATTAAACTATTTTATTTCTAATAATGAACAACAATAATTCACTTACACGTATAAATTAACAGTTATCAACATATAATTTTTACTGTAAACTAACTCTTATCCTTAAATTACTTTATCCCTTTACAATGAGCTTGAATAGTAAACCACTCAGGCAACTCTAAAATCTTCCCTCCCACCTTTACTCCATCAACAATCCACACTTTGTCTGGTCCAATTGTCAGGTTTTCTTACGTTTCAAGTCTTGTCATTCGTCACTCAACTGTATTGACTGGCAATCTTGCAGGTGATACTGCGCACAAGTTTATATGCTGGTGTAGTCATACTTTCCAAGTTCAGCTGAAGACAACGAGCTGGTTAAGTGTAAATTTTCTTATTCTTAATCGTCTGGCAACCCAAATTTGTAATTCCACACAGTGTGACACTGCTCCCTTCAAAGAAGATACCCCCCCCGAGTCTTGTCTTGACAGCCTCCTTTGTCCTCTTCTTCCAACGGTTCCCCCATAACTGTCCCTGTTTTTAAAAAATTATTATTCTCTCCCATTGGCTACAGCCAACATTCCATTAAGCCTGGCTGTGAGCCCCTTGGCTGAGGGCACCACATTGGTGCTTACCTATAAAGTCCTATCCAGCCTAGGCCTCACCTACCTGCAGTAGCACCTCATTCCCCAGACTCTAGATCGACCCCTCCCCTTCTCGAAGTCCCCCGTGTATCAAAGGAGGTCGACTATGGAAAAACCATTCTCGGTGGCCGCACCAAGGCTGTGGAACTCTCACCCGGAAGAGGTCTGGCTGGTCCTGGACCTCCCCTCCTTTTGAAGAAAATGTAAAATCTGACTGTTCTGTCAGGCTCTTGGTGAGGGTATGGGGTGGAGGATTAGGGAAGGTTTAATATAATATATATTTTTAATGTCCCCCGGGTTGTGATATATTTTAATATGTATTTATATTTATTTAAATTATATTTGTATTTATTTTTATTGTGTTTGTGTGTATATAAAAAATGTATTTGTATATATACACAAATTGAATTTATTTTTATTATGTTCATATCTCTCTCTCTCTCTCTCTCTCTCTCTCTCTCGGGTGGAGGATAACAAGACACACACACACACACAAGAGAGAGAGAGAGAGAGAGAGAGAGAGAATGTATGTGTGTATATTTTTATATACACATACACACATATACATACACACACAATAAAAAACAATATATATCTATATCTATATCTATCTATATTATATATATTGTATTTCTATTTTATTTTTTGTGTACATATTAAAACATCTCACAACCCGGGGGATGTTAAATATATATATATAAATATATTATATTAAACCTTCCCTAATCCTCCACCCCACACCCTCACCCATCTCCCTTGCCAACAGCCTGACAGAACAGCCTTTTGAAGAACATGTAGAAACTGGAGGTGAGGTCCAGGGCAAGCCGGGCCTCTTCCAGGAGGGAGTTCCACAGCTTTGGAGCAGCCACCAAGAACGTCCTCTCCATAGTCGACCCCTGTGGGGTGTGTGTGTGTGTGTGTGTCTATATCTATATCTATATCTATATCTATATCTATATCTATACACACACACACATGACCCGAGCTGCTTTGTAGGAGGGGTGGAGTATAAAATGACTAAATAAATAAATAAAATAATAATATAATAGCCTCTTTCCCCTCACTATTTAGCCACACAGGCAGACAATTGAGCCTCTTGCTACCTTTTTAATTTTTGTCAGAAGCTATATAATAATTTTTCGGGGGAGGGAATTGCAAGGCTTGTAATCATGTATTTCACATCATTTTATCTCATAATGAAAAAAGAAAAGCACATTTCAGTCTTCAGAAATTATGTTCTGCTAAGTGGGTATATTGAGCTAAGAGTGACGAAGCTGCATCTGTTTAACTGGAGCTTTGCTTCATTGGGTATAAACGTCTTGACTGACAGATATATCCTTAGGCAGTAAGGAAGAAATAGTTTCTACTTTATTGACAATCCAAAATCATGTTCAAGTTTCCCCAATAGCTTTACCAAATTCAAGAGCTTAAAATTATTGAATATCCTAATATAAGAGGTGTAAAGATACTACAGACTTGGACAGGAATGATACTCCTGCTCAGAGATGTCCTTTAGGAATAAGTAGGGGATTTTTAATAAGATGGGGATTTAAAATATATTTTTTAACACAAAATTTATTTGCATGTACTTCCAGGACTGCAATTTAAATAAATAAATAAATAAATAAATAAATGCAAGATGTTGACTCAAACCTAGAAGTACTTTAAGTAAGGCCCAGGTATTGATAGTTGGCACGTTTAAAGAGCTAGTTATGTATGACTGACATTGTTGGCTCTTCTCAATTAATTATTTGGGGTCGTGGGAAGTTCAAGTTCGGATTAATCCATAACTTCACTGAACAGGCTGTTATGGATTAATCCGTACTGAATGAAACAGTGCAACAACAAGCCAGTTTTTGTCAAGTTTTAATCTACAAAATAATAATAATTTTAAAAACTACTGTACATGTGTAAAATGCCCACCAGACCGTTCTGCGCATGTGCGCTCTTTTCCAAAATGGTGGTGGCAGCATCACTGCCGTTTTGGAAAAGAACAGCCAGTCTGCACATGTGCAGTGTCCATTTTGCATATGCACAGACTGGCTGCCCTCTTCCAAAATGGCAGTGATGCTGCCACTACTATTTTCGAAATGGTTGTGCATGCACAGAATGGTCTAGTAGCCATTTTGTGAATGTGCAGTACATTTTTATTATTTACTATTTTTATTTTTAAATTGATTTAAATATGGGCCCATAATATGGACCCACTTTTAAATCTAGAAACCTAGGGAAACTAAAAGAAGCTCAATACAAATTTACAACCAAAAGACCACCCCTTCTACCTATTGTACATATGTAGTTGCAACTTCAGCCAGACAAATAAATAAATAAATCATTCCAGTTTTTAGCAGATTTTTAGCACTGTTCAAGAGTTGTCTGAAAGCTGTAATCTGTCCCTCCCTTGACAGTTTCTGGTAGGTAGGAAGACAGAAGAAACTCCAGAGGGTTTTAATACCATTCTTAGAAGCAATACACAGCTTCCCTGACAGTAAATCTGAAATATCTTCATGAGTCCGGTAGGAGTCACAAAAGGTTGGTAAAAGTTTGTTCAGGTTTAGCACTTAGGAAGTTCTGGCAGTTGTCATGCAAGAGTTATCAGGATAGCTTCTGAGTGTAGGCCAGACTTGCACTAACTGAATTCAATGCACAAAATCACTCACTGATTCTAGTGGCACATAGTTGACACCAACTTTAGCCTCCCATCCAGATTAGTGGATCTGATAAGCAAAACTGATGTAAATGTGCTGTTTGCTGGCAATAAGTCATGAATATCTGCAATTTCAGATTGTAAATTGGACACTGTGCATTATTCAAGGATACCTTTTCTGTAGTTGTTCAAATATTTGTTTGCATTAGAAATTAAAAAAATATATATTTAAACAAATCACACAATATCTAGAAAAAAATCACTTTAGCTTACCTATTTGCAGAAGTATCCCACACATAATGGACCATGCCCCAGTTCAAGAAAGAATAAAGATGTGTTTCAGTTCATTAGGTTGTCCAAAGCCAAGTCGTTTGGTTAAAAAAAAAAAAAAAAAAAGAAAGTAAATTAGTAAGCATTTTCATACAAGTTCTGGAATTTATAAACATCTAATAACCTTTCTTAATAGAGTTTTACTCTCTTTTCATCTAAACTGAACTTTAGAATTTTCATTTGTTTTAATTTTCTATGCAGTAAATTAAAATAAAAACAGTAATAGCTAGGGGTGGGACTCCTGGGGAAATACCTGATTTATGGGTATTAGCTCTCCCGATGCCAGATTTACTGATATCAGAATACTGGATTTTTAACAATGCCCATTCTACCATTTTTTTTACATTGCAGCTCTTGTTAAATGGCAGCAATGTAAAACATCCAGTAAAACCATCAATGTTAAAAATCCGGTATTCCGATACCGGTAAGTATCGGTATTATCAGATTAATCTGATACTGGCCATTATTGGTATTATCAGATTATTCCGATACCGATATTCTCACCCCTAGTAATAACAATGTTATACAAGAATGGGATAAGTATGTGACAGATATAAAAGACAGGATTTTTTCTGCACCAAGTTCCTCGATATCATTCTAACTACTTTGTCTCCCTGTAACTGACTCAGATAGCTGAATACTTAACCTCTGTGTTACTGTGAGCACAGTTCCTTTGATATGTGCATTCCATTCACCTGACAAGCTGTGTTCCACTATTCCACTCATATGTTTGTCTTCTCTGTGTATTTACAACTACCTATGGTTTCCTTGTCTCCTACATCAATAGATAATTTTACAGCTGTCTTTAAATGTCTAGCACATCTCCTTCTGTCTGTCTCTCTCTCTTTCTAACCCTCTACAACCTGTTACCCAGTCATATCCACTCCCATCCATTCCATGCTCCCTCATATATACTTGCCCTACATTGGCTCAGTTTATATATTTCTACTGGATACACTACATACCTGAGGAACGGCCCTGTGTGGTCCAAAGGTTTGCTTATTTCCACCAACAGTTGGTCCAATAAAAGGTATAATTCAAACCACTTTGTCTCTCTAAACAAACATACACACACTCCTGCAAAGCAGGCAGAAATAAAGCAAGTTCAGACTCCACAGACATCCCTCTTCTCTGCTACCACTGGTGTGTGTCGGCACCACAAGGCCACTCTAATTGGCTGGTTCCTCTACAGAAACCCAGCCTACAAGTCCCCACTCCTGCCTCTACAAAGTTCCCTTGGTCTTTAGTGAGCATGAGCAGCAAGGGAGAAATAAGCCTGTCATACTAATCACACCTTCCCCCCTCCCCAAGGATGAGTTAGCATGGCTGCCAGAGCTCCCAGCCCCACCCTTAGAGCCTCCTCAGTGGAGGAGAAAGCATCACCCCTTGAGCTCCAATGGACCAGCTGCCCCAGCCAATGTGCCTTCATCACATACAAATAAGGGCGTTTATAGACGAGACCAAAAAGGCGGCTGATCCCTTGATCAGCCGCCTTTCTTGGCGCTCGTCTAATTGCTGGGGCCGCTTTTTAATCCGCATCGGAGGGGGTAGGCTCGCCTGCCCCCTCCGACGCGGATTCCCGAAGTGCCGGCTTTATGCCACACTTTCTGGTTCTGCGGGCGAGTGCGCATGCGCAGAAGGGTGCGCATGTGCACTCGAACTCTGCGCCGTGTCTGAACTGCAGACACAGCTCGCAGAGACTGCGTGGGGGGAAAGCCGGTGTTTGGCGATCCCGCTTGTAAGCGGGATCGTCTATAAACGCCCTAAGACTACCTGCATGAGCAGAGATTTTTAAAATCTGTCCTTAACACTTCTCCATTTTCTTCTTTGCATGGTGAAATGCTAAAAAGAAAAGGAAATGCAATATAAAATATATATTAATGTCTTTCTGAAGCTACCAAACATGCATAGGTTGATGAGTTGAATTAAAAACTTCAATTTGCAGCATGAAATGCTGAATCTCTCTGGGTGTGCAGTTTCAGAGCACTATTATATTGGTAATCAATCTTCTCTCCTTGGACTTCATATTTGTGTTAGGGCAGAATGGGTCAGGCTGTGGATGTGTCAGTACCTCAGATACCTGGCTGGAGGTCACAACTAGTCCATAACTGCTGTGCTTCATGCTGGGTCCTCAAGCCCAAAGGCCCACCTACCTGTGCCACACATACCCTACATGTCTGAAGTTCCATCTTATCAGGCCATGCCTAAACCTTGGCCTTTGTCTCATGCCACACCTCCCATCCAGACCCTCCATAATTCCATTTCTGCCTAGAGTAGAGAACAAGCTAACTCCTGCCCTGAATCAAGACACCTTTAGGCATCATCATTCATCATACCTCAGAGCTGTTACAAAAGCACAAAACACTATGCAGTGGGATATAGAATGAATTTTTTTAACTGGTTCAAGTGGTGGGTTTTTTTTAAGGATACATACATGAAATATACCCTTAATTAACCAAACCCAAATTTGACCCTATCATACACTCCCCAAGAAATTATGATGACTACCAGTGATAAAGAACAAGATTTTAACTGTCATACCAAAAAATAAAAAGCGAGTGTCTAAATACTGCCTCAGGAAAATGCATATCCTCTACTGAATTTTCAGCATCACTTCTTATAACAGACTAATACAGTGCTCCTAGTGCAGAACACACTGGTCTTTTTTTAGCTTGCAAGAGCTGACAGTGTGACAGGTAAATGTGATATATATGTAGGCAGTTCTGTTTTTAAAAATCCCCCTTCCAAAAGGGGTTAAAAATTTAAAGAGAAAAGCAACTCTCTCAATAGTGAGTGCAGTTAATCTGCAAGGTATTGTTGACAGAACAACAAATATAATCTGAAGAACTGATTGATGCTAAGAAATCAGTTCTACAGATCTTTACTTCATACTGTAGCAACTTGCCCCAACGCCCTTGGATCACATTCTACATATGACCTTGGACTCCTTGAATAATATCCTGTCTCATCTTGCAGAAGAGTTACTGAAATATTATTGAAATCAGAAAATTCTGAATATATGTGGCCTTATGTCTAACAAGATTCACTAAAGAGAACGTTTCTGGGTAACACTATTCATCTTCTGTAGAGTCATAACATAAAAAAGAGGTGCTTCTTATTATGCACTCTCTCCCAGGCACTCAAACTACAAATAAACAAACAACAATATATAACATGGAGAATACACTGGTTGGTTGGTCCCAGGCACGCTACAATAGAGGTTGCAAAGTATCCGTAAGGTTCCTAGGCAAATACCTCCAACAGAGGTGACCTTCTTCCTTAACTCCCAAGCCTGCTCTATATCACCTGTTTCCCACTACCATGCATGAAGCCCCTGTACACAACATAGTTTGGGCCATATTGAGAAACAGGAGAAGGATGAGTTTGGAGCAGGAAACAGTCGTCTACATTGGTTTGCATCACATGGGCCACTGCAGTACAAATTTTCTGGTCTGCTCTCACTTGCATCGAGGATCAAGAAATGCTCCCAGCAGTTCTGGAAAACCAAATGTGCAAGCTGTTATCATGTCATCCCTGCTCTGGTTCTTACATTTATTTATTTAGCTTTTTAACCTACCCTGTCCCCTTAGACTCAGACCACTAAGGTTGGGCGTTCGGATTCAGATTAAATCTGTAACTTCTCGTAACAGGGAGCTACAGATTAATCCATACCGAATGGCAACACCCCCTTTGCAGTTCAGTTTAAATTTTAAAAAAAAAATTGTGCATGCGCAAAATGACCACAGGACCATTTTGCACACGAGTGGCTTTTGTCAATAGGGTGGCTCACAATTCTTTAACTTATTAACTGTAACATTAACTAACTTATTCCTCACAAGAATCATCTGAGGTAGGTTTACTTATTTATTTATTGGCATTTTTATGTCGTCCCCTCATGCCCACGGCATCTCGGGGCGGCTAACAATACGATAAAACTATAAAATACATTAAAACCAACATCACTTTTAAAATAATTTTAAAAAACCCCGACCCTAACCCTACCCTCCAATTCCCCAAATTCCCCACCCCACCAATCTCCCCCATTTACCCCTCCCTCCAAAGGCCTGGGCGAACAGTCAAGTCTTGCATGCCTGTCGAAAGGCGAGCAGACCCGGGGCCAGGAGGGCTTCCTTCGGAAGGGAGTTCCACAACCGTGGCCCGACCACCGAGAACGCCCTCTCCTAGGCTGAGAAATCTGTGACTGGCCCAAGGTTACCCAGCGAGTTCATGGCTAAGGTGAGACTTGAACCAAGGGCCTCCCACTACTTCTCGATCCAAGTACTACACTCTTAACCACTACACAACACGCTGGTTCTCTAAGCCAAGTCTTAACATAAATTTCTATTAAGAGTTATTTGTTACGGAATTCTTTAGGAATCAATTTTTATTTCCCCCCTTAATTCACATAGTTAAAACAATTTATTTTTGTGATAAATCAAACATACACAGTGACATATGTTCATTCTGAAACAACAGTGCTATTGCCAACAGTGACCAAAGGAGGCAACACAAATATGCTGGATGTAAACAGTCACCACCAAAGAAATCCAGCCAAACTACTCCAGCACCACCCATGAATGAGAGCCATAACAGGTGCACTCAGGATATACCTGCCAAGTCAACCTGGCCTGCAGTCAATTGCAGTAACCTCAGAGTCCACCCTTCCCACTTCTAAGAGCCAGAAAGGGGAGGAAAGAGGGGTACACCACCAGGCACAGGCCTCCCAGCCTAATCCCTTTCATCTGTCACCCCCATAGCCAGAGAAAAAAAAACAACAACAAAAAACTGGAGTGCTTCACCTCGCCCAGGCCTGAAGGGAGGGACTGGCTGCTGGCTCCACCTTGGCAGCTCTGACCCCCCCCCCCCCCCCATCATAACAGCAACCTACCCATGCCGTAGGGAACCAGGACATTTCTGGATGGGGGAAGATTTGATTGGGATTTGGTTTTGTGGGGAGGGGTGTTTGGAATTGCTGCAATCATTTTGGTGGATGGAGGGTATGGTCACAGATGGTGTGCCAGGTCCCATTCTGTGGGAAAGTGGTTGCAGAATCAAGCCCCAAAGGGATTTATACCGGAAGCCCCACGCAAAACACTTCAACTTCCTCTTTGGTGGCCATCTTGTGGCTCAGCTCCAGTTCAGGCAGCCATTTTGTGGCACCACTCTGCCACAGATGGGTTGGTTGGGTTTGGGAGGAGAGTGGCTTTGGGTATAAATCAAAGTAGTCGTACTAATAGTAATAATAAAAATAATAATACCCATATCAAATCATGAGTTCTGCTTTGAGGGATGTTATGGAACAAAATTAAGCACTGGACCAACT
This sequence comes from Sphenodon punctatus, assembly GCA_003113815.1. NCBI lineage: Eukaryota > Metazoa > Chordata > Lepidosauria > Sphenodontia > Sphenodontidae > Sphenodon > Sphenodon punctatus. The sequence continues at coordinate 980,784 of QEPC01004656.1, read as the reverse complement.
GCCACAGGAAGCAATGGCCACTAGGGTTCGGCATTCAGATTCAAATTAAATCTATAACTGCTTGTAATGGGCAGTTATGGATGAGCCCATACCGAATGGCAACAACCCAATTTTAGTTAGGTTTAAATTTTTAAAATAATTGTGCATGAGCAAAATGACCACCAGACCATTCTGTGCATGTGTGGCCTCTCTCAAAATGGCAGTAGCAGCATCACCACCATTTTGGTAAAGGGAAACCAGTCTGCACATGCGTAGTGGCCAGTTGGTGCATGCACAGACCAGCTTCCTTTTCCCCAAAAGGATGGCAATGAAGAGGGGAATGGAGGACAGGGAGGGTTGAGAAGGGAGTTGAAGGTAGAGAAGAGATGGCAGGGGTTGAGAGAAGGTGATTAAATGCAGGTGACAAAGTAGTGCTGATTAGCCAGAGAGATGGCAGAGCTGAGGACAGAGAGAGTGAACTTAAATTGGAGAAAGTCAGAGTCAGTGTGGTTGTGACATTTCTGCCAGAGGCACTCAGTAGCGCAAGAACAGGAATGGAGATGGCAGATGGAAGGGGTGAGCCATGGTTGGAGGTTGATGGGACAGGTAGGGCAGGAGATGAGGGGAGCAAGGGAGTCTAGAGTGGGTAGAGTAGGAAGGCAGAATCAGGGCAGGTGGCAGAGGAGACTGATGAGAGAAGTGGGGAAAGAGGAGCAAAGTTCAGGGGGTTAGTCAGTTTAAAGTCATGAAATGTGTGAGAGGTAGGGCTAGAGGAGGGAGGTGAGTGGGAGTTTCTGGAAAGAGGCAAAATGGTGGTCAGAGATGGGGAGGGCATCAAAAGAGAGGTCAGAAAAGGAGAAGTTTTTTGAGAATATAAATTGGAGGGAGTGGGCAACATGGTGCATAGAGCAACGTGTCCAGAGATGGAGATCAAAGGAAGAGGTTAGAGAGAGGAAGCGGGAAGTAGCAGGATGAGAGGGAACATCAGTATGAATATTGACGTCCCCGAGGATGAGGGTGGAAACACTGTCAGAGAGGAGGAAAGTGAGACAGGAGTCAAAATCAGAAAAGAAGGAGGCAAGTGGACCTGGGTGGTAGTAAGTAACAACTACACAGAAGCGGAGCGGGGAGTAGAGACATATGGAGTAACCCTTGAAGGTGGTGAAAGAGGAAGGGAGAACCGGTGGGAGGCTGGAACTGGCAGAGTTTAGAGAAGAGGCCAACACCACTACCGTGGCCTTCAGTGCAGGGTGAGTCGGTGAAGGTCAAATCCCCAAAGGAGAGAGCAGTAGGAGTCACAGTGAGGTGTTGCAGGTACATGTGTTTAGCTTAGTTACAGTGGAGAGATACTGAGTGAAGGGACAGAGGGGCCAATACTAAGATCTGTGTAGTGTGTGCACAGTGTGCATGTGCATCCCCAATATGGGGAATATAGCATATGCCCAAATTGCACATAAACCATGCACAACTTGTGTACACATACATGTGGGGGTTTAGGATAAGCCCCCTGATCAGCAAGCGGTCTCGGGGGGGGGGAGAGAGATGAGCAGCTAGGGATGACCTTGTGGAAGTGGCAGGTTTCAGGGAGGAATTTGAAGTACTAGAAGGAAGGACCAGATTGAATGAATTTAGGAAGGGAGTCCCAGGCATGGGGGCCAATGCGGGAGAAGAGGCAAAGACATTTCTAGGAGCAGGGGACACTGGGAGTTGTGAGGATGGTGGAAGACGAGAAGCAAAGTTCATGACTGGGGATATAGTGGGAAACAAGTGCAGAAAGATTTGGGGGGCAGAGGAAGGCTTAAGATGATTGGAGCGGGGAGCAAGACATGAAGAGCCTTTAGGCTCTTCAGTACTAGGGGTGTGCACCAGGCCCCCATGTCATTTTAGTTTTTCTTTTTCTTTATTCAAAAATGTCATTTTTATTATCGTTATTAATGACAATGTTGTTTTTGTTATAGGTATTGATATCATTATCAATATAGTTTTCATTATCACTATCGATATTGGTATTGATATTGGTACTGTTTCAAACAAAGATTTTATTTTTGGTATCGGTATCGGTATCAATTCCCGTACACAACTAATATCTATCTAAATCTAAGGGAGACGGGAAGGGAAAAGGAAAACTATCTATAAGCTAATCAATTATCTATATATCTATTTTAATCTAGTATATAATAAAATAATAATAATAATAATAATAATAATAATTATTATTATTATTATTATTATTAAGTATTTATATAGCGCCGGCAATGTACCTGGCGCTTTACAAAGCAATTGAATAGACACGGTCCCTGCCCTAGGGCTTAAAATCTGAGAGATGGGGTGGGGGGCCGAAGATGAAGGAAGGGAAACAGAAGGAGAGACAAGGAGTACAATATTCATGAAGATGCAAGGTCCCAGGTGCACGCGGATTGCTTGGTTACATCAAGATTGATAGATGGTTGGTTCATGTGGTGAGGATATAAGTACACAGACCTCCGGTAACAGATTGTACTGGATGGAGGGTATCAGCAGGAGTTAGGTGAGGGGAACGAGGAGTTGGGTAGGGCAGAGCAGAAGAGGTGGGTCTTGAGGAGGGATCTGAAGGTACGAAGGGAGGGGGCAAAGTGGATGAGGGCAGGGAGGGCGTTCCAGGAGTGGGGGGCAGATAGCGAGAAAGGACAAAGGCAGTTAGGGGAGCAGGGGAGGCGTGGGAGGGCGACAGTGGGGACAGAGGAGGAGCGACGAACTGGAGTACGGAGGGAAATTAGCACAGGGAGGTAGGGGGGAGCAAGGTTGTGAAGAGCTTTATAGGTGAAGACTAGGAGCTGTACAGAATTCGTTCAGGAAGGAGGAGCCAGTGAAGAGAGGAGAGGAGGGGCTGCACCTGGTCAAAGCGACAGGCGAGGTGGATGACCCTGGCAGCAGGTTTTGGATGGAGATAAAGGGAGACAGGTGAGAGCGGGGGAGGCCAGTGAGAAGGACATTACAGTAATTGAGGTGAGAGATGACCAGGGCATGAACAAGGGTTTTGGCAGAGGAGACAGAGAGAAAAGGGTGAATCTTAGCAATGTTATGGAGGGAGAAGCAACAGGATTTGGCAACAGAGTCGATGTAGGGTTTAAAAGAAAGGGGTGAGTCAAAGATGAAGCCTAAGCTATGG
>QEPC01004656.1:943796-961560 GCA_003113815.1 Sphenodon punctatus | reverse complement strand
TGCACTTGAGACCTCGCATCTTCATGAATGTTAGACCCCTTGTCTCTCCCTCTGTTCCCCTTCCTAAGTCTCTCCCCCAGCTCCTGTCTCTCAGATTGTAAGCCCTTGGGGCAGGGACCGTGTCTATTTTATTACTTTGTAAAGTGCCAGGTACACTGCTGGCACTATATAAATGCTTGTTAATAAATGTTTGTTAATAATTTTTACTGTAGGCTGCAGAAGCTTGCAGACATGCTAGTATCAAATTTAATTTCCCTGTAGTATTGTGATTCAAATGGGATGGTGATAGTTGATCTCTTGAAGAACCTGAAGACACATTGCAACAGTACATTCAACTTCCCCCTAAGTAAACTTAAGGCCCTCATGCTTGCTTTTAAGACACTTTTTCCAAACACAGAGTCACTTTCACTTATCTCAAGGGACTACAGGATCAATCCGCAGCCCAGTTGCATTGTGCATATGTACACTGTACAATGAAATGCCCACAAGACTTCAGTGGGTGTCAAATCCTCATTCAAAGCAAGCAGTTATTTTGTTCTGCAGGACCCAAGCATGACAGGGGGCAGGAGGGTTAGGTGGTTGGGGGGGGACGGGGGCAGCACACTTTACCAGGAGTTCAGGGGGGCCTGTCCTGGACTGCAAGGAAAAAAATTGAGACTAAACTGTAGATCATGCTTGAGGATGTATTTCCCAGTATCCAGTGTCCAGATCTTGTGAGATTTGCTGGAGCCAATCAGAAGCAGTGTTAGAACAAAACAAACAATATTGGGTGAAAACAGACATAATGCTAACTCCACTTTAATAGCACTTTCACATCTCTTATGCATGTTGCAGGGCTGTATTGTGCCCTATGCAGTCCTGCAACATGCATAAGAAATGTTTAAGTGGAGTTAGTATAATGTCTGTTTTCACCGATTCTGAACAGTGAGCTACTGGGACAGGCCCTCATCTAGCCAAGAGAGAGAGAACGCTTGTACAGAAAACTCTAGGACTTGTAGTTCTTTAGAGACCATATCACATATCTCTCTGCCTCTCAAACTACAAGTCCCAGAGGACCTTAGTTCCTGGATAAGGATGGGACACAGGGCCAAATTTCCCATTGACTTCAATGGGAAAGAGAACTGAAGACCATCCGAACAGGGATACGGGACCAAAATAAAATCCCCATCACCCCTCTCCTGGCCCCAGAGGGTGAGGTTGGGGATCTATGTCTCTAACACCCCAACCCTGGCTTTAAACCCCACCCCACCCCCACACCTCCCGGGCCCTGCACTTGCCTTACCTTACTGCTGCCGGTCTGGAGGATGGGGATAGGCCACCGCAGGGGGGTGGAGATGACCTGTCTGGTTGGTAGTGGAGCCAGATCCCACCACCAACCAGTGGGCCCTGGGGAATGGGGTGAGAAAGATTTCCGCGGCCAGCTGGCTCTTTCCAATGAAGCCAATGGGATGGTTTCCCATTGGCTTCAATAAGATCTGAAAACTGGGAACTGTGAGGACCCAATTTTCGGATCCTTCGGTTTTAAACTGAAACAGACACTTTCAGACGGGTTTCAACCTGAAGTCCCACCCCTATTCCTGGCATTTCCTGTGCATAGGCAGGAGGAGCCAACAGGGTGTGCCAGCAAAAGGGAGGGACAAGCACCATATAATAAAATTATTATTATTATTATTATTATTATTATAAACATTTATATAGCGCCAGCGTTGTACCTGACGCTTTACAAAAAAACCAAGATAGACACAGTCCCTGGCTGAGAGCTTACAATCTAAAGGTGAACCGTTGCAGCACATTCCTGAAAACCTGGGACACTGAGATCCCAGAGCCAGCAGGAGCCAGTGCTGCCGACTGGACGTACAAGCCCCAAAACATTTGTGAATAACCGAGTTAGGCCTCTCTAGTCTCCAGAGTGTATAGAAGAAGCGACACTAGGATCGCAGGGACAGGGAACAATGTCTAGAAAGGACATTTATCACTCATACGTGCCATACTGCCACGTCTGGCTATAAAGAGAAATCATGCAGCCAAAAACGTAAGGAACTTAAACAAAGGAACTTAAACAAAAAAGAAGCTAAAGGCCACCAATCAATCCTCCAATTTTTCTGCATGGACAAGACCCCTCCACTGTTTGGCTCAGGAAATGAACTCACTGGGAAACTAGATGAACAAAAACTGCCAGATGAAAGTGATTTCAATATAGAAACGATGTTTGAGACGGTGGCAATTGATGATGAAGACAAGCAGTTAGACAAAAAAATTAATTCCAGTCTAATGATTTCAAAATATAGTTGAGTCATTTCAGAAATAAAATAGACATTTTTATTTCATGTCTCATGAGACTGTGTGTATGGGATGCAATCATGGCAGGGGCAGGATGGCCTGTGTTACAACACATCAGTCGCAGCGTACAACACATCTCTGCACTGGGGCATAATTGCAAGTGGTCCAGACTTCACTGAAGTGCTGACTACTTAGAGGGGATATATGTTGGATTCTGACTGAGCAGGGCAAAACCTTGGCATGTGCAAGAAGCAAGAATGAGTGATGGACAATTATGCCTCTCACTTTGAATAACAAATTGGCACCCATTTAACTTGAACATAGCACTTTGTTGATGTGCAACCCCCTTGCACACCTAGAAGAATGAGAACTGTGCCCTCTATAAAGTGAAAAGAATTAAATTTCAAATGGTAGGAAAATGCTACTATTGCTATTTTTTCCATGTACTTCATTATACAGTATATTATATCTTTGCATAGGTTCATTAAAAGTCTCATAGGATCCGGAATGCTTTTAGTTAGTGATGGTGTCTCTGCCCTTAAGCTGAACCTGCACTGCTGGCAAGTAAGGTTGCTCTGAACTATTAAAACCTGGTCCAGATGTCCAGGGGAGGGGCATCTATTAACATTAAATTGAGTAGGGACAGTTGGTAAAACAGATGTGGTTTACTAACCACATTTAAAAAATATTAACCCACATGTCTGAAACTCCCTCCCTGGATACATTCATTCTGCTCCCTTTTTTCCCAACACTCAAATCCCTCCTGAAAACCTACCTCTTCCATTAGGCTTTCCCTGGTTCATCATGGGCGATAAGAATCTCTTCCCTGTAACTAAGTTAAGAACATGCACCTGCAAATTCTTACACTCATAAATATATCCTTGTTAGAGGTGTGCACCAGGGACCCATGTCATTATTTGTTTTAATTTTTCATTTTTGTTATTTAAATATTTTATTTTTGTTTTCATAATATCAACATTTTGTTTTCGTCTCCCCCGATTTCCATTGTTTTCAATGGAAAACACATTTAATTCTTTCACCTTTTTTGTTTTTCATTATTTTTGAATGAAACATGGAAGAATGGTACCTCCAGTATAAGGCATTATGTGTTCCATATTTCAGAAATATTGGATAAAGGAATCTGATTTTATAAGCAGTTGAATATGTTATTTTGCAAAAATCTGCATATACATTCCTGGCTGTAACTTATTTCTCTCTCATGTACTAAGGATGAGTTCTGGCAAGTTTATACCACTCCCCAAGTTAACTATCTATGCCAATGTTCAGAAGGATTGGATAAAGGGTCCTGGTAGTATAAGGAATTAACTTATAAATGTATGGCTGACTGTAACAACTTTGTAGTCCAATCAGTGTACATGATATTTGGCAGAGCTGTATCTCACACTTCAAGATCATCTCTGACAAATATCAACAAGATTTGATAAAGGGTGCCAATTTTATAAGCCTGCTCAGCATATGTAGAAAATGAGCCTATGCCAGGGATTCTCTTACATGTCACTATGGTATAAGATCTGTTTGTGATGCTAATTGGCCAGCATGTATGTCAAAAAAATATCCTCATTCTGTTCTGTGACCACCCAACCTCTCTCCTACACTTGTTACTGGAAAGTCAGAAGTGTCTGTTTAGGAAAGAGCCAATAGAGATTCTCTTATGTCCTCTGTCACAGTGCTGCAGGATGTGATTATGATGATAACTGGCCATTCTGGATGTGTAAGCCATGTCTCCTTATTTCTGGGATGCTATCCTCAAAGTCCCAGTTATGTCCCTTCTATGCCCACCTCAACACCACCACTGATTGGTCCTGTAAAACTGGAAGCATGCAGTAATTGGCCAGTATTTGTCTGTCAGTCTTTGGGGTTGCTCCACATCCTCCTTCCTACAGCCCCCCTCCCCCTGCCATGCCAGGTGCCTGCCTCTGACTGGCACTGCATGTGCTTTTATTTATCTGAATAATGGTCTTCCATGGGGACAACTTCAATTGCTTATAAAATTGGGTCCCTTTATCAAATTTTCCTGTAGTTTGGCAGAGATGACAGGGAATGTGTGGAATACATTCCTACCAAATGTCTTGTAAACAGGATGGAATATAAAAATGTTACATTCAGAAATGCATTTTAAAATTAATGGCTTATAACATGAGGACCCTTTATCTAATCTTTAGTCCTGTGGAGGGACATAATCCTTTCAGTTTTCATGCAAATGAGATGGAAGATAAAGAAGTTGTATCCAAAGTAGGAATTGCGGCACTCCCACCAGCAAGCTCGCACAACGGGCAGGGTAGTGAAATCCTACCCTCTCCGTTGCACAAACTTGCCAGTGGGAGAGCAAAAATTCCTACTTTACCACTTGATAGGAGTTATGTAGATTTGAAAAGCATATGCTTCTGTGGTGTGAAAGCAGCTCATGGGAAAGCAGCCTTAGACTGTAAGCCCCTTAGGGTAGGACCTGCTTAATAATAAAATAATAACAACAACCGAATGATGCACATTTTATTAATCAGGAATTGATCAAGTTTACATATTCTTTTACTTACAAGATATCTTCCATTGACTGATTAGTAGAAATCAGATATCCTAAAACAAGCTTCAAAAGCTGGAGAAAGAATTCCCATGTGGATAGTGTAGTGAAAAAGAGAAAGTTTCTTTGTCTAAAACCAGTATACAAGGACGGAATCTCCAATGGGTAACATAAGGTCTGACTGAGCTGTGGTCAACTTTAACACACATCAGAGAGGTGATATTACTGTTTTCTATGTTCTATTTTAAATAAACTCTCTGTGAATCAGCTAATTATGATAATGCCTCATTCAAAATAAAATTAGAATGAGCAACAAACAGTTTTTCAGGCAACCAAAAGAGCTTCAAGACATTTAATAATAATATTAAAATAATATTAACAACAATAGTATTAATAATATTAATCATCATTATCCTGAACTAGTGTGTTGTACATGACTTATGACAGTCTGGGCCAGTGGTGTAACTTTGGGTTATGGGGTTTGTTTATTTATTCATTTATTTGCAAAATAAATAAATTCTGGATCCAACCCTGCCAAAGCAGAGCCATGCCCCTGACCTATCAAAGCCCCACCACTTGACCAAGAAGCCGTCAACAACAAATCATTTAAAAACCAAAGTTGATTGCTGCAGAAGTGTTATTATTGCAGGGTTTGCATGCCCCTGTCTATTCCACTTGTGGTGATGGATCAAATTAATGGAACACAGACTCCAAATTTAGTCTTGGTTAGTGGCCAATCAAGTATGAACCACTGCTCAACAATCACACACAGGAAAATCAAAGAACTATGAATCAGAGTTAAATCCTTATCCCTACAATTTATTGCCTCAAAAAATCGCAGCCTCAATATCTTGATGCTAAAAGGGCAAATTTTCCCTTTTCTCTCTTAGCAAGGAGACTGCTCAGGCATGTCTGCCCTGAGGGCATCCCCCCCCCCTTTCTTTCCTGAAGTTCCAGTGAGAGAACCTTCCCTTGCCCACAAACCCTTTGTCCTGCAAATTAAACCAGTTAGTGAAAGTGAATAAATTTGGTTATCCCACCCAACAACCGTTCTCCCTCCCACAACCCCTTTGTTCCACTGAACTCAGAGCTTCCACCTGAACTTCAGAACTGCTGGAAACTTTGCTAGGGACTCCAAATTGGGAGTGGGTGGAGGGAAAGCCCACTCCTCCCCACCCCCGAATTACACCCGTGATCTAGACAACAAATAACTGGAATAATACTACTACTCCCCCAGTCGTGATATTTTCTTTACATGCAAAGAGAGGTAGAAACTAAATATTAAGTTATAGAGGTAGAAACTAAATGTAGAAAGGTAGAAACTAAATATTAAGTTATAGCTAAGTTGCCATTTTTAGTACTTTGAGATCTGGTCCTGTGATTGACTTTAGCACTGAGTGCTAACAGACGTATTACTCCTTAATAAGGTATGGGGTTTTGTTCAGTGATGCTTGTCAGATTCAGCCTAAAACAAAACTGTACCCTCTGCTCAAAAATCCTCCATGATCATGCCTTATGTTTCTCATCCACAGCCAAAGATTATTATTATTAACAAACATTTATATAGCACAAGCAGTGTACCTGGTACTTTACAAAGTAATAAAATAGACACAGTCCCTGCCCCTAGGGCTTACAATCTGAGAGACAGGAGCTGTGGGAGAGACTTAGGAAGGGGAACAGAGGGAGAGACAAGGGGTGAGCCTATAGCAATTAGTATCAAATGGGCCTGATTCAAAGTGTTGGTTTTAACCTAAAAAGTCTTACACAGTCTGGGCCCTGCTTATTCGCGAGACCGCCTCACCCATTGGGCTTTAGATCGGCCCCTGCAGTCATCTGGGGGCGCCTTGTTGGAGGTCCTCCGGGGAGGGAGGAGGCAGAATAGGGCGTTCTCGGTGGCCGTGCCACACCTTTGGAATTCCCTCCCCGTGGGGGCACGGTTAGCCCCAGACCTCCCGGCCTTCCGCTGGAAATGCAAAACCTGGCTGTTCCATCAGGCATTTGGCGAGGGTGGGGGGTTAGGGAGGGTGGTATGGGGGTGTTTTATGGTTGTCTTATTTTATTGTTGAATTGTTTGTTTGTTTTTAATTGAATTGAAATGTTTTTAGTATATTACATGTATTGTTGGTAGCCGCTTTGGGCTGCCTGTGGTGGGAGAAAGCGGTATTTAAATGTTGAAAATAAATAAATAAATAAATAAATGAATAAATAAAAATTATCTGAGTATTTGAAATGTTCACTTTCATACAGGTATTCTTGCTCATATAGGCAAAGTCTGTGTTTGGACACCTTAGACCTCAATTCCAAGCCCAACAAAATCAATAGGACTGTTCCCACTGAGGCTCATTTCAAACGGGCTGGGGTGGGTGTGTGTGCGCGCCACGGTGGGTGGGTGGCATGTGGACTGCTGTCACACAGACACACCCATCTCCACTGATCTCCACGCATGGAGCCATCCCTGTTTTGGCCGATGGCTCTGTGCATGGGCGATGGGTGGAGGTGGGTGGAGCATGGTAGCGTGCACACACCCCCACCCACCCGCCACGGTGGTAACATGGACTCCCCCATGTATGTACACGCAGGCACCCACGTATGCATTGCACGGGGGCATCTCCTGTGGAAAGGGCCTGACTGCAGTGTGATCGTGTGCTACAACACATATGGGTGTGATCCTCAAACTGTGCAGGGTCATCACAGAACCTTAATTCCTTCAATGTTTAAAAAGTCTGAGATTAACTTGACCATGGGATTATCCATGGTTTGTGACATATGAACTTTGATGCCATTTTAACCTATAAAGAAATTAAGATTTTAGATATAAATAACAGTAAACAAAAATAGTGCATTTACAAAGTGTTGCATCTTCCCTCAAGGACACTGGAATATCAATTCAAATAATATTTCAGAACAATTCCATGTGTTTCTCCATTATAATAACACAATCTAAAAGTGACAGAAGCTTTTGTCCTGCTATTGACAATTTATTCTGACATTTAAAATGTCATACAGGCTCCTTTATGAAGAAGAAAAAAACGCGAGAGAGATATTGCAGATTAGCATTAATTCCTGTAACATTTAGGAGGTGCTGGTTACTCTCCTTGCTAAATCTTAAGGTGAAGCTGTCAGCATGTTTTGTCTTCTAACCTTTTTTACAATTACACAAGTACACATCAATCATTCCAAACAAAGCATGGAGACATATCCAAGACCTTCTAGCAGTTTCTTTTTACCACTGAGCGATACTGTCTGATGTGATCATGGATATTAATAAATAAATAAACAAGCAAACAACACCCTAACAAAACAAACAAAAGTGTACTGTGATGTGCCCTGTGTCAAGGATGAGTGCTGTCGAATGCACACACACACCACCCCACCCCAAATACTACGTTACAGCTTGTGGCACTCCAGTGCGTGTTTATTCAATACCAAAGGAACAGCACAGAAACTAGAACAGCACACAGAATCAAATTATCTCTGATGCGTCCCCTTGCTTGTCTTCCTTGCGTCTCCTGAAGGTGAGCCCCTTGCATGATCCCAGCCCCTGTACTTTAGACAAACTGTCCCCCTGACCAGGAAGGTGAAACTGGTCACCAGGAAGGCAAAACTATGAAATAGTAACAGAGATTAGACAGGCTACTTAAGTCAGAAACATAATAATAATGGGTGATCTCAATTACCCTAATATTGATTGGGTGCATAGGTGAATCATGGGGAAGGAGGGGGCATGGTGGGAACTTGCTCCCTCCCTGATTTTTAGAAGCCCTATAGAACTCCTGTCAAGCCCCCACTTCTATGCCCTCACCCCCACTATAGTTACCAGTCACCTATGCCTGGGTGAATGTTTCCTTGGAACATGATACTAAGGTAAAGTTTGCCATAAGTGACTGCTGCTTGGTGCAGCTGGTCCTGAAAACAACGAGAGGAGGAGCTACATTAGATCTAGGGTATTTTCAGACGTAACGAGATCACAGTGAACCACGGTGAATACCCACCTGTGGTCAATGTGCCTCGAACATCTGTTTGGTGGCCGCCAGATGTTCGCCACGGTCAATACCCACATGGGGTCAATTTGAACCACGCTTCCCGGGCTAGCCGGGGGAATGTCCCGGGAAGCGTGGTCAAAGAGCTCCCCAGTGGGGACCAACAAAAAGTAACATCTGGCTGGGCGCCACGGCCCGGGATCACCGGCGGGATCCCAGGCCGTGGCGAATCCGGCCCGACACGGCGGCCGCATTGGCCCCACCGCTCGCCTGTCTCCCCAGAGGGCGGGTGGCGGGAGCATGGAGGGGGCGGGGCTGTGCGGCTGCACGTTGCACCGCGCGGCCCCGCCCCTCCCAGATTCCCCGCCGGGATCCCCCCAGCACGTCTGTTGCGGCGTGACGGGGTGAACCCAGCGGGGAATGAATGGGTTGATTTCGGTGCGGGGCCAATGGGCCCCGTAACGTCTGAAATCACCCCTACTTCTAAGTGAAGCACAGGACCTGGCACAAGGGGTAACAGTGGTGGAGCCGTTTGACAACAGTGATCATAATATAATCACATTTGACATAATTACTGGAGGGAGAATGATAAACAACGCTACCACAGTAACATATAACTTTAAAAAGGGAGACTATGCTAAAATGAGGAAACTCAAGGAAACTAAAAGGAGCAATTCAAAGGATTAAATGTCTGCAACAGGGGAGACTGTTTAAAAACACAATCTTGGAAGCCTGGAGGAAATGTATTTCACAATTTTAAAAAGGTAACACAAGGACCAAACATATGCTAACGTAGCTAAATGATGAGGTGAAGGAGGCTATTTAGAGCCAAAAAGGCATACTTTAAAAAAAATAAATGGATAGCAAGTCCTAATGAGAAATACAGGAAAGAGCATAAGAACTGGCAAATTAGATGTAAAACATTAATAAGGCAGGCCAAGAGAGAATTTGAAGAGAGACTTGTTAAAAAGGTAAAAACTAATAATAAAAACTTTTAAAAACATAAATCAGAAGCAAGAAGCCTTCTAGAGAGTCAGTTGGACTATTATATGACATGAGGGTAAACTAAAAAGGGGTACTCAGGGCGGGTAAGGCCATTGCAGAGAAGCTGAAAGAATTTTTTTTAAATCTGAAAACCTGTTACAAGTCAACGTGACTCTGGAAGAGGTTCTAGATAAGTTGACAAACTTAGTAACAAATCACTGGGACCAGATGGTATTTACCTCAGAGTTATGAAGGAATTCAAATATGAAGTTGCAGACCTACTATTGGTAATTTGTAACCTATAATTAAAATCTTCCACCGTACCAGAGGACTGGAGGGTAGCAAATGTAACACCAATACTTAAAGAGGTGATCCTGGAAACCACTGGCTACAGACCAACTGTGTTGGGCAAAATGGTGGAAACAATCATTAAGAATAGAATTATTGGGCATATTGATAATGGGGGAAAGTCAACATTGATTTAACAAAGGGAAGTTGTGCTTCACTACTGTATTGTAATTTTTGGATGGTGTAAAAAAAACATGTGGATAGGGGTGAGCCACTTCATATAGTATATCCGGATTTTCAGAAAGCATTTGATAAGCTCCCTCATTAAAGACTCTTGAGGAAATTAAAAAACTCATTAGATAGGATGAGAGGCAGTGTCTTATTGTGGATTTGTAACTGGTTAAAGGATAGGAAACAAGCTTCCATTTCCAAGGAAATTAGCCGGGTAGATATTGGGGGACCTAATCTCTGACTTTCAGGAGCTGGGAATGAACAACAAGGAACAATTCACCCCATTGTGACCTGTTGGGCACTTCTTCCAAGAAACTGAGATTGAACACTGTCGGAGACTGGTGCTGGGCACGATGGACCATTGGTCTGACCCAGGATGGCACTACTTACGTTTTTATGTTCTTATGTAAACACCTTATCATCTCCCAACCCAAACATGGGCCTCATGTCAGACCCCACACTCCAAGTTCCGTGTCTTGGGTCAGGTCAGTCCCACAGAGTTCTCAGCTTACACCCAGCTGGGCTTCTGTTCTGTTCTCTGTCATAGGTACCAAATGACAGAGCTGCAAAGGCTGTGGTTTTTATAGCTACTAAAGGGAGCAGGATCATGGTGTTAGGAAGGACCTAAAACAAGCAAACGCCTTCCCCCCCCTCCTCACATAGAGGAAACCATCTAAGAGAAGCAGTCTGAGGTGCCCACGTGGAATGTGTTGCAAGCGGGGTTCATGGAAAACTTTGCTCGCCCCCTTCTCCGCACCCTCTTCATGCAAGACACCCGACCTGTTACTAAATCAGTAGTAACTGGCATGTAAACTAAGAGACCAAGCTATCTCTACTTGCATAACCACCAGAAGCATGGGTTCCTCCTGTCTAGCAAAGTGCCCCAATTGCGATCTAACTAACCTACCTTAAATATTCATCTAACGTCTTCCCCCATTTCGCACAAGCGGGCAGGGCATGTAGCCTCCCTGACCTAAGGGAAAGCCTGGGAAGCAGGAAATGTCCAACTAAGCGTCCCTCTCTAAGTCAGATAATGTCCCGGAATCAGAATATGGTATCAACCCCATCTTAAAGTGATCACGGAAACCCGGCTCATGATAGAATTTGTCCCTGAAGGCCATGTCCTCCTCCCAGCACCTGCCATCTAACTCCCAACCCCTCCACCCAGTCCCACATACTCTCCCCGGTATCCCTCGCATATCTGAACGATCTCCCGTCTTTCTCCCTTTTCACACACCAAGGAAGCTCTATTCAAACGCCCATTTAGTTTTGGTCTTGTCTTTGTCCAAAGTCCCTATAACTAGCCCAGACTCCTTTTGTGAAATGAATCTTGTTTCTGGAGTGGGGTTACATGGACACTGGTCTAGAAGCCCTCCCAGTCAGGCACCCCTCCTTGCGTCTGCCTGCCCTGCTTCTGCCCTCGAACCCCCCGCTGGATCTCTGGGGTGCCCCCGTTCCCTCCACAAGAGGCCAGGAAAGGGAATCCTCTCTCTACCTCCTGTTCATTCTCTAGTTTTTCTCCTTCCTCTGGCTACTAGGTCGCTCTAGCCACTACGCTCCCCACAACCACCTCCCTCCGCTGCTGCTTAAACATCCCTATTCCCTTGGAGAAGAAACCCTCACCCTTCCCCAGGGATTCTTCCCGCATCTTCTCTTCCTTTCTTCTAATTTTAATAACTTGATTGCAGAGCCAGCAGGACTCTCTCAATCGGTCCCATTGGCCCTTTCTTTCCAGGAACGCTGTTGCACTGCAGCTGCAGCGCAACAAAATACCTGAGAACTTCACTCAGGGCCCACATGGGTTTTTTTTTTGACAGTGCAGTTTGATAGTGCCTCCCTCAGACCCCTCCCTTCACTCGTCTCTCACCCCGGTATCCTTACCAGTGGGCACCACAGCTTTAATTGCCTTGGTCTCCCCTCTGTCCCTACTAGCCTCACTAAAGCTTACCCACTAGGGATGTGCGAACGTAGTTCAGATGTTTGGAGTTCGGGCGAACTCGGTCTGTTTGGACGACCGAACCAAATGTTTGAACGGCCAAACAGTTCGGAAAAGTTTGGATGAGTTCGAGGGCAGGAAAAACGTGACTTTGGGCAGGAAAAACGTGACTGGAAGGGGGAGGCAGCTGAGGAGCAGACCTCCTGGCACCAGGGGTGGAGACCAGGGGTGGTTTCAGGACCAAATGATACTGATACAAAAAATAATAATATTCAATTTCAGCATCGGTATCGGTATCGATAGCGCGATTTTTGGAGGTTTGGAAACCGAAACGAACTCCAACAAACCAAACAACCAAACCCGAACTCGGGTTTCGAACCGAACAACCGAATGTCCGAACCACATTCTGTTCGCACATCCCTATTCCCCACTCTCCAGTCCCTCTCCATCTCTCTCCTCTCTGCCCCAACCCTAGGATTCTGTCTCACCAGAGCCTGCTTCCAGCTGGGAACATTCATTTGCATCCCCCGTTCTCCGCCATTCACCCCACTGTCTGATCTATCTGCCCGAACTCCCTCACCCCCCTCCCTCCTCTGTTCCCTCAACTTCAGCAGAAACCGCCTGCTTCCGGCTCCCTCAGTAAGTCTGGAACTCCTTCTAGGCCACTGTAGTCAAACTGCATTTCATTCCTCCACTGTTTTAACCCCATAATCACCGACTCAGACTCTGTGCATGCGTGCGTGCGTGCGTTTCTATGACTTGATCTCTTTTTGTGATCCCTGTACCCCATGTCCCTTTGAATAAGGAGTATTTTACTTTACCAAAACTTTGTATATCCCATTTCTCTGGGGTGGTTCAAGGAGTCGCAACGCATCACATCTTTAGATCAAAGATACCTAGTACTCGTGTGCCCTGATGGGAAAGTAAACTAAATTACCTAAATTGACCATTTTTTGAGGCACACGTCTGGACATTGAGACCCGCTCCTCAGGCACATCTGGATGCTATTGGATTCCTAGGCCTGTGTGTGTCAGGATTCTGTCCTGGGTATTGTACTAAGGACTACTCTGATGCCCCTGGTTGGCGAGCTTTCCCTGGAAATTAACAGGGCAGACTATTGCCCTGTTGATCTTAGGAGACCTTTCAGAGACTTTTCATACCAGTTGACCATGAGGTGCTGTAGATGCAACAGCTAGACTTTGCAGGGATCCATGGGCCCAGGGATGTCACAGAGGATAGTGATGGCTTGTTGTCCCCTGGAACCTCTCCTATGGAGAGGGTTCCATCTTGTTCCAAAGGGTTCCATCTTGTCTCCCCTTTTGTTCAATGTTTACCTAAGGCTGCAGGACAAAATCAATACGCTGCTGACAACCAGCTCTATCTTTCCGTTTCATCCAACCTAGGTGTTGCAGTCTTGGAGCTTAGTCAGTGCCTACCTGTGGGACTGGATGCAGATGAGTCAACTGAAACTGAACCCTGACAAGACCCAGTGATGGTGGTTGCTTGGTTCTCTGACCTTGGAGGCCCATGACTGATCGAGTCCACTCACCTTTGGTCACTCAGGTTTGCAGCCTTTGAGTTCTTCTAGATTCACCGCTGCATCTCAACCATCAGATTGCAGCAGTGGCTAAGAGTGCCTTTCACCAACTCCACCTGGTGAGAACACTACAAATCTTTATCATACATGCCTTCATGAGGCTGCTTTTTGGGGCACTTAATGGTTTAGGCCCTGGCAATATTCAAGATCTACTTCTGGAGTCTCACAACAATGGGTATCTGTGCTCAGGAACCACCCGCTGTCTGGGGGTTCTGCCATTGCCCCTTAAGTTGACGGGTGATCGGGCTTTTGCTATGGCAGGCCTTTTGGTGTGGAACTTGCTCCCTCCAGATGTTTGTTTCACTTCCTTCCTCCTTACCTTCAAAAAGCACCTGAAAATGTTTTTAATTTTTAGGTGCTTTTAGGATCCACTACTGGTTCCCTTAATGGTACTCTGTCCTCCCTTTTTCCTTCCCCTATCAAAAAGTATTTTATTATTGTTTTAAATTGTTTTACATTGTTTGAAATTGTGTTATACTTTTGTATTGTTTTATATTCTGTCAAGAGCTCTGAGTGCCATGCAAAGCAGGGGGGCACTGTAGAAATAAAATTATTATTTTATTATGCTTCCCTCCTGAAGTCTCCCCATCTTCCCCTCCCCTTCCCCACCCTCGGCACAGGAACTTCTCTCCTTCAACAAGATTGATAAACTCCACCTTGCTATGGCTGCTCAATCCTCTCTCTCCCCACCTCATTCCCTGCTCTTCCCCCTCCTGTCTCTCTTCTCCTTCTCCCCAGCCTGTCTTGATGAGGTCACACCCCTCCTCTCTTCATCCAACCCATCCACTTGCCCCCTTGATCCCATCCCCTCTCGCCTCCGAACAGCAATGCCCCCACAGCTGTGCCTTCTCTGCTGCACATCGTCAATCTCTCCCTCTCTACTGGGTCATTTTCATTGGGTTTTGAATATGCCACCATCCCCCATATCCTTAAGAAGGTTACTCTTGACCCCTCTGACCCTTCCAGCTATTGCCCCATTTCACTCCTACCCTTCACTTCCAAGCTCCCGAAGTGGGCTCTCTATACACACTGTCTGGATATCCTCTCTTCAAATTAATCCCTTGACTCCCTCCAATTGGGCTTCCACCCTCTCTACTCGACTGAGGCTGCCCTTGCCAAAAAAAAGATGACCTTCTCTTAGCTAAGTCTAACGGCCTCTACTCTGTTCTTGTCCTCCTTGATCTTTCTGCTGCCTTTGACACTGTTGATGATGGCCTCCTCCTGGAATTGCTATCCTCCCTTGGTTTCCAGGACTCTGTTCTTGACTGGTTTCCTTCATATCTCTCAAACTGCCCCTTCAACGGCTCTCTTGCTGTTACCTCCTGTATGTCGCTTCCCCTCTCTGTGGGAGTTCCCCAAGGATCTGTCTGTCCTGGGCTCTCTTCTCCCTTAACACTCTTTCTCTAGTACCACCTGTATGCTGATGACATGCAACTCTATCTCTCCATTCTCATTCTCTCACCTTCAATCCAGACTTTTATTGCTCACTGTCTTTCTGATATCTCTGCTTGGATGTCTTGCCACCATCTCATGCTTAATATGGCCAAGACTGAACTCCTCATCTTTTCCCCCAAACATTCACCTCCTACTTCCCTCTCAGTTTCCATTGCAGGAGTCACCATATGGCCAGTACCCCAGGTGTGTAGCCTGGGATTCATCTTTGACTTCTCCCTCTCATTTAAGCCTCAGATACAGGCTCTTGCTAAATCTGGTCACTTTGCTTTGTATAATATTGCTAAAATCTGGCCCTGCCTTACTGTTGCCACTGCAAAAACACTAGTCCATGCTTTTGTTATCTCTTGCCTTGACTACTACAACTTCCTCCTTCCTGGCCTCCTCTGCTAAGATCTGCCCCCTCCCAACACCCCTGAACTCCATTCAGCACTCTACAGCCAAAATCATCCACCTTGCCCATCACTTTGACCACATTCAGCCCCCACTCTCTGCCCTACACTGGCTCCTCCTACGAGTCCTGTGCTTTGGACTCTCCACTCTTGTATCCCACCACACTGCTGCCTCACTCCTCCTCTACTCCAGTCCCCACCTGCTCAGGGCCCCCTTTCTCCTCTAAACACCCCCCACCCCTTCTGCCTTGCTGCCCTTCATGCCTGGAATTCCCTCCCTGGATATGTTCTCTCTGCTCCTTCCCTCCCAGCTTTCAGATCCCTCCTGAAAACTCACTTCTTTAGTCAGGCCTTCCCTAGCTTGTCATGAGCGAATCTGCGTCCTCTTCCCTCCTCACTCAGAATCTAGTTCCCTGTTACTAAGAAAAGAACGTACGCATGCAACTTCTCAACCTCATGAATGAACTCTTGTCTCTCCGATGTTTGTCCCTCCCTTGTCTCCCTCTCCTGTCTCTTAGATTGTAAGTTCCTAAGGTGTAGGGACCTGTATGTAATCACTGATTGTACAGTGCTGGTGCTGTATAATTATAAAATTATAATTATAATTATTATTCATAATTATTATTATTATCTCAAGGCTAAACTACTGCAATATGTTCTATGTGGGGCTGTCACTGAAGACTGATTGGAAGCTGCAACTATTGTAGAACATGGCGGCACATCTTCTGACAAGGGTGGCTCACTGAGACCATATCACGCCTGTGCTTTGGACTCTGCACTAGCTTCCAATAGCTTTCTGGGCACAATTCAAGGTGCTAGTTTTCACCTCTAAAGTCCTAAATGGCTTGGACCCAGCATATCTAAAAGATTTCCTCTTCCCTTATGTTCCATTGTGATATTTAAGGTCAGCTGAGAACAGTCGTCTCCTGATAAGTCCATCATGCTGCCAAATACATGTAACCAAGTCCCTCAGTAAGGCTTTCTTGGTGGCATCCCCACAGCTCTGGAACTCCCTTCTCTTTGCCAAAGCCCAACATCTTTCAGAGGCCATGCAAGATCCTCCTATTTGGGCAGGCATTTTGTGGATGGTGATAGACTGTAAGATTCATCTCCTCAAGAACTATGAGTATCTTTAGACATAACGAAAATCGGGTCTCAAACCCCCTAATCACATTTGGCCATTGTGCGTAAGCACCATAACAAATAACCATCCCAACACCAATTTGGCCACGCGTTGAACACGTGATGTGAACACTATTGCATCACAAGGACAATTTGCATTTTCCAGCTTAACACGTGGCCAACATTGTGTCTAATGATATCACGTGGCTTGTTAGCAGGTACAACATGGGCAACAAGGCAGCAGCGCTTGCATGTTGAGATCAGGTGGTGAGAAAAACACCAATTTGCTCCAAGATGGGCTGTGAGTCTAAGCAGTGCCACATGGGAAACACAGGGCCAAACCGGTGTTCATGTCAAGGTCAAAACACACATTCAGACACCCGTTGATGTTATGTCTAAAGACACCCTATGTCTGATCAGTATGAGTGTTCTAGAATTCTGCCTCCCCCCCAAAATCACATCTATTTGTTCAGGTTGGACAAAGTGATGGATTCTGTCCTCAGCTGGCATTAGGGAGCTCTGAATTAATATAAATTGGTAGAGTCATAGGCCCTTTTTATACAGGGTTTTCCCACTCATGAACACTCAGAAATTTGGGGGTTCATGAGTGGGAGACCGCGTGTGAAGTATGTGGCATGCGTGCACATGGTAAGTGGGGGTGCATGTGCACTTCTTCCTAACACATATCCCCACACACACCCCTCATCAACACACATAGAGCAACCAGGGAAAATGATGGTTACTCCATGCATGTTGATGAGTGTGTGTGGGGGGGGGATGCATGTGCAGTCGTGTGCACTCCCTGCCAAATCACCGCACATGCACTGGCACACTCATAGATCCCACCCACCCAGCGGGGCTGTGTAAAAATGGCCACAGAATCATAGAAATTTAGAATGGGAAGAAACCTCAAGGGCCATCTAGACCAATTCCATGCCATAAAGCAAAACACCCTATACCTAA
>QEPC01004656.1:899116-915838 GCA_003113815.1 Sphenodon punctatus | reverse complement strand
GCGGTTCCGCTTATTTAATTCCGCAACTTAGTGGAATCGTGGAAACATGACATTTTCGCGATTTCCGCAATTCCGCCAGCGCCAAAAAATAGCGGAATAGCGGTTTTCCGCGATTTCCGCAATTTTTCCATGATTTTTCCGCAATTCCGCGATTTGCAGAATTCCGGCGGAATTAGCGGAATATCCGCAGAAAAGTTGCGGTGTGGCGCGGGCAGTTCCGAAATGGCAGAACGGAATCGCGGCGCGGTAAAAGCTGCTGCCGCATCAGCCCTATTTAGGAGCAGAGCAGGCAGAACAGAAGCAGCTTGTTTCTCACACACCCTCTGGATGTGCTCCATGGACAACCACAGGTTGAGAACCACTGCGCTAAAGGAAAGCCCAAGGGGAAGGAGAAATGATGGAGCCTATCTGCAGAACCGCAAAAGATGAAACATGAACTCAGGATAAAGTCCCATTCTGGATCCATTAATTGGGAAGTGTTCAAATAACAAAAGGCCACATGATGGAGTTTTCCCCATTTTAATCAGTGACATTCTGTCTGGTATCCAAATACTTGCCCCACAATTTGAAATGGCACATTTAAAGGTTAAATCTTATATTACTTGATTTACATTTTAAAAGTTTGACTATATAGTTGCTGACCTTTCTATTTTATTAAACTACAACAGTTAGTTACCTTATATAGAAATGTATGACATACAATTATTAGAAAAAGTCGATAAAGTTCTATATCAAAGCTACAGTGCTTTATTTAATTACTTATGTTTTAGGAGAAGTTTTGATTAAATTCTGTAGGTTGCTGTCTTTTATAACATCTTAACAGACTGCACATATCTAATGATATCAACAATAGACTATAGGTGCAGATGGCTGTAAGAAAACGGTAAAAACATAAGGGCCAGCATGTTGCTGTACACTCATAATGGTTTCCTGTTGTGACTGTGTGCTCAGATATGGTTTAAGTACAAAAAAATAAGGTTTGTGGTTTCATGGTCAGCTTCATTAGACATATCTGTATAACAAAGTTTTATGTTCGGTCTTAATTTATCATGGCTCATTCACTCTCAGAGGGAACCAGGAGTATGATGACCCACATTTATAACCAATTGGGAGGTGACTGCACTGGGGTAACTATGGGTCTTAACAGACGAGATTAGCCTGCTGGAATCCGGGGTCGCTCCATGTAGCCTGCATCTGCCACTCAAAGGTACTATGCGACAAACTGGACAGATGGGCAGGCATTCCTCCCTGCCACACTCCACCCCCTCCCCCCATCACCGAGACATAGTTGCTCCCCGACTACTCTAAGCACTCTGTCTGGGACTCTCTGGTACTCACGTGCATGCAGTTTTGCTGAGACTGCGCGCACCCTAATAGATAGGAGACGACCATGTAGGTGCACCTTCGCCTGAATTAGCCAGAGTAAATCAAGGATTGAGATCCATTACGGATATGGATCTGTAATTTTTTATTTAATTATGGATTTGGATTACGGATGCATATTTAAATTACCGCTGACATTCAATCTCAATTTTCCCATGATTCTTGCTGAGAATCACAGTTCACAACTCTTTTTTGTGAGAATTGATAATTGAGAAAATTCATGGTTCTCTACGCTTTCTTGGCTTGAGAATTTCTCTCAAAATACCGTTTACCATTACCATTTAACCTTTACTGTTACTGTTTACCATGTACCGTGTTCATCCCGGGAACATGCGTATGCTAAATGCACTCTACGTGGGGCTACCCATGACGACAGTTTGGAGGGTTCAGCTGGTGCAGAATGTGGCAACCCGCCTTCTTACAGGGACGGGCTGCTGTGAGCACATTACACCAGTGCTCCATTCTCGACACTGGCTGTCTATAGCTTTCCGGGCCCCATTCAAGGTGTTGGTGTTTACCTATAAAGCCCTATATGGCCTACATCCTACCTACCTGCGTGACCACCTCCCAGGGCACTGGATCGGCCCCTGTGGTCAACCAGGAGCACCTTTCTTGAAGTCTCCTGGGTATCCCGGAGGGTGACCATGAAGAGATGTTCTCGGTAGCTGCACCTAGGCTTGGAACTCCCTCCCAGTAGAGGCCCAGGTGGCCCCAGACTTTTCCTTTTGATGACAATGCAAGACCTGACTATTCTACCAGGCTTTTAGTGAGGGAGATGGGTGATGGAGGGGACGGGGGGAGAATGAGGGTTAGGATGGTTGGGTTTTTGTATATTTCTGTCTTTGACTTCTCCCAATTTGTATTAATAAGGTTTTAATGTATTTAGATATATTGTATTTATATAATTTTAAAATTATGTTTTTAATTGTTAGCCACCCCGAGCTACCTTGGCAGGAGGGTCGGGATATAAGTTTTTATATAAATAAATAAATAAATAAATAAATGGCTGCTGTTTTCCAAAATGGTGGCAATGCTGCTGGAACCATCTTGGAAGAGGGCTGTGCATGCTCAGAACAGCTGCAGTGGTCATTCTGTGCATGCACATTACCGGGAAGAACGTGGTACACAGTAAACGGTAACAGTAACAGTAAATGGTATATTGAGAAAAAATTCAACTAAGATCTCCAACCATTATCAAGATCATTCCAAGACCTTGGTAACAGTTCTCAATTCTCATGAGATTTTCACGAGAGAAATTGATTCTGGTTTCAGCCCTAATTTAAATCAATAAAAATAATAAAATAAATAAATAAAATAATAAATAATTTTTAAAAAATCATTGCACATGCACAAATGGCACAGATGGTTCAACAGCTATTTTATGCATGTGCATTGATTTTTTAAATTATTTATTTATTTTTAGTTGAGTTAAATTCGAATCGACAACGGGTGTCTTGTTGCGGTTCTGTTCAGATTAATCTGTAATGGCCTGTTACTATCAGTTTTGAATTAATCTGAGCAATAAAGCCCACCCCTAATATCGACTCACAGTTAACTGAATTCACTTATTGTGTTTTCAAAAGGTTAAATGTTTAAACTACAGTATTGTATTTACCATTTTAATCTAATTATAGCTCCATGTAAAAGGTAAAAAGAAAATCTGAGGTAAACAGAAGCTTAGTCAATGCCACCAAGTATTTTGGATTAGTAAATGTGATAACTTCTGTGTGTCAATTCTGAATTCATTTTGAGTTCTCAATACTGTTTTGGGGATTCTCATGTAAGTAAGAGACAGATGTCAAGTTTGTTACAAGCTGTGCAAAACAGATGTTCTTAGAAGTAGCCCTGGGTGCCAGTTACAAACATCGTGGAAAACAATGAATAGTTGCAAGCCAAGGGCAAGAGCACTTTGTAAAGGTGTCACTACTCTGTTATGGTCAAAATTCAGAGACACTATCTGTTCTAGCACCAAAAAGACAATTTTTCAGATTAATATTTGCTTCACGTGGAACACCCTTAACTGATGTTGTTAGCTGATAATACAGTAGCCGACTGGATCCCGCATTCACTCTGTGTAGCCCCATGCAGCCATGACTCACATGGTTTGGCAGACGAGCTCAACGAACAGGGAGGCATCTTGCACCACCCACCTCTCTCCCCCTCTCATGACTCAGAGATGCAACAAACTCTGGGTGGAGGAAGCCATCCAAATTGTGTTTTGTGTCTGTTCCTCCCCGCGCACCCTGCTTTTTGGAGCACTCTATAAGCAAAAGTTAACATGGAAAGCACCATTGAGAGCAAGAGCAGAGAAAATGATCGCTCCTCAGACCATTTTAGGCTCAGCGCCTGGGACTTTTTGGCCCTGGCCAACCTGTATGTGGGCAGGTGCTGGAAAGATACCCTCTTCCCGATAGATGGGACGTGGCCCTGTGGGTGCACATTACCCAGGATTACCCAGCATTCACTCACGTGGCGGGGTCTACATTCTCCAAGATAACGGCGAATCTTGGCCATAACAGAGGAGTGACACCTTTACAAAGTGCTCTTGCCCTTGGCTTGCAACTATTCATTGTTTTCCACAGTGTTTGTAACTGGCATCCAGGGTTACACCTAAAAACATCTGTTTTTCACAGATTGTAACAAACCTGACATCTGTCTCTTACTTACATGAGAATCGCCAAAATGTAATTGAGAACTCAAATGAATTCAGAATTGACACAAAGACGTTATCACATTTACAAATCAAAAATACTTGGTTGCATTGGCTAAGCTTGTGTTTGCCTCGGATTTTCTTTTTACCATTTACATGGAGCTATAATTAGTTTTAAATGGTAGATAAGACAATACCGGTGATAGCGAACATATGGCAAGCTCCTAATAAACAGTGTGATCTCATGTGGGCTAACGTTAGCTAGTGTCGGCTATTGTCCCATTTGTTTTCACCCTTAGAATGTCATCAACACAGCAAGCGTTTACAACACATGTCTTAGCGAACTATTGGTGTTAACAGATGAGAAAGTAGCCCACACAAGATAAGTGGACACCTGTTTATTCATTAGGTGGCCACCAGATGTTCGCCTGCACCTGTCAAACTCACTTCATAGCCCTCACTCACGGAATCGCCCTACAGAATGTGGAGCCCACTGTGCGAGTGAATCCAAGTGGGTGTGGGCTAACGTGGGCCCATAGGTCCTCATCTTGTTAAGTAGGTTTGCCAAAAGCCCCACCCACATCTGGGTCCACCTGAACCATGGAGTAGTGCTTAACATTCCCAGGAAGCTGACAGGTGACCGAGGAAGAGGAAAGCTAGTGATCGTGTTGTCCCTGGGCCACCTGACAGCTGGGCAGGTGGTTCAGGGACAGTGCAATCGCTGGCACAGTCACCCAACTGACAGGCGGCCTGGGGGGAGGGAGAGTGAGTCAAGGGGTGCAGAAGAGTCTTTCTCCAGAGGATCTGTGCACCTTCTGCATTCCTCTCTCCATTTGGGAAAGGAACCAAATGAATGCAGGAGACATGTGGATCCTCCAGAGGAACTACACACTGGCTTTGATCCCCACTCTCTTCCTTTCCCACCAGAGAAGGAGAGCAGTGGCCATGGAAAAGGGGGATAGGGGAGGGCACAGCCAGGGAAGAAGCCATCCATGGCCATGATCCCCCTTCCCATTGGAGCCAGCACTAGTGCCCCCAGGCAGCTGAAGAGTGCCTTCAGCAATGAGAGGAGAACTAGCAATTGTGCTGGCTCTGAGCTACTGAGAGGATTGTCTTCCCACACAAACACCCCAGGCTGGTGCCCCTGGGCTAGGGCAGGAGCTCCCAGGGCTGCAGGGATGGAAGTGGGACAGCACGCAGCAGGCAGAGACCCTGGGATCAGAGCTCTCACAGCAGCAGCAGGTGAGTTGCAGCAGTAACGTTTGCGGCTTCAGATGTGTCAGTGGCTGGAGGTACTGGCACTAGAGTGTAGGAGGGGGATATCGATTCCCAATTACCTCCCCCTGGAGAGGATCACACAGACCCTGGCTAGAGCCACTGCCTTGGGAGGGGTGGGAGCATTTTGGTAAAGGTGAAGCTTGTGTGGGTCAAACACAGGACTCCACTGCCGATTTCCGTTTCGAAGAGGAATTTCCGGCAGCATCTGAGCTGCACACTACTGTCAGTGCCCACCTGTTGCTGCTTCTGTGGAAGCTTCAATCCCAGGGTACCCACCTGCTGTGCTCACTGCCCCACTCCCATTCCTGCAGCTGGGAGCTCCTGCCCCAGCAATACCAGACTTCCTGAGCCCACTGTGGTCCTGGACTCTCCATGCTAAGGGCTCTCCTCTCCAGCTCTCCACAAACTGTCACAGTGTCTCCCTGCACCCCCAAAATCCACAACTGTCTCCACTGAGAGGTGACCTAAGGATATCAAGATCACTAGTGAGCCCAGGCAGCTGATAGGCATTGCAGGGGAGGGAGCTCACTAGTGTCACTGAGTGAAGGCGTCTGAAAGCACAATGAAGTGTAGGCTGGGCGCTGCATGTTTATTCTGTTTGACACACTAAACCTGTGAGTGGTGGCTCCGAGTGGGGTTGCACCAAGTGAACCCAGGCTCCTGCAGACTACTACCTTATCTGTTAACACCCTAAATTACATTCTTCAAAAAGTTTTCCATTCACTCCAAATAATAAGTAAACATACTAATAATCTACGAACAAGCACGTACAAAGGTCATTTTCTGTATGATGCATGGAGAATAATGAGCAAATTCCATTAATAGAATCCACACAAATAAACCCTCTATGTAGTACATTGACACCAAGGCATTATTTATAGCTGTAAATGCCCTTTCGATGACTAATAGGGATGGGCGAACACGGTTCAGAAGTTTGGAGTTGGGACAGAACTCAAATAGTTCGGTCAACCAAACCAAACATGAGAACCGAACTCGAATTCGAACGATCAGTTCAGATGCATTCGATGAGTTAGGAATTGAATTTCCATTGGTTTCAATGGAAAACACGTTATTGGCTGTAACGTTTTTGGTTTTTAAGTTATGTGGCTGTAAATTGGGATGCCTATACCTACAATAAAAAGCATTATTTGTACCAAATTTCAAAATGATTGGATAAAGGAATCTGATTTTAGAAGCAGTTGAATTATTGTATTTTGCAATATTCTACATATACATTCTTAGCTGTAACTTCTTTGCCTCAAATATAATGTAGGTGAAAGTTGTCCAGTTTATACCCCTTCTCATTTTTACTAACGTTACCAAATTTCAGAAGGATTGAAAAGAGGGTCTTGGTGGTATAAGCAATTAATATATAAATGTATGTCTGACTATAACATCTTTGTAGTTCAACCAGCGTATATGAAATTTGGCAGAGCTATATATTACACTTTCACGATCATCTCTGCCAAATATCAGAAAGATTTTATAATGGGTCCCAATTTTATATGCCTGTACAACATATGTAGAGAAGGGGCCTATGCCTGGGATTCTCTTATGTCACTGTGGTATAAGATCGGTTTGTGATGCGAATTGGCCAACAGAAATGTCAACCAAATATCCTCATTCTGTGCTGGGACCATCCCAACATATCTCCCCCACTTGTTTCTGGGAAGTCAGAAGCATCTGTTTAGGAAAGAGTCAATAGAGATTCTCTTATGTCCTCTGTCTCAGTGCTGCAGGATGTGATTGTGATGATAATTGGCCAGCCTGGATGTGTTTAAACTATGTCTCCTGACTGCTGGGATGCTATCTCAGAAGTCCCAGTTATGTTGCTTATGCCCGCCACAGGGCCGCCCCCTATGCCCACCTCGAAGCCACTACCAATTGGTCCTGTAAAGCTAGAAGCTTGCAGTAATGTGTTTGGCCATTGAATGTGTCTGTCAGTCTTTGGGGTTGCTCCACATCCTTCCTCCTACAGTCTCTCTCCCCCTGCCATGCAGGTTGCCTGCCTCTGACTGGCACTGAATATGCCGATGTTCATCTGAATAATGATCTTCACAGGGACAACATCAATTGCTTATATAATTGGGTCCCTTTATCAAAATCTCCTGTACATTTGCTGAAATGTCAGAAAAGTATTTGATACATTCTTACCAAATATCCTGTAAACAGAATAGAATATCAAAATGTTACAGCTGGAAATGTATTTTCAGGTTAATGTCTTCTACCCTTGGGACCCTTTATCCACTATTTCTGAAAATTGGCAGACATATTAAGCATATGGAGGAACGTAATATGCACAAGTTTCATGAACATTGGATGCAAGATGAATAAGTTGTAGCCATGAATGTGTATGGAGCTTTTCTTAAAATCACAACATTCAATTGCTTCTGAAATCGGTTCCCTTTATCTAATCATTCCGAACTTTGGTACACATAGTGGCTTACACAAGTGGTACAATCTCCCCAAATTCCATCAAAATTGAATAATAAACAAAAATGTTATAGCCAGAAATATGTCTTTCAGCTTTTTCCCTTTATTTCAAAAACCAAATGTCATTTTCAGTTCCTGATTGCACCGAACTAAAGACCGAACCGAGCCCAACCAAACCGAATACAGAATCCAAACTCAACATTCGACCCAAACCACCAAATGGCTGAACATCTGAACTTGGTTCTATTCACACATCCCTAATGACTAACAATTACACCACCTTAATAACAATTTTTGGAGACTATATATAAAAAACTGTATAATCTCAAAGTAATTCATTTGGATAGCAACCTGTCTATGACAGAATTCTTTGGGACACAATGGGTTTTCTACATGATGCCTATAATTTTTCCATCATAGGAGCCAGGACCAATATTTTTACCTTAAAGTAACCAATTCTGAAAAATCTCTCTCTTTCTTTTTTTATTACATGAATTACTAATTCATGGCATAAGACATTTTACTTAGAAGATAAGATGATAATTACATTTCTGATAAATATAACTAAAAGTCTGGATGAGAGGTGTAAAAATAAAAACGGAATGCAAATGAGATTTATAAAGTAAGGCTTTCCACGGGCTTCAGCACACAATGTAGAGTATAGTGTACATGCTATTGTTCTTTTGTCAGAGCTAACAATGGTAATAAGAAAAATAGTCTAGCATAGTGGAAACCTGACAATCTCCACTGAATGATGAAATTCTCAAACTCTTCACAATAGACTGTTTAGTGTTTACTACCAGTCCAGAAATTGTCTCTTACTGTAGGACGTGACAATCCTACACCATTAAAGTCAATGGGTGTTTTGCCATTGAGTTTCATAGTGGAAGTTTGCACCCTGAGTCAAAACTGTTGCCAGAAGATGATGTTTCGACTATCCAGTTACTTCAGCTTACTATTTCAGAAACAGATTTGTGAAGTAGCAGAATATCCACATAAACCTCAGAAACATGTCAAAAGCCGATAGCTGCTAAGCTCTCAGGCAGGGACAGTGTCTATCTTATTCTTTGTAAAGTGCAAGGTACATTACTTGCGCTATATAAATGCTCATAATAATAATAATAATAATAATAATAATAATAATAATAATAATAATAATAATAAAACAATGTACTGGGCCTTTTTAGACAGACGGGAAGCCTTCTGGAGCCCAGACCTGTTCTCGGGCTGACTGCCAGTAACCAGTTCTGCCTGGGTCTACATCAGAAAGAATACATTGTATCAGTGGTGATACAACATACAGCTACCAAACCACAGAGTTGTGGGCCTTCTCCCGCTGCTCTAGTCTGGCACCCATGACTACATTGTGCTAAATGGGGCAATAGGCAGATGGGTGTTTCATGATTTCATCTTTCTGAGCTTTGCAAGGGATGATCCCTTGGGTGAGGGGAACAATCTATCCAAATTTCATCCTTATTAGATGGACAGCAAAGATGTTACAGCTATAAATGTGTGCAAACCATGAAATGACGACACTATTTATAAAATCAGGATTCTTTATCCAAGCTTTCTAGTGCGTGAGAGTTACAATGAGTCCAAATTTCATCCAAATTAGATGGAAAATAAAAATGTTACAGCTGGAAATGTGTGTGCAAGCCACAAAACATATATTGCTTATAAAATAGGGACCCTTAATTTAACTTTTATGGCATTTGGCAGAGATGGTTCCTTGGCTGAGGGGTACAATTGATCCAGATTTCATCCAAATTAGACTGGAGGCAAAGAATTTACAGTTAGGAATGCATAACAAACTAATCAGAATCTTTTATCTAATTCTTGAGAAATTTGGAAGGAATAATCCCTTGTATGAGGGGTACAATCTTTCTATATTTCATGAAAAATTGGATGGAAAACAAAGTAGTAACAGCCTAACATTTACGTCCCAAAATTTTCATTTTTCAATTCCAAAAAAATTCATTTTTATTCTGAAATTTCAGAACTATTTTTTTTTTCATTTTCATTATTACAACAACAAAAACAAAAATGGGATTTTTGTTTTCATTTTCATAAAAACAAAAACAAATTGCACACCTCCTAACAACTGACTATATAACTTTTGGGGGATGTAGCCATTGCCTGCTTGAAAGAAGTCATTTTGAGTTCTCAGCCATTTTGATTTTTGTCATTGTGATTTTGTCAACCATTGGATATTTGTGCACCATTTTGAATGGAGCAGCCATTTTGTGGACACCCTGCTATTTTGGTTAGGCAGCTGTTTTGTGAAAAAGCCACCAATTTGATTTTGTCAAACATTCCGATTTTGATTAGGTCAGCCATTTTGTACACAGACAGCTATTTTGTGATAGGGATGAACCTCCAATATTGGTGACAGTTGTTGGAAGAACTTTAATTTAGAGGTAGTATTGAGGTAGAGAAAGTTCCTGGAACAAGGGGCAGACAACCCTACTGTTAGTGGTTGTGGCACAGCAGCAGGCAGCCCTCCTGCCGATTTGACAGAAGCCATCTCAGCAGACCAAGTTACTGGAAGTGCTGATGGGTCAAGCCTTGTCTGGAGGTGGTCCCAGAAGATCAAAACCCTGGTGCCCTGTCACTCGCTTACGGCGGATCTTGTGACCTTTGAACGGGTCATGGTGGTGACAAAATGGCCCCAAGAGGGCTTGGGCGGCCAGAATAACCCCATTACAGATGGGAGAAGCCCAGGCTGCATATAGGGCCCTGAGTGACCAAGAAGTCATTGATTACAATAAAGTTAAAGAGGCTATATTGCTATGCCTGAGGATTTCAGAGATGTACAGGGTACAGTTTTGTTCCCTAAAATATGCTAAGAATAGTATGCCCCATGTACTAAGTAAAAAATAATTAAATCTAACCACCTGTTGGCTAAAACCAGAAACTCAGGCAGCTTTTAGACGTACACTTGGATCAGGCGCGGGAGCGGCGAAACAGCCGCAGCGCTGTTTTAGACGAACTGAAAGCGGAAGGTGTGCGCGTGATCCGGCGCCACGCATTCTTTGCCGGCCGCGTATGTCACCCCAGAGGAATCAGCCCGATTCGCTCGCGGTCGGCAAAGAATGAGCGGCGCCGGATCATGCGCACAATTTCCGCTTCCGGTTCGTCTAAAAGAACGCCGCGGCTCTTTCGTCGCTCCCGCGCCTGATCCCAGCTGCACGTCTAAAAGCGTCCTCAGACAATAACCCAGATAATAGACCAATTTCTGTTGATCTTACCACACCCCATGTGGCGTCTGGGTACACTGCCAGATGCCAACTACCTTGGAGACCGCCATCAGTGCTGTTGAAAACTATGTTCTAACAGCACCAGAGTATTGATCAATGATGGGGGATCCCTCAGGAACACAGCCAAGTGAAGAACGTGGGGGTGCATAGTTCCAGGGTGGATCCAGTAAGGAAGGGTACAGATCAAAGATAATGTCACCATGGCCAAATTATAAATGAATACTTTGTATCAGTTTTTAATTAAGATAATTATAGGGACCATTGTTAGAACTGAAAAAGAGCAAATACATGCTGAAATTACCCGTACATTTATCTGATAGCCCTGTTTAACAATTTGATACTTAATATTTATCTATGTTTCTTTGGACACTGCTTTAATTGGGAGGGAGGGGAGGGAAACAAATGAAATACAGCTTCTTATCAATTTTCTTCAGATTAACACATTTTCCCCCACTAGATGGAGATACACACTTTATAGATAAATAGGTTTTTTTTGAAAAAAATTGTGATATGAATAATTAGGAATATTTTCATTCTATATGAATGTGGCCCCAAGCTGTAAGAAACTGTTTGCAGACCTTCTCCTTACTATCAACAAAATCTAAAGATCAATCTAGTCAAACCTGAGGCATATTCTCCTCGTTACTGCTGATGTTCGTTTCTCAACTATGTATTAATGAGTGTAGTTAGGAAGAGGTGCCGGTGGCTTTTAGAATATTAGCATTTTGAATTAGTTATAGGATACGTCTGTCTAAATATACCCAGTTTAGAGTATTATCGTTTAACTATAATAGCCACAGTAAAATGAATACATTTTATTAGTTTTAAGACTACAAGAGTGAATTGATATTTGCATTTTTTAGGGAAATTGGCACTTTTCTAGATTGGCATTTGCAATTTTAAAATGAGCTTTAGGATTAGGGCTGTGCATGGGGTCTAGTATATGCATTTATATTTGTATTCTTATTTATATTTGTCTTTTTATGGGAGGTTTTGGCATTGGAGTGCTGTGTGGCTCTGCCAGTTTGGCAGAGATATAAGGAAACCAAAAGATATAAGGAAAACACTTTTAAAATCTCTTCTAAAAGTGAGCCACAAAATGTATTTTAGATGTGAAAACAGTCACAGATGCTGTGCGGGTGGCAATGAGAGCATTAGAGCATTGCTGTTGGTGACTCCATCACACACACATGGTGAAAACAAATGAGATGGGGATGAGTCAGATTCCCTGGCTGCCCTGGGGAGGGCCACTTCAGCTGCCTCACTTTGGTCCGGTGAGGAGGGCAGTTCAAACAAGCAACCCCTCCCAGGGAATACTGGTGGGGACGGCTGCCATCACTAGTCCCGCCACACCAAAGGTCGGCTGAGTAGCTATCCACAAAGGACAGGACTCCTGGATCCCCAATGCCCAGCAGGATTAGATCCTGTGGGGAGCTGCCTGCCACCTAACCAGTGATTGGGTGTCCAGAAGAGTGCACTCACCCAGTCTGGGTGCATGTGCCAAACAGCTGATGGGGGGAGACCAGGGGAGCACACTCCAAACCCCTACCCTCGATCAGCTATTTGGCACACCCATCCAGGCCAAGTAAGTGTACTCCTCTGGGCCCCACTGATCTGCTGTTTGGCAGGTCAGGTGAGCACACTCCTCCGAGCCCCCTGATCAGCTGTTAGTCTGCTCTTCGGACCTCACCTTATGGCCGGGATGGGCATGGCCTAACAGATGGGATGGCACACATTAGCCCACATCTTAGCCCACACCATGTCACCGACGTTCTCTGAACAATGTGTCTGGAAGCAGTCAGCCACCCAACCCAAGGTGGAAGGGGGAAAATATCTGACGGACACCAAAGTGGCAAGCAGGTGACTTGTGGGCTATTGTCTCAGTTGTTTTCACCCACAGAGAGCGAGAGAGAGAGAAAGAGAGAGAGAGAGTGTGTGTAGATCAGAGCCAACTGGCATCATCAGCAATACTAGTCCCCCAAGAACAGAGACAGTGAAGAGACCTGCGCAGCTAGCCCTGTTAGCTAGGTTAAGACAGCCTGGCAAACTAGATCCCAAATCCAGGGCAACATCATCAGCATCATGAGATAATGAAACAGAGCAACAGGGAAAGAATTGAGACTGTTCTTTTATACAGTCAGTGAGAAGGAAGAGGGAACCTTCAAAAGAAACTGGCCTTGTCAAAATGTTGATGGAAAGCATCTCACCAAACCAGAGCCCAATCCGGGACCACAGAGGCATCAGTACTAAGGGTAGTGTAACAGAATATAGGGAAGGAAATAAGGGTGTTTCAGTTGGACAAACAGTCATAAGGAGGGAGAGAGGGAGATATCCATTTCAACTGGCCTCATCACCAACTTGAAGGCATCACCAACTACACCCCAAAATGGGACCAAGTCAGTGACAGGGAGAGAATAGAAGGTATTGTGTTGGACAAGGGAGAGAAATACTAGCTTGGTCACCAAGTTACCGAAGGCTGCACTCCCAACCAGACCCTGATCTCTGGGGCCACATCAGCAGAAACACAGGAGGCAGTGTAACAGAGAGTAACATCAGGCAAGGAATAAGGAGAGGGCAAGAGAGAATTACTTCCAACTGGCATGGTCACTAAATTAAATGCAGTCCCCTATCCAGAAGATGCCAATATAGGACCACATCATTTATCAACACAGCAGGTAGTGTGAGAGAGCAGTGACAGGGAGGGAACAGGGAGAGAAGGAGGCTAACTCTTCTGGCCTTGTCACCAAGTTGAGCAGCCCCACATGTAACCCAAGCTCCAGTGTGGAGCCACAAATACCTCAGCACAGCAGGCGGGAGGAGGGAAGAACCCAAAGTGTGGGTCGGCTAGCCCAGCAGGCAGCAGATTGCAATTCTACACAACACCAACAGATAGGAACCATGACAGAATCAGCAACAAAAATTTGTGTGTGCCCACTAAAAATGAAGAAATCCCAAATGTATGTCTCAACTTGTTACAGGGTAGGTCATCCCGTACCAGCAGTAGCACCACTTTCTGCGTCTCTAGAGGGGACGAGCCCAAATGGAAAGAATACCAAAAGTAGTACTGTCTCTTTGGAGAAATCCTCCCCCTCCACAGTTTTAGGAGCCCCTAAACTATGTCTCTCAATGTAGGCATAGGACTAGGGATGAAGTGGCAACTCCTTTTTCCACTCCAACATTTCATTCCGCCATTTCGGAATTGCCCGCAATTTTCCGCCAGCATTCCGCTAATTTTTGCTGACATTCCACTAATTTGGACACTGTCAGAACAATCTTGGAAACTGTTGGAACAAACATTGTTCTGCTATTTCTGCAGCTGTTGGAAGTAGAGGAATGAAGGTAGCAGAATGGCAGAAGTAGCGGAATGAAAGTAGCAGAATGAATGTCTCCATTTGCACCTGCCACTCATTTTGGAAGAGCTATTTCCATCGGAAAAAAAGCTACCGTAGCAGCTTGCCGTTTCAGCCCTAGCATAGGCTATGTCCCCAGAAAGCCCCTTGTAGGAGTCTATGATGGTAGAACAGTCCTCAAAGGGGAAAATAATTAAACAAGAAGCAACAAAGAATCATTCCAGCCTAATGGAATAAATGTCACCAGCTAGAGGCACAGCCTCTAAGAGCACCAGCAGGAAAAAACACTGACAGAATATGGAGCATGAAAGCTATATCTCACCCAACGGTAGAAATCAATTCCCCCACCAAATAACCCATTCGGGGTATCAATGGGATCAACCTTAATGGGAGTGTAGAATGAGATC
This sequence comes from Sphenodon punctatus, assembly GCA_003113815.1. Classification (NCBI taxonomy): domain Eukaryota; kingdom Metazoa; phylum Chordata; class Lepidosauria; order Sphenodontia; family Sphenodontidae; genus Sphenodon; species Sphenodon punctatus. The sequence continues at coordinate 901,080 of QEPC01004656.1, read as the reverse complement.
AGTCATAATGCATGGGGACTGGAGCCTCAGATCGCACAAAAACCACCCTGAAGTTGACACAGGCAACACATGAGCTGGAACACCACCCTAGCACTACACAAATGTATTCTAAATGGGCCAATTTCCATGTGCTTAGCCCTTACACCAAATAAAGGAAGAGAAAACCAAACAGCCGAAAACGAACACTTCGTTCCCTCAGCCCCTCTCCCCTCTAGTCTAGATTGACTGGGAAAAGAGCACTGTGGCAGCCAGAGATTGGCTTCTCCTCCCACTTTCCCCTGATCCTTTCTCTTCCCCTTTCCTCTTCTCCCTTCTGTGCCCTTCCCAACTGGTTCCCTGCCAGTGGGCACCCACCGTCACCTTTTTAAAAAGTGAAAGTAATGGTTTGTGCATGAGCTACCAAACTACTTCTCTGCCAAATCAGAAATCCACATTGCAGCATTCTGATCTCGGCTTGGGATCTATCCACACCATGTCAGACTTTTCTGATGTCAGACTGAGTCCAGATGCACACTACAGCACTACTTATGAAAGCAACATTCATAAGTGCATTAAGAAGAGAGACCAATTCAAACATAAGGTCTACTGGTTTCCAAAATTACAACTAGATAAAGCAAACGTACACAAAACAAACGGAGTTAGAAATTTATCCATTGTTCAGTTTTGTTTTGTTTTTTTAAAAACCATTTGTACGTGTATCCTTGGTATACCTATATATCCCTTTCGGGCACAATAAATCTACAGAGGTTTTAAAGCATAAGGATACCGAGGTAAAGCAAGAAGACCCAAACATATATATCAGTATCTTACCAAACCAGACAGAGTGCAGCTCTACAGAGTACAGTTATAGAAAAGAATTTAAACAGAGTTTAGATCAGCACTTAATTCTTGTCACAGTCCATCGACTGGGCAATGGCCAAATAATGATCAGAACAAGTACAAGTGGTCTCTCTCTTGTCATGCCTGAAACTAAGTCATGCAAACTCTTATTGAAGCTTGTTCTGCAGCAACCAACCAGAACCAGTCTGATTCTTTCTAAATGAAAGGATTTCTTATTTGGGCTGCTGAGAAGACAGCAAGTTCCCAGGGGGGATAGGGAAGGGGAGGAAGAACACAGAGGACACAAAACACAAGAGAAGGAAGTTTTAAGAGACAATTAACAATAAATGCCACAGCTGGAGCAATGTTTAGCACTATTAAGGCATTTAGTGGTTCTATACTCTAATGGCAAGAAAATTTACTCCCAAGAGTCCTTATTTCAAGAACTGAATTATGCAAAGTCTCAGGCCGCTTTTAGATGAGCGCACGGTGCGCTCGCATGTGGTATCAAAAATGCCGCGAGACGGTATTAGACGAGACGCTGTCGCAAATCACGCGCACGGGAGGGGGACGCCCATTCTTTTCCAGCCGCAATCGGCAACCCGGTCAAATACCGGCCGGAAAAGAATGGGCGTCCCCCTCCCGTGGGGGGCTGCATTTAATTTAGTGACCAAGCCAGTTGGAAGTAATTATCTCTTGCCCTCTCCTTATTCCTTGCCTGACGTGGCCGGAAAAGAAGACCCATCAAAGATACATGAACATCTACAAGTTTTAACATTCTTAACAGAGTTTTGGATCTTATCCAATAAACAAGGTCCACTCAGCTATGTGTTCAAATATCCATGAAGCCAGCAGTTTTAACTTCATTTTTAAATTTTCTGCCATGATCCTTTCAGTATCCATCACCAGCAGGTTTCTCTTCAGCTAATCAGAAACTTTCTATTGGACCTTTATAATACAGATTGCCCTTAAGTTTCAAAATGTTATACAGCAATATGAAGGGTGAAAACAGACATGACACCACCCTTGGTGGTCGTTTATGCATGTTTCAGGGCTGCATAGGGCACCAATACAGCCCTGCAACATGCATAAATAACCACCAAGGGTGGTTAAAGGGTGGTTAGCGTCATGTCTGTTTTCACCCC
>QEPC01004656.1:860627-898171 GCA_003113815.1 Sphenodon punctatus | reverse complement strand
AAGCCAAGTACGTGCACTTGAGACCTCGCATCTTCATGAATGTTAGACCCCTTGTCTCTCCCTCTGTTCCCCTTCCTAAGTCTCTCCCCCAGCTCCTGTCTCTCAGATTGTAAGCCCTAGGGGCAGGGACCGTGTCTATTTTATTACTTTGTAAAGTGCCAGGTACAATGCTGGCGCTATATAAATGTTTGTTAATAATAATATATGGACAGAAACACATCCTGATACATAGATAAAAAGATAAAAAGTCTGAATTGATTGTTCAGCAGTGAATATAATCGCCAACACGATGGGTGCTGGCCTGATGTGTAAAGAGCATACTTTGTACTAAAATGGGTATATAAGCTCTGGATCCGAGACCACTCCTTAGACCCTCCCCTGTTAACTATTTCCTAGTCTCTTGAGGGCTTAGTCCTAGATTAAGGACTTAATTTTAAGTACTTCTTATGTACTTATACCAAGGTGCTGTGCCTAAGCCAGCCACCGGCTACAGAGCTTCTTCTCCAGCCTTAGCCAGATGTAGACTGACCCTCCAGCACAGTTTTATGCACCCTTCTGTACCCAGGAGGGGTGTGGCATGCGAAAATAGCTATCTCCCTTAAAGGCACAGTCACTCCAGCTATTCAGGAGGGATTCACCCTCACAAGGACTTACCCAGGCCTGAATTCTGCAGTCACTTAGGGCCACTCCTCTCCCCTTAGAGTGCAGTCATTGTGGCAAGCTCTCAACTTTTAAAGGTAATAAGTTTACCTAACACTTCTTTGTCAGTTTTTTAATAAAAGAAACAACAAAAACAAAAAAGGCTATGCGGTGCAGTACAAATAACAAAGGCAAGCAAAACAAAGACTACACCTTATATAAATGTTATAAAAGCTCCAAATGTATAGAGGTAAACAACTCTCAAAGATAAAGAATCAGCCAAAAATGGATCCAAGATAACGGGTGTTTTTAGACACACATTTCTCCTGGATGTTTGCTGTAACATCCAGAACTTTCTGTGTCTAAATCACACATCCAGACCGTAAACATCTGGATCTTTAAACTTCTGCATAGAGCTTCTCCCAGAACATTTGTGTGTAAAAGGTTCTCCTGGTAAACTGCTTTGCTCCCGGCAGCTGTGGTCACTTGGTTGCCATGGCAGCCTGTCACGTTTACAGCTGTGGCTACTTTAGTCTGCCTCAGGGCAGTGTTTGTGTGAAGAATGCATCCAGGAACTGCCTCAGGGCAGTGTGTGTGTGTGTGTGTGTGTGTGTGTGTGTAATAAATGAATCTGAAACTTACTTGTGCACTTGTAAACCCAGAAGATTGAAACATCTGGAACTTTAAGGTGTGTCTCAAAATGTCCATTGAGGCGAAAAAAGTCGCAAGAGCACATTCGTGTGATCCAGATGACAAAGTTCAACAATGTGCAAGAATAAAATATTTTAAAAAGTGTTTAAATAGAAAGCTCTGATAAGTCTGTCTTAGGGTATTCTCAAACATTACGGGCTGTTTGGTCCGCCACACTGAATCCTGGACCGGGATCTCTCTCAGATCCTGGTTCATGATGAAGCCAGCCGTCCTTTAGACCTGCCAGCTCCATCATGCTGGGGAATCTCAGCGAGGGCAGGGCTGTGCGGCATGATGTGCGGTCGCACAGCCCCACCCCCGCGATCCCATACCGTGGTTGGGGCTACGATCCATGATGGGCCAAGGTAACAGATGTTACTTTTGGCCCATCCCAGATCGTGGCCAATCTAACCACGGTTCTGGATCTCAGGCCGGCCGAAGGCCCAGAACCATGGTTAGCTTTGATCCCTGCCAGAAATTCAATGTGGTGAACATCTGGTGGGGATCAAACAGATGTTACAGCGATCGCTGCCACCACACGGAATATTTTCCATAAATACTCACTACAATTATTTTTAGTAAGCCTTCAACACAGATAGTATCACCATATATGCCCTCTATTAAACTTCAACTTCAACAGGTTTACTAAAGGAATATCCAAAACAGGCTTACCAGAATCAGAAGTATTATAAGAATAGGCAGAGTTACCCTGAGGTTCTAAAGGTATAAAAGAGATTTTTAAAAAACCCAATTACATTTTGTAACAGACCTCTTGGGCTACCCTGGTTGTCTCTTGGTGTTATAGAGAGAAAAAATGAAGTAGTCAAGTTTTATAGGGAGAACAAAGTCACATGGGAGCTCTAGGACTCATTTATTTTACTCACTCCCGTGGGATCTCTCTCTTTTAAAGCTGATAACAATGTTCTACTTAACCTAATCATGACAATGCAGAAGCACAGAATAAGGACCAAACTAGGGGTGTGCACCAAGCCCCCATGTCATTTTTGCTTTTCATTTTCATTATTCAAAAATGTAATTTTCGTTCTCGTTAACGACAATGTTATTTTTGTTTTCATTGTCATCGTTTTTATCATTTTGGTATCATTTTTATATTGTTTTCATTATCATTTTTGTTATCATTTTTGATAACATTTTTGTTATTGGTATCTATCGGTATCGGTATCATTTTTATTATTGGTATTGATATTTGTTATCATTATTGATATCATTATTGAAATTGGTACTGTCAGGGGAGAGGGGTCTAAATAGCACTGAAGGGAGAGCCCCCCGGGGTGAATTTCCCAGACACCACACACTCACCCAGGAGACACAATGACTACCCACAATGCCCAGCAGAGTCAGAACTCGGGGGGGGGGGAGAATGCCCATCAGGATAGTGTATTTGCCCTTAGCATCTCCTAGGAGTCATGGGCCTATCTCATCATGGGGCGCCGAGCAATCGAGGCAAGAGGGTTGCTCCTGTCCACCTCCCACCACCCACCTATCGCACCCCACACGAACCAGGCACAAGAGGGGGGAAGGGCTGGCTAGTGCAAAAGGTGGAGGGATCGCAGGGAAAGGGCCCAGGGAGCACGTGACTGGGAGAAGGCTCTAGCATACCGGGGAACGAGGAGGAAGGGAGGGAAGCCTGGGGAAGGGGGAGAAGGCAGACTTGCCCAGGCCTAAGGCCCACACACACCACGGGGTTAGGGAAGCAGGAAAAGGGAAACACACACTCACTTGCTTTCGCACTACAACAGGGACACAGAATACAACACAAGTCAGGCAACTAGGTACTCAGCTGCGGAATCGAGCACGCTCTCTCTCTCCAGGCGGCCAGTCTTTGCAGATCACCGGCACTGTTTGCCCTGCAGCACCGGTGTATATGGAGGATGCCACCCCCCCTCGTTGCGTCTGGAGCTGCAGTGAGCGTCTTGGGCATGCAGGCTCTGCCTCCATGCTCCCCGAAGCGGCTGGGGAAAGATCTTCTGCCGCCCTAGCCCGTTGCCTGTGGTGGTTGCCTATCAACTGCCGCTTCTCGTTCCTGCCCCTGGGGGGAAGCAGGTATGCCTCTGGGGGGTGGTAGTTGCCCTGGCATGGTCTGCCTGTGGGCTTGTGGCCGCTGCAGCAGGAGCCTCCTCCAGGGGGCCACCCTTATAGGTACCATTTCAAACAAAGATTTTATTTTTGGTATCAGTATCATTATTGATTCCTGTGCATAACAAATATCTATCTAAATCTAAGGGAGACAGGGTAAGAGGAAAGGAAAACTATCTATTATCTAATCAATTATCTATATAACTGTTCTAATCTAATCTATATGTGTATAATATATATCTATATCTAATCTATACTACCTAACTCTATATAATGTACAGGGGGGAGAAGGGCAGGGTAAGGGAGAAGGTAAAATGTAGGGTATGAGGAAGGAAAGGTATTGGTGGAAATACCAAACAAGCAAATAAATAAATAAATAAATAATACAATGAGGGCTAGGGAGGATTTTTTTATGTGAAAGCACCACAGTTCTGTAAACACAACCTGACAAGCAGAACTCTCACACAATGCAGAGAAAAAACCTGGTCCTCCCATTATAAAGGGTTGCAGTGACCTCCCCCAGAGCCCCTCTGATTGGTTGTGGGAGGCAGCAGGCATTGAGCAAAGAGTCCCATGAGACTGATGGTGCCTGGTTGTGCTGCTCATTGGCCAGGGATACATCCGTCAAATACTGATGAGCTGCTCGCCCCTCCCAACACAGGCACAGTTCAAGGGTTCAACCCAGTTAAGACTCCGAGATGTCTGCTCCCTCTTCCCCTCTCTATATTTTCCCTCTAAAACCCAACTGCCACAGCACTAATAATAATGACAATGATAATGACATTTTAGGTTTTTTTTTCTTGTTATCATTTGTGTTATCATTTTTGTTATCGATATCGGTATTGGTATCGGTATCAATATCGTTATCGTTACCGTTTTTTGTATTCTCGGTTGTTTTTGTTATTGTTGTCATTATTCTTGGTTGTCATTTTCATTATTGCAATAACAGAAAGGAAAACAATTTTTTTTGTTATTGTTACTGTAATAAACGAAAACGACATGCACAACTCTAGACCAAACATCCAGTAAAGTTTTCAAAAATAAACAGCTGGGTTTTCAAAAATAAAAATAGAGATGATTTCCCTTGGCAATACATAGTTAAACCTAAACACAGTATAAGATCTAACAAAACCTAAACTGATTACTGCTTGTTAACTTCCATGAAGGGTAACTTTAAAAGGGACTCTGGTCTTTATTGGTTCCCAATGACCAAATACCTCTCTCCAGAAGCTGTAGTCTATCTTTTAAAACTGATAATAATGTTCTACTTAATCTAATCATGACATTGCAGAAACACAGAATAAGGACCAAGCATCCAGTAGAGTTCTCAAAAATCTCCAGACCCAGTGCATGTGTTCCAAGGGTTTCCATCTCTGCTCCTAAGTCCACATGGCATAATTGCTCCCTGTGCACCCCCTTTTGCTGTTTCCCAGCACACACAACAATCTTTCCCACTGTTGTGATGTCCATCCCATAGTATATCACACCATGGGCATCTCTCAGAAATCACAGCATCCTAGGGCATCAGTATACATACCCCACTCAACTCTATTTTGGAATTATGCTGTGAGTGTGTAGCAGGACCAGTCTGGGTGTCTGAGCTCTGGCCCTTAAAGAATGGTAGCCCCGGCCTGAAGGGCGTAGCCGCTGAGATGGTGCAGGATGGCACCTTGAGGTGCCTCATCTGGGCTAGCTCCAAGGGCCTGGGTAGGGTCAGCTGGGCTGGGTGTAACTTGGCCAGCACAAGCCTAGAGGAGGCTGACTGAGTAGGAAGAGTGCTGAAGGAGAGGTACGAGCCAGGGAGGGCTCTGCCTCTAATCTGGTTGCAGGAGGGACTGTGCCTTAGCCTGATCAGCAGATCCTGGGGTAAGGCTCTACTAGTGGGCTACAGGGACCAGTAGCCTGAACCTTGAGACTGTGGCAAATAAAGGTATGTGGCAAAGATCCCACATGGGCCTTGTTCTTTGGGGTCTGGATCCAGATAAGACTTACCCCAGGACTCAGGACTACATACTATGTTTGCTTGGAGCTCCTGGCCATAAGGTCTGATCAATGCTGCTGTACCCCAAACATCACCTTGCATTTTATATCTTTTGGCCGAGATTAGCAAGCAATCCAAATAGACACCTTTCAAGGGAGTCTAGTTTCCCTAGGGTCCAAGTCAGGGAGCTTGCTTCCATCACCTCCTTTCTATAACCTCCCCTGCTACCCATTCTAGTCCTGTCCCACACAGTCAAATTTCCACAGATTCCCACTGTCTGGCTTTCTTAACTCAGTCCTTTATGGGCAATCCTGTGTAAAGTATCCCTGGTGCTAACAGGCAAAACACACCTGTTGTCAAGAGATCCTCAATTCTTGCATGTGCTTCTGCTGGCATGTGTCTGGCGGGGCCATCCACACCTGTTCTAGTACTTCCTGGAGATTCTTCAGCAGCCTGGTCAGCAACTGTCATTCCATTTTCACTCCTTTTCCTTGCCTGACGTCCTCTGCACTATGGGGTCCGCAGTTCAGTTCAACTGAGATGAGGCCACTCCTGGCCCCAGATGTGATAGGGCAGTCTTGGGCCTTGCAGACAGTTTGGTGTAGTGGATGAAGTGCTAGACTTGGACCTGGGAAGCCAGGGTTAGAATCCTTCCCTAGCTATCAACTCACTGGGTGGCCTTGGGCAAGTCACAACCTCTTAGCCTCAGTTCCCCATCTGTAAAATGGGAATATGTGTGTGTCTCTCTCCCTCTGTTTCCCTTGTCCATCTTAGATTGTAACCCACTGGGCAGGGACCTGTCTCCATGGATAACAATTGTAAAGCACCAGGTACACTGCTTGTGTGATATAAAAGTGTATAACCAAGATCACGGCCCCAAAGAGTCACACCACTCCAGATACTTTCTACCAAGTGCAAGTTTATTTATTTATTAAAACATTTTATATTCCGCCCCTCCTGCTAAAGGCAGCTTGGGGCGGCTTACAATGTATAAAGATATAAAAATACACATATAAAAATACACAAAACAACATAAATATAAAAGATCTAAAAGGGGAGAAGAAAAAGGGAGAAAAAATACCCCACCCTTACCACCCCCCATAAAAATAAAAACCCAACCTCATCCATCTCCCTCACCAAAGGTCTGGCGGAACAGCCAGGTCTTGCACTGACATCAAAAAGAGGAGAGGTCCGGGGCCACACGGGCCTCTGCCGGGAGGTAATTTCACAGCCTTGGCATGGACACCGAGAGCACCCTCTCCATAGTGACCCTCCAGGACACCTGGGGGACTTCCAGAATGGTGCTCCCGGCTGACTGCAGGGGCCGATCCAGAGCACGGGAAGTGAGGCGATCCCACAGATATATGCGGCCCCAGCCGTATAGGGCTTTGTAGGTAAGAACTAGCCCCTTGAATTGGGCCCGGAGGACTATAGGCAAACAGTGCAGAGAACGGAGCACAAGTGTAGTGTGCTCACATCAGCCTGTTCCCATAAGGAGCATTGCCGCCATATTCTACATCAGCTGCAGTCTCCAAACCGTCATCATGGGCAGCCCCACGTAGAGCACACAAAAGGTCCAGACATACTAAAATCCCAACATAAAGTCCAAAATACTTCTTATAAGGAGGTCTCTCCTAACCCAGCCTCAGCTACAGCTTTCCTTCTTTAGCCTTAGTCATATGCAGACTGACTTTCCAACATAGTTTTATTTATTTACTTTTTGTCCCACCCTTCTCCAAAGACTCAGGGTGGCTTACAACATAAATTTTATATATATATATATATATAAAATCCCAATATCATCCCAACCACTCAACCCACCCTTCATCCCCACCTGCCACCCCCCAGGCTTCCTCCCTTCTACCCAAGCCCATTCAAACATATTCCTGCCCACCAAATGCCTAGTAAAACAAAAAGGTCTTTCTGCACTTTATATCCCCAAGGAGGGGTGTGGCCTGTGGAGGCAGCCAATTCCCTTAACCTAAGGGGACAAAAACTCCAGCTATTCAGGAGGGCTTCAACTTCACCAGGATTTATCTGGGTCTGAATTCTGCAGACACTTAGGGTCACTGTCACAATGACCCAGTATGACACTTATGTTTTTAGCTATGGGTAGAACTATTATTACACACAATCCATGCCCTTAAACTTACACAAACCCTACTCAACTCAAGAGGGACTTGAGGGGGATAGAAGCCGATAAACACCCATTCTAACAAGATGTGAAGTAGTAGATGTGATCTATCATTCTAAGTTAGATTTTACACATCTCCAATGCTTATTCCTTATTCAGAAAATGTCGATCTTACCAGGGAAGGGCAAAACTGCTGGTAATTTGTTTAGCTTACTTGTATGCAGCAGCCATACCATCGTATGGAGGAGAAGCTGAAGTCGATCAATGTATATAGGTTTTGTTGGAATCATGTAAATCTTTTGTACTGCTTTATGATAATCTACAACCTAGAGCAGAGGTGGGTAAATGGCAGCTTGCAAGCCACACACGACTCTCAGGCATCCATACTGTAGCTCTCGCCAGAAGTCCCCTTCGCCGCCAAATGGCGGCGACGGGGCATTTGTTGCGTCCCCGCCCCCTCCTGGGAGGAGACGCAGAGAAGTGGGAAAGAGGCCGCTGCAGGGAGGCTTGTTAGAAAGCCTTCCCCGCTGTCTATTGGAGTTGCCATGGCAACTGTCCTGGAGCGAGGTTGCGCAAGCACACCTCGGTGGACTGGGAGCCCGCCCCTGTTAGAAGGGGCGGGTCTCCTGTAGCCGCGGGAGCGGCATTCAGAAAAGGGAGGCAGTGAAGCAGCAGCACAATCCCGTGCTGCTGAACGAGCTGCTGAAGAGAAGAAGATTTCAACCCCAGAAATGGGGCGTACAAAGAAGAAGAGGGAGCCTAAGGTACTCCCAAGGAATGCCCCACGGGGGGAACAAGGGGCAGAAGGTGATCGGGGGAGCGCAGCCACCAATGTGGTAGAGGGGGGAACCCTTCTTCCCAGCCAAGCAGCAATGATTGCTCGGTTGGAGCAGTGTGAGGCCCTAACGAGGGCCCGGGCCCAATCCCCCTCCAGAGGGAGAATAGAGGGGGAAGGGGAGAGAAACTCTGCAGGGGAAAATGAGAGGGGTTACCATAGCAGGGGTGTAAGGCCTGAGCCTGACCCCCCCCCTCGGGGATGAGGCAGGTGTAGCTGGGCCCCCTTTGGATGCAGGACTGGTGAGGGGCAGGAGCGTGATTGTCCCCCCTGCTTGATATAGAACAGAGGTAGAAGGGGATACAGGGAACAGGCCGCAGAGGCCTACCCAAACCACGAGGGCTGAGCAGTCAGAGGTTATAAGGCCCCCTATGGGGTTACAGATAGCCGAGCAAGGGGGGCCAGACCAAGGAGACGGCCTGTCTGAATCAGGTCACCTGGTGGCCAGAAGGGGTCAAGGGATATCAGCACAGCTCCCAACCCAGCCAGCAGACCCAATAGGGGTGCCAGGGCTGATGCAATATTACCAGCAAGCCCCCTGCTGGCCGGAGGTAATCCAACAAGGCAATAGGCCCAGCATGGCAAGTCAGGCCTCGAGGCCCATAGGGCCAGGGCAGGGAATGTCTTTTCAGGGAGATGATGGCCCTCCAGCTAGCAGGAGAAGGACCGACGAGTCTGAAAGGGAACGCGAGGTCACGGATGAGGAGGTGTGGAGGAGAATACTGGCCATTGAGAGGGAACTGAGAGGACAACCCCTGCCGCCCAGGGATGGATCAAGGGAACAACAGGGGAATCCCCCTGTACCGTCAACACAGGGGGCACAAGGTGAGATGGGGGTGAGGCCAGCAAGAGACCAGGCCATGCCAGTAGCAGGTCCCTCGTACGGGATTGCTCAAGGGGGAGGCATGGGGACAACAGAAGGGACACCTCCACTGAGTATAGGGCCACAATTGACTTGCTGGAACGGGACTTGGGTATGGATGACCCCAGCTGTGCCACCGACCACGGGCCCGCAGGGGCAACACCAACGGGAAGGGGGAGGTGGAAGCACCAATCAAGTGGGCGAGCCAGTGAGCAGTCAAGGAATTAGGACAGGGGAGCAAGCCACAGAGACTGCTAGTGGGGGAACGCAACCCATAAAATTTCCACCTCCACCACCCGGGGGGGCCATCCCTTGTGTGGCCGCCCCCTTTGGATCACACCTCTTCCCTGCAGTAAAGGAGAAGATCATAAAAGGAGAGTATGTGGATATTTTTGCCCTCCTGTTTAGTGATCCAATATTGGATCACTCGGAGACAGAAGAGGGTAAAGAAAAAGAAAAATTTAAGCGCCCAAAAGCAGATCGGAATTGGGCGAATTGGACAGCTGCCTTTGCTGTGTACATGGGGGTCATACTCCAGGCAGACCCCAGTAGAGGCTTGGAGTTGCATAAGTACGCCGACATAATCAGGCGTGCTTATGGGACGGGACCGGTCGGTTCATGGTTAAGGTACGATGAAGCGTTCCGGCATAGAGCAGCGACGACCCCAGGGTTACGCTGGGACATCCATGCTCCAGACCTTTGGCTGGAGTGTATGGTGGATGTCACAAGGGCCCTTAGGGCGGACAGTGGACATCCGTTAGTGAGGGGGGGGGTCGCATGGGGAAGCGAGTCCTTTCGGGGAGACAATAGAAGAGGAGGGCAAGGGACTGCCGGGACCTGTTGGGATTTTAATAAAGGGGGTAGATGCAACAGGACAGTGTGTAAATTTAGGCATAACTGCTCCAGCTGTGGGGGAGGTCACCCGAACATTAATTGCCCCCGGCCTCGGCAAAAGAGTGGGAAAGCGGGGTATAACTATGGTGGGGGAGCAGGAAAAGGCGGACAAGGTTCGCAGGGTGGGACACGTGCTTCAAAGGGGGCCGACCCCAGTCAAAACTGAACGTTTGGACTGGGCACTGAGGGGTCACCCAAACAGACAGGAAGTAGATTACATTGTGAACGGTTTTAAAGTTGGGTTTGTTATTCCGGCCGGGCCAGTATGGCAGCAAAGGACAGTCCGCAATTTGAAATCCACAATAGGCATGGAAGAAATAGTACAGGCAAAACTAGAGAAGGAGCTCTCCGAAGGAAGAATAGCAGGCCCATTTGACCACCCTCCCATGGACAACCTGGTAATGTCACCATTAGGAATTGTTCCCAAAAAAGCAGCCGGGGAATTTAGACTGATCCACCACCTGTCCCACCCTAGGGGAGGATCAGTGAATGATGCTATTCCTCGGGAATTGACGACAATCAAATATGCACCCTTTGATGAGGCGGTAGAAAAAGTAAGGGCGAGGGGTAAGGGAACCCTCGTGGCGAAATGCGATGTAAAATCGGCATTTCGTTTGCTGCCTGTGCACCCCAAGAGTTTCCATCTTTTGGGTTTCCAATTCCGGGGAAAGTATTACTATGATAGAGCCATGCCTATGGGTTGTTCGATCTCTTGTTCCGTGTTCGAGCGATTCAGTACCCTGATTGCGTGGATATTTTGTAAAAGGCTGAAACGGGGAGCAGTATCAAAATATTTGGATGATTTTTTGATAATTGGCCACCCCCGGTCCAGGGAATGCGCGGCCGCCTTGGAATTATTCCAGGAGGTAGCCGAGGAGATCGGCGTTCCCTTGGCCCCCGAAAAAACTGAAGGGCCAACGACAAGGATCACGTATCTGGGGATTGAACTTGACACGGAACAAATGACATCGAGGTTACCAGAGGAGAAGCTAAAAGGGATGCGGGAAAAAATCAAAGAGTGCATAGAGGCCCGGAAGGTTTCAGTTAAAGGTTTACAATCGTTGGTCGGATCGTTGAACTTTGCCTGTAGAGTGGTTGCTCCAGGACGGGCATTTTTGTCCCGGTTATATGAAAAACTAAGGGGGGATTTGCCCCCTCACTATCGGATAAGGGTCACCAGCGAAATGCGGCAAGACCTACAGGTGTGGTTAGCCTTCCTCGAAGAGTACAATGGGGTCAGTTTCTGGAGGGAGCAATTGCTCCTCCGAAATGACCTTCAAGTTCAATCGGATGCTGCCGGTGGGGTAGGTTTCGGAGTTTTTTTCCGGAACCATTGGTGCGCCGCTACATGGCCAAATGACTGGCACACATTGGGAATTACCAGGGATCTTACCTTTTTAGAGCTTTTTCCCATTGTAGTGGCAGTACGGCTTTGGGGCAGGGAATTTGCTAACCGAACGGTGGTTTTCTGGTGCGACAACTCCGCAGTTGTCCACGTGGTAAATAGGCTCTCATCAAGGTCACTAAGGGTGATGGGATTAGTTCGGCCATTAGTCCTGGAGTGTTTACGTAACAACATTATGTTTGTGGCAAGACACGTCCCAGGAATCGACAATTGCATAGCTGATGCATTGTCTCGGTTCCAGATGGGGCGTTTCCGGCAGCTGGCACCGGGCGCCAAAGCAGACCCGGATCCTTTGCCACCGGACATATGGAGCCTTGGCAAGTAGAGCTTGAAGCCACCGTCCAGGGATCCCTGGCTCCTAGAACGCAGGCTGCCTACGGTAGGGCTTACCGTGAATTCCAAGAATTCCGGGCGGGTAAGGGATGGGGGACGGATTTTCCCATAGCTGAGGCAGAAGCCATACAGTTTGCACAGGCCTTGAGGCAAAAAGGGTTAGCAAGCGGTACTATAGCTGGGAAACTCGCGGCCCTGACCTTTGTTAGCAGGCTGAAAGGTTTTCCGCCCCCTGACAATGGTTTTTACATAAAACGCATGCTGGAGGCTTGGGCCAGGTCTTCCACAGTACAACACAGGACCCGGGCCCCAATAACAACCCCGATCCTCATCCAGATAGTGGGGTCCCTTCCAGCAGTTTGTTATGATGGTTATGAAGTGCAATTGTTCAAAACAATATTTGTTATTATGTACTTCGGAGGTTTTAGGATTAGTGAATTAGTATGTAGTTCTGCAAGGGATACTACCGCCCGAGCTTTAGGATTGTTAGACCTTCAGGTGGATGAAGATAGGCTCAGGATACGGCTTCGCTGGTCAAAAACCGACCAGAAACATAGGGGATACGTAGTTCAACTTTTTAGAGCTGGCCCGGTGGAAATATGCCCATATGAACAAGGAAAACGTTATTTGAGGGTAAGACCGAGAGGGCAAGGAGAGTTATTTATCCACCAAAACGGGGCAGTGGTTACGAGTCATCAGTTGACAGCTGTACTACGGAGGGCTTTGAAAAAAGTGGGGCTCCCCCCGTTAGAATTCGGGTCTCATTCATTTCGAATAGGGGCAGCTACTATGGCTGCAGCTGCGGGCCTACCTGAAACGGCAATCATGGCTGTAGGAAGATGGAGGTCAGCCGCCTATAAGAAATATGTTAGGCCAAGTTGTACCTAACCTAATTTTATCTTGTTTTCCTGTTAGGCCGCGGACCCGCTAGGAGATTGCGTCAAGCGATATGGATCATTGGGCACAGCCTTGTTCGCTGGGCGGGCTCCGCGGCTGCAGGGTCCTCATGGGGGGTGCACCTGGGCCTGCATACGAAAGCGCAGATAAAATGGATGGGAAGGAGCGGGATGCGTTGGACGCAACTCCTACCAATGTTACGTAGGATGAAGGATGCTCCTCCTCCCAACGTATTGGTAATACACTTGGGAGAGAACGATTTGCCGGCTAGAAAAGGGGTTAGCCTAGTGATAAATATTAAAAAGGATTTGTTGGTAGTTAGGGATTGGTTCAAGGGAGTTCACATAGTTTGGTTGGAATGGATTCCCAGAATTCGTTGGGATAGGGCGCACCACCCGGGAAGAGTGGATAAGGCAAGAAAAAACATTAATAGGGAAATATCTAAATGGGTGATAGGGTTAGGGGGCTCCATTATTAAACAGTCGGGGATAGTTCACACCAGAGCTGAATTATATAGGGAAGATGGGGTACACCTATCAAAGACTGGTAATGAAATTTACTTGGCAGCACTGGCATGTCACTTGGGAAGTCTATTGGATGAGTAGGCGGTGGGGGTCGGGGCGTTTGTTTTGGAGGATTCGCCCCTTTGTGGCAGGGGTCCAGTATGCCATCATAGGATTAATAGGTAAGGTAGGAAGAAAAATAGAGTCATCTCCCTAAGAGATGGGGAAAGGACAAACAGTGTAATGCAGGGCACAGCATGCACTGGGGTCACTTCCCTGGGAGCGAGGTCTTAGCAGGCTCTGTAAAGACATGCACTGTCTTCGGGCCTTGCGGGCACTTAACTCCTTACTCGGCCCACAGTTGGGCTAGGCACCCCCCTTCGGCCACGTCACGTCGAAGGAGGGGATGTTTCTTGGTTATGGGACTGCCAACGGAGGGCACATCCGGGCAGTACCTTGTTAAGGAGTTTTAATAAGTTACATTAGAGTTGGCATACTGGACCGGAATTGCTTGAGGCAATTTGCCCACCGACCACCAGGTGCATTTATGGAAATAAACGAATGCGGCCAGATTTGAAACCAAATACTGTCTCTGTGTCTCATTGGGGTGCGTTGACAAGTGGCTGGCTGTGGGTGTGTTCAAGAAGCTCCCTCAGGAGCAAGAGAAGCTGAGAGTTGCCATTCATGCTTCTGAAGCCATCTAGGGACTGCAGGAGCAGGGGGAGATGCCTTCACCCACTATTGCTGCTGCCCAAACCTGCCAGACCACATGGGAACCAAAGCTTTGACAGGAGGGGGAGGAGTTGCAGGAAGCTGTGATCATGATCAGTGTAATGTGTGTCTTGTGGGTCTCGACGACCTGCACATTTTTGTATGTGGCTCTGAGGCTTGGGAATTTTGTCCAGTCCTGATATAGAGTCTCCAGACTCAAACTGATCCTATAATCCATTTGTGGTGATTTCTTTTGCCATTTTATTTCTTTCAGTCATCGGTAAGGGGAGGGGATAGGCTGCCACACCAGTACCCTTATTGATATTCATCCAGTCTCTCATGAGACCTTGTTAGACAAAGACACCCAGCAAAAAACAACAACAGTGCATTTAGTTAGTTGCCAAAGCGAACTGCTTCTACTTTGCAATTGTAAATTGCATGTACAGGCAAGCATGGTTTTTTGTTGTTGTTTAATGCCAGGTGCCCATCTGTACAGTTTGGTCATACTGCAGGAGCTTGTTACAAAGCAAGCATACTGGTTTTTCCATACTGTAACTGAGAGCGCACACACTTTTGGAAACATTAGTGTCACTGTCATAATTAACTCCTCTTTTTCCTCCTACCTACTCCCAGATATTCTATTGTCCTGTTTAGGAAAGTATTTGCAAATGACTCCACAACAGATTTCCTGACAAGGCATGAGCACCCACCATGTTTCTTTCCAGGCCTATTTTCAAGACTGAAGTTAATGTTATTATTGTTATCATTTTAGTTATGGCAATCGGTAGCAGACTCACTCAAGATATGGGAATGATTGTTAGCTGATAAGCGCCAGCGTGCTTGGCTCTGCCCAGCATATGAAGGGCAGCACCAAACAAGTTATACGAAAAGGCAGGAGAAACAAATCAATCATAGCATTTACCAGATAATGGGTCTTAGGATATGTTCCTTCAAGTTCTCTGTGCGTAAGGTCATACTGAAAGCAATGTGATCTCCATGTGCAGAGGGATTGTGCAGAGTGCATTAGTTTCTAGCAAGGTTCCTGCTTTGTGTGTGGTTGTGCACACAAACATTTTTTGGTAATGTTCCCACAATAGCTATGAGGGAAGAGTGTCTTGGATGAGTTGGCCAGTACAGTAGAAATAATTGGCAAAAAAATAAAAAGAAGTAAATTCCAGAGAAAAGTTCTATGTTTTGAGAATCTGACACTTCTCCACTGCCTGCGTGTGT
This sequence comes from Sphenodon punctatus, assembly GCA_003113815.1. Lineage (NCBI taxonomy): Eukaryota > Metazoa > Chordata > Lepidosauria > Sphenodontia > Sphenodontidae > Sphenodon > Sphenodon punctatus. Next base: position 882,960 of record QEPC01004656.1, on the reverse strand, counting down.
TAAAGTTTTGTTGTTGTTTGGTTGGTTTTGGGGTGGCTTCTTATTGTTTTAAGATGGTTGTTTTCCCCCCCTGATGACCACTATATCTACTTTTAAATTTTATTATCAAAATGTCTTTCTCAAAGGTAACAGATCTCCTGATCAAAAGAATAGGGGTACTGTCTATGCATTGCTGCCGTGTGTCGCACAATGGGACCAATCAGACCTGATTTGAGCCCCTGGGCACAATTATAATAGAAAGAATAAAAAAGAAACCAGCCAGGCCTTGTTAATTCTCTCTGTTGCAAATACTATCCCACAAGACTAGTTTAAAATTTTGCATCAAACCTCAAATTCCTCTACTAACCAGTTGAACAATAATAGCATTTATTTCTATAGCGCTTCCCCCCTCCCCCCACAAAAGGATGCACGGAGCACTTCACAACCTAATAATAAAACATTGTGCTGCATATTTGAACACACAACAAAGAACAATACTACTAATTTCCTTAGATGGCAGCTGCTTTTATTTGATTTTATTTTTTTATGACATAGCAACAAAATATCCTCCTTCTATAGCACGTTCTACAGCCTCACCAGAGTGTCCTTTTATTTCTTTTCTGATAGGGATTTATTAGTTTGATGTTAGCTCCAGTAGTTCTTGCCATGAACCAGCACTCCAGTTTCCTAAGCATTGCTCAAACCTATAGCAAGGAGACTGTCCCTGAGCCTAAGAGATTGCTGCTGAAATATAAGAAACAAAAGATGGATTCACACAGACAGAGAACAATGAATACAAAGATGACAATATTAATCCAGACTGATATGTAATTGTTAAACAGCCTACAGTACCACTGTTGTGATTTTTAGTGTCTTTGTGATAAAGGAAAGTTTGAAGGAAGGATCTGAAGTAAGAAAATGAGGTGACTTAGCAGATGTGTACAGGAATATTCTTCCAAGCATAAAAGATGGCACTGGTAGCACTTTACAAAATTGAAGTTCAACTGGACATCAACATTGGTCCATTTCTTATTTATTTAATCAGTTTGTCCTTTGTAAATCCTGTATATACCTTCACTGGAAGCATTCATGTTGAGGTGTCTCCTCATTTCCCCAGTTAAGCTCTGGGTGACTCTGATTGGGTGAAAGCAAATGAAATAGTACTCCACATTAGCTGACATTATCCCGTGATTCACCTGCCCATCTGTTAGGTGGCTGCCAGATGTTCACCCACTTCAGCCACGGGGCAGACAGCTGGCTGCTATTCCACGTGTTGTCCAGAGAAGGTGGTTGACAGCACAGGCTAAGGCTTGATCAGCTGGGCTAATGCGCGCCCTCCTGTCTGTTAAGTCCCACGCAGCCCCTGCGTGTGGTGAGGTCTGTCAGCACTGTGGAAAAGCCCACAGTGCCTGCAAGGATCAGGCCAAGGAGCTTCAGCCACCGGCCACCTGTTAGCTGATGGCACAGGCTGGGAGTAAGCAGACCCATCCGCTCCCTGCTGCCTGTCAGCTGATGGTGCGGCTTAGAGAAAATGCTGCTGGCAGTGAGAGAGGCAGCGGGGAAGGTCACCCTTTCCCAGGTGTGGCAGATCCCAGAGCCAAGCTGAGCCCAGCCCCATGTGGTCCCTCCCACCCTTTTCATCTCGTGCCCCAAACAGCAGCATAACTTGCTATTCAGGCAAGTTGGGACCAGCTACCCCTGGGCAAGGGGGGACTGGCACAGCTTTGTCTTGAAAGAGCCACTGGTTTCCCTGGGGGGGGGAACCAGGCATGAATGGCAGAGCCTTGGGCTGGGGCCATGTACAGCTCCCGGACAGGATTGCTCTGGCCCGAAGTCTAGGAGCGATCTGTTAGAGGTGTGCACCAGGGGTCCATGTTGTTTTCATTTTCATTTTCATTGTTTCATTTCTGTTACTTAAATTTTTGTTTCTGCTTTCGTTTTTGTTTTCAATTGGTTTCAATGGAACACACATTTTTGGCTGTACCTTTTTTGTTTTTAATTATATTTGGCTGAAATCTGGAGTGATTGTACCTCCAATTGAAGGTATTAAGTGTACCAAACTCCAAAAATATTGGATAAAGGAATCCAATTTGATAAGCAGTTGAATTATATTATTTTTCAAAATTCTTCATATACCTTCTTAGCTGTAACTTCTTTGCCTCACATTTAATGTAGATTCATATTGGGAAATTTATACCCCTTCCCACATTTACTATCTCTGCCAAATTTCAGAAGGATTGAATAAAGGGTCCTGGTGGTATAAGCAAATTAACTTATAAATGTATGTCTGACTGTAACATCTTTGTAGTCCAACTAGTGTATACGACATTTGGCAGGGATGTAGATCACATATTCACAATCATCTCTGCCAAATATCAGAAAGATGTGATAAAGGGTCCCAATTATATATGCCTGCACAGCATATGCAGAGAAGGAGTCTATGCAGGAATTCTCTTATGTCACTGTGGTATAAGATGTGTTTGTGATGCCAACTGGCCAGCAGAAAAGTCAACCAAATATCCTAATTCTGTGTTGTGACCATCCCAATATCTATATCCCCACCCTCCCACTTGTTACTGGGAAGTCAGAAGCATCTGTTTAGGAAAGAGCCAAAAAAGATTATCTTATGTCCTCTGTCACAGTGCTGCAGGATGTGATTGTGATGATAACTGGGATGTGTAAACTATGTCTCCTGATTGCTGGGATGCTATCCCCAAAGTCCCAGTTATGTCCCTTCTATGCCCGCCTCGAAGCCACTATTGATTGGTCCTGTCAAGCCAGAAGCATGCAGCAATTGGCCAGTGAATGTGTGTCAGTCTTTTGGGTTGCTCCACATCCTCAATTTATCTGAATAATGGTCTTCAAGGGGACAACTTCAATTGCTTATAAAATTGTGTCCCTTTATCAAATTGTCTTGTAGTTTGGCAGAGATAACAGGGAAGGTATGTGATACATTCCTGCCAAATATCTTGTAAACAGGATGGAAAATAAAAATGTTACAGCTAGAAATGTATATTCAAGTTAATGTGTTACACCATCAGGACTCTTTATGTAATCTTTCTGAAAATTGTCAGGCGTGTTAAGCATGTGGAGGGACATAATATTCACAGGTTTCATGCAAATTGGATGGAATTTGTAGCCATAAATGTGTATGGAGCTTTTCTTAAAATCACAATATTAAATTGCTTCTATACTTTGGGAAAAACTACTTAGAGTTCTTAGTTGTGCTGCCTTTGAAACCCAGGCCTACTTGCCAGCTCTCCTAGAAGGACAGCAGTCTCTTCACGTCTGAGTGAAGGATTCAGCCTGCTTCATGGTCTTTACCAGTCTCCATCAGGGGCATATGGCATAGCTACAGGGTGGGGCAAGTGGATCCAGGGTCCAGGCTTTCAGACCATTCCTGCACTATGTTATTCCTGCATTTCCGCATGTTGTGTTTCGAGGCCGCCCCCATATACTCCACATCTTGTGACAGACGTTGGTTATATTATTAACCAACGTAACAGCTGCCGCCGCTGCTGCTTACAATCAGGCTGTCACCCCTACCACTGGTGGGAGCCGAGCCCTGACCCCTGCTCCATCGTTGGGGGTTGATTGCCAGGTAGGATCACCGTGATAGTGGAAGACATTCAGCCCCCCCCAGGACAGCTGCTGTCCCATCTCCATTATTGGAGGGGTGGAGATGAGGTGGGGGGCTCCTCCCCCCTCTGGGAGACTTCCAGCGGGAGGGGAGGTTAAAAGACAGGGTGGCCTGGTGTTGCCACAGGTGCACGCCGCAGGCTGCACACCACACTCCGAGTGCCTAAGGGCCTTGGGTGCGGCCCTTAGGTGAGGACTGGGGGAGGCTGGTTATGGGATAGGGTGGCCCGTGTATAGGGCAGCTGGCTAGGGTATATGTTGCTGGGGGTGGGGGAGGTTAGTGGGGAACATGACTCCTCCCCATCATATGTGGGGGTGGGGTGGGTACTGGGTTTGGGATGGTTGGGCACGGCCCCCCAGTATGAGGGGGGATTCTAACCAATAAGGTTGGGGGATTCTGGTCTCCCTGTGAGGGGGGGGGGAACCATAGGGGTTGAGGATTCCGGGGGGTGGGTGGAGAAGGAAGGGGAGGTAGGGAGTTTCCTTGGCAGTCCGGCGTGATGACCACCAGGGTGGAGGGGACCGGGAGGGTGTCCACAGCCATTAGGATTGTAATTATGGTCTTTATGGGAAGCAGAGAACAACTGTGAGGAGGGACAGGTACTTAGTTCCTGTATCTTGCATAGGCCCCCAGTAAGGAATGCAGGGATGGAGAAGTCCCTGGTCTGGAACTGTTGCTGTTGAATTCGAGGTCAGTCGGTAATAAATTAACGTCAATCTGAGAGTTGATCTTGGATTGATCGGCCAACCTTGTATGTATTAGAGAGACCTGACTGGACAATGAGTCGGACCAATATTGGCTGACCTTGTTCCAGCCAGGTACTCTGTGCAACACCAGCACAGATCAGAGGGGTGAGGAGGTGGTGTAGCTGTTGTTTTTAAGGACACTTGGTCTGTGAGAGTATCCTGTGCAGACCATTTTGGGCATGGAGGAGGTCCACCTTGTGATAGATTTGGCAGGAGGCATATTAGGGCTGTTTTTGGTATACCATGCACCTACCTGTACCGCAGCATCCCTACATGCTCTAGCAGAATTAGTATCGGAGGTGGTCTTGCAATCCCCAAAGACCTTGGTCCTGGGGGACTTCAATATCCACACCAATGCCAATTTAGGGGGAGCAGAGCGTGAGTTCATGGACGCCATGACAACCATGGGACTGTCTCAGAGGGTTAAGGGTCCGACACATGAGGGGGGGGCATACCCTTGACCTGATGTTCTGCACCAGCCTTGAGGCGGAGGATCCGGTGGAGGGGGGATGTAGTAGCTTTATCCCTGTCATGGACGGATCATTACCTTCTCCAGGCCAGTCTCCTGGCACATTTCTGCCCCGGAAAGTTGCAGGACCAGTTCATTGGGTCCGCTCACGGAGACTTATGGAACCAGAAAGATTCCAGAATGCTCTAGGGGAAATGCCTTCCGACCTTGATGATCATTCACTCTATGACCTCATTGCCTTCTGGAACGACTTGTTGGCTGAGGCTATCAACCAAATGGCTCCCAAGCGTCCGCTTCTAGAAGGCCGATGGTGGGGGTCGCTGTGGTTCACGGAGGACCTTTGCCAGATGAAGCAGGATGGACAGCAGTTGGAGCGACAGTGGCACCGAAATCGCACTCAAGCTGACCGATTGCAGCAAAAAGGTATGGGAATCAGAGGTATGGGAAGCCCCGCCATGTCTGTTGTTATCGGCCAGTCTCTAATCTTCCCTTTTTAGGGAAGTTTACTGAATGGGTGGTGGCCTGGCAGTTACAAAGGCATCTGGACCAGGTCGGTTTTCTTGATCCCTCACAGTCTGGTTTTCACCCTTGGTTTGGCACGGAGACTGCACTTATGGCCTTGGTCGATGTCCTACGCCATGAATTGGATCAGGGGAGATAATCAATTGTTTTGAAAATTGGTACACATAGTGCCCCCCATTGGGGGTACAATCTTCCCAAGTTTAATCAGACTTGAATAAGAAACAAAAATGTTTTTCCCTTTATTTCAAAAACAAAAAGTCATTTTTGTTTCTATTTTTGTTATTATCATTTGTCATTTTTGTTATTGCAATAACGATAATGAAAATGTCAATTTTCATTATCGTTATTGTAATAAAAACAACAACATGCACACCCCTACGATCTGCTGCCAGTGCCACCAGCCATATTTCATGGGTCTGATCCTGCTTCTGGAATCCGGTAGCCATTTCTCCTGGTCCCAAGTCCTGCCTGTGTGTTCAGTTCCTTGGCACGGGAACAGTGTAGCAGCTGCACAGGAGGCTGTACATGTGTTGTGCTCTCTGCGCCAGCCCAACAAGTGGCAGCTGTGTTGCTGCTCCAGGGGTTGGGAAGGGGATTCAGCTGGCCACTGTCTCGTATGTTTTCACCCTTGTTAACTCTCTTCAGATTGCATAAGTGGGGCTTTCACTAGGTATGGATAATTTTTCTGGACTTACATTTTGCAGTTTCATTAGGGCTGATCCAATTAAGTTGGCTGCTGAGTCTCCTTTTCCCCTTCCTATTCCAAGTCATTACTTTCAGATAAGTTAAATTGGTCTAAATAAAGCTCTAAGTTATTTTTCTCCCATCAGATACAGTAAACTTCTATATTACTCTTCGTAATTTGTCTCTTCTCAACTTCAGTGCCGTTCATTTTATGTGACACATTACATCAACAGAAAAGTTTCTAAAAGTTTATTTCACCAAAAGTTTATTTCCATGCCAAAACTTTACCCTATCGTAGATCCCTCTGCAAGGGGGTAGATATATATTAATTACAACTAGGAAAGATGAAACACCCCATGCCACATGGATAGCCATAGGGCATTGATAGACGATCCCGCTCACAAGCGGGATCGTTGAGCGCCGGCATCTCTCCCCCGCCTTCCTCTGTATGCCGTGTCTGATGTTCAGATACGGCGTACAGTCGTTGTGCGCATGCGCACCCTTCCACGCATGTGCACTCGGCCAGGGAACCCGGAAGTGCGGCGTAAATCTGGCACTTCGAGGATCCGCGTCGGAGGGGCCAGGATCGCCGACCTGGTCAGACGCGGGGTAAGAGCCAGCCTTAAATTTTACATGAGCGCAAAGAAAGGCGGCTGATCAAAGGATCAGCCACCTTTTTTGTCTCATCTATAAACGCCCATAGTGTGCTCAGGTGCTTGGATCAGGGGGGTTACCTGCATCTGAGTCGCCAAAGAGACAAAAATTGCTAGTCCCCCTGCAGCACATCTCCGAGTAGCAGTCTGGATAGCCGGGTTAAACCAACCATTAAATCCTGTCAGTTGAATAACATCCTTATCCTTGACCCAGGTCTCCTGAACACACACAATACAATATTTCATTAACATCTCTATAAGCTTGGGGTCCTGGGCCCTACTCCAGCCAGCAATGTTCCATGACAAGATACACAACCTAGCTTCATCCTCATTACTGGCCGTGTTCCTCAAGAAAAGTCACTGATTGGGTCCACATACCCTCTCACCAGTTCTGAAGAGCTAAGCATTTCTATATTCCCTAGATCAACAGTGTCCCCTCGGCATCCCCCAGTTTTGGCACATACTTCATTATTGTATTGCCTTTTACCTCTTAAATTATATTCTCTGGTCTGCTTAGCAATAGAGGTGTTAATTTCTGGCGCCTCACTGCACCTTGCTCATGAGGTACCCTGACCGGATACATCTCCTCCTTCACATAAATGATCCCCACTTCTACTATCCGATTTACCGTCCACTATCCTGATTTGTAGCCTCCCAAGTCTTTGCATAACCAAATCCTGGTCAATAACTGACATCATTCTTACAACTTCACAAAACTGTCGCTCCTTATCTCTGGCTTCCTCAGAGTTTTCACAGAGATGCATCAACTCTAACCCCTTCTCTTTTGGGTCAGACCACAGCCCATTTGGCTGCACTGTTACATCAACACCTGCCTGTGTATGTTGGTTGAAAGTTACCTCTTCTAGCTCCTCAGTGGATCGAATAGAAATATCTGCCTTCCAATTGGCGGAAGCTTCCTTCCTGGGCTCCATGGTTCGATCAATTGATATGCCCTTTGCCAGGAGGGATTTTCTAGCCAAAAACAATCTCCTGACGATCTCTCTAGTAGAGAACAGAATTTACACTGTAAAGTTTGAACCTGAACGGAACGGACCCTTGATCTCTTGAATATCACTGGGCACAAGTTTAACTCCCATCAGGTAAGCAACATGACCATGTACTTCTGCTTTACTTTCCCACCTGGGCATAACCCCAGTGGGTAGGGTCCAGATAAGTAAGGACACGAAGCCTTCAATCACCATATACCTTAGTAGGGCCCTCCTAGCCCTAAAGGACCTGCCAGCAACATCATTAGATATCTTGGCCTTGAAATCCATTCCCGCCCCTTCCAGCGTTAGAGCTTGCTTTGGCATCTGCTTAGCATTGTCCAGACACTGCTCTTTGCCTGAACTAATGCCATCGACTTTGGCCACAAGATCCTTGAGCTGATTTCTTACAGTCACTAGGATTTTATCCATATCTGATATATTAGCAAATATTAGGGACACAGTATGACTTATTAGGCAACATTGAGATTTTAAGAGACCCGCTATTTCAACCCAATGAGGGTGAGGGAAATCACATTGGGTCTGAGCATCTTGCATGCCCTCTTCCATCTCTGTAGAAGGAGATTGAAGCACTTTATACACACTATCACTATTATCAAAACCTTAGGATCCAAACTCCATTTGCCCTTCATTATCGCCAGAGTTAGCCAAACAGACAAAGGAGTTAGTGAGGGTTATCTCAGAAGCCAGCTCGTTCTCTCTCAATGTTTCCAGGATGGCAGTAAAATTTGTAATTTTAGCTTGCTTGCCTTTATGATGACCAGACTTAGTAAGCAGGGGAGAAACCACATGCTTCCGTCTTTTCTTCCCCCCCAGTGTCTGATGTTTCATAGTCACTCTCCGTGGGCGAGACTGAGGGCGCTTTTATACGATCCCACTCACAAGCGGGATCGTAAAGTGCTGGCATATTTCCCCCCGCCTTACGCTGTACACTGTGTCTGATGATCAGAAGATCATCAGACATGGCGTTGAGTCTTTGTACGCATGCACAGCCTTCTGCGCATGCGCACTGGGCCAAAGAACCTGAAAGTGCGGCGTAAAGCCAGCACTTCGGGGATCCGCGTCGGAGGGGGCAGGATCGCCTGCCCGGTTTGACACGGGGGAAGATCCGAGTTAGACTTTTAAACGAGCGCCAAGAAATGCAGCTGATCAAAGGATCAGTTGCGTTTCTTGTCTCATTTAAAAGCGCCCTTAGCGTGGGAGAGCTTGGTCTCCAGGGCTCTCAAGGGTCTCACAAGGGTGCCACCCTTGTGCGCACTTCCCTTCCGCACACCACTGCCGGTGCGCACCACCGGCGCTGCCTGTGGCAGCATGGTTGATCTTGTAGTCCCTGGGCCACTGGTAGGCATGGCTGGTTCCACTGCTCCACAGGTGAGCGGAGCAGAGCCTCTTCTCCCCTAGTCCCGATGCTCACTCACACGCTCAATTAGACTCTGGCAGCATGGCTGCTCTTGTAGCCCCCGGACCGCTGGTAGATGTCTGGTTCCGCTGCTCCACAGGTGAGTGGAGCAGAGCCTCTTCTCCCCTGGTCCCGATGCTCGCTTACACGCTTGACAAATTCCTGGCTATATGTGATGAGGACTATCCTGATGTGTCTATCATCATGATGGGAGACTAACTCACATATAGGTAACTCAGAGGCAAACACAGCCCAGCTGTTGGGACTAGAGGAGGATGATTGTTTTTTTACACCCCCTAGATACTCTCGTGACAATACGTTGAATGCAGCTGGATTGCAATTTTTACAGTTTATATACACAAATAATTTTAAGGTTCTTAATGGGAGGAGTTCTTCTGACCCAAGGGGTGATTGGACTTGTATATCATCAGCAGGGGCCAGTGTGATTGATTATATTTGTATTTCAGACAACTTGTTTAGTAATGCCATAGATTGTTTGATTTTACCTCATTTCAGCCGTCCTTTTATTCTATCTAGGGGCTTTCCCATCCCTCTTGGCTACCTGTGTGGCTACGTGACTCACCAGGTTTCTACGTACCGGGTCATGACTAAGTTCTATACTAATTTCTACTGGCTGGTGATCACTAGCACCGATGAGTATAGAACTTAGTCATGACCCAGTACGTAGAAACCTGGTGAGTCAGGGAGCCGCACGGGTAGCCACGAGGGATGGGAAAGCCCCTAGACAGAATAAAAGGATGGCTGAAATGAGTGAAGGAAGGATTAAACCGCTATAGGGAGGAGATTCTGGAGTTTGACATCTCTGATGATAAGGTGCTTCAGGTGTTTAGTTTAATCACCAAAGAATTTAGGGAAGCAATATTTAGCCCTGCCCCATATAGAATACATGAGAAAACTGGGTCATGGTTCGATAGTGATTGCCGAAAGCTTAAGACTGAACTTAGAAAGAAAACCAGAGATGTCAAAGCCTCAACATCATCGACAGCTCTTAGTGACCTTATTGAAGCCAAGTCAGTATACAGGAAGGTTATAAGGAAAAAAAAATTGGAACATCAGTATAAGCTATGGCACCAATTAGAAGCAGCTTTGGGTCGTAAAGATATGACAAGCTTCTGGAATTTGGTCAGTTTAGGGTCAGCAGTGCAAGGCTATAGTATGGAGCCTAACATTGATAGCGTAGCATGGCAGCATCATTTTTTTGCTATCTTTAACAAATATAATGAGCCTTTTACGCCACTGACATAGACGTGGCAGAGCTGCCTTGTATGGCCACCAGTTGCAGAAGATACAATTCGAGATGTATTAAGGAGCATTTCTTTAAACAAAGCGCCAGGAGAGGATTCCCTCCCAGGGGAACTTTTCCATGAGTTCCCTGAATGGTGGCTCCCAGTGTTGTGTAAATTATTTACATATTTAAATAAAACTGGGAATATTCCACCAGACTGGAACTCTAGTATAATTGTGCCTATTTATAAAAAAGGCGATAAATCAGTACCAGGGAATTATAGGTCAATAAGCCTAATTAATATACTGGCCAAACTATATGCTAAATCATTACTTGACAAACTAACAGAGTGGGCCGAAAGCAATAACATATTGACCGAGGAGCAGGCAGGGTTCAGGGCCGGGCGTTCAACCGTTGACCAGTGTTTCATTTTGGCCCACCTCATTACTAAATACGTGAAGATCAAACGTTCTAGACTGTATGCAGTCTTTGTAGATTTAAGAGAAGTGTTTGATTTGATAGATAGAAATCTATTCTGGATTAAAATGAAGGAATCTACCATCAACAGGAAATTGCTGAATTTAATACAATGTCTGTATGCCGACTCGGGCACTAGAGTTAGGACTAGCAGTAAGGGACACTCAACGGATAATATCCCAACCAGCAATGGTGTTAAACACGGATGCATTTTGGCGCCCTTTTTGTTTATTTTTTTTATTAATGACCTTGTGCAGTATTTGACAGGATCACGTTTCTATTCTCCCTCTATAGGACAATGTCATGTATCCTCATTGCTCTACGCAGATGACATGGTTCTGTTATCCTTGACCAAAATAGGCATGCGAAGTCTACTAGATGCTTTAAATAGAAACTGTTTTCAGAATCACCTTGAAGTTAACCACACAAAGACCAAGGTGGTCATCTTTGCTAATCATTTTGTCCCTTCTATATGGAAAATTGGTGATCACGTTATAGATCAAGTTAAAACCTATCAATATCTTGGGATTCTTTTTCATTATATGGGTACATGCAGTATGCACATTGACCAGGTTAAACTTAAGGCGGCTTGTGTAGCTAATATAATCTTAAAATTTTGGTATACCCCAGGTGCAAGACTGGTGGAGCCAATGGTCAAACTTATGAAACAGAAGTTAGCCCCGCAGGTGTCATATGGGGTGAAGATTTGGGGCCATTCGTTTTCCCAAGGCTTAGAATCACCCCAGAACAGAGAATGCAAGAAGGTGCTTGGGCTGCCCAGGTCGGCTCCAACGTGTATAGCCAGAGCAGAGCTGGGGGTACTCCCCGTTAAGTATAGAGCTTACTCTGCGATAGTCAGGTATTGGATTCGCCTCAATCATAAAGAGGCGAGTTCTCTTACATATATGTGTTTTCTGGAACAAAAAAAACCATAAGAATAAGCAATACTGGGTACACAAGACTGAAAATTTTATACAAGTTTATGGCCTGTCTTTGGATGAACTTAAGTCCTCCCCAAGAAAGAAAGCCAAGTCTCTGGCGCTCAAAAGACTAGAAGACGTCTTTACACAGAGTGAGATGGCGCAAGTCAGATCTCTACGGATGGCTCCGGAGTTTGCTGGATTCAAGACTGTCTTTCAGCTGGAACATTATCTGACAGTTATAAAGAGCCCCAGGGAACGTGCGGCAATGACTAGACTGAGAACGCATTTGTTTCCATCCGCAGTTCTTGAGGGCCGGTATGTGGGAATTGCTTTAAAGCTGCAACTTTGCAGATGCCATTTAAATCTGTTAGAGGATCTAGGCCATTATCTTTTGGACTGCCCATGTAATAAATCATTAAGAGACAAATATATAGCTGAAGTTCTAAAGGGTAAAGGGCATTGGGATAAATCTTGGAAAATCGCATATTTAATGGCTAATAAAAGCAAAAATGTAATCAGGGCCGTTGCAAAGCTCGCTTGGTTGGCAGAGACTAACAGGGAAAAGGAGAAGGGAAAGGAAAGTGGTTGTATCCCCTGTTTATTTTTAGGGTACTAATTTAACAGAAGGGTCCCGCTAAGGGAGTATTTAGCTGCTGTATTAACAGACTGGGGTCAGATCTGTCATAGTTTTTATGGTTGAGAGACACAGTGTATGCTGGGCTTAGGATATTGACATTGGATTTTATTTAAATATTGGGGTTGTGTTTTAATTGTATGTTACAATTGTGATAACCAATGGTTAAAAACAATAAAATTTTACTACTACTATTTTCATGCTGCGCTTTGCCCAAATTATTTACTTCTAGCAATGTCTGCAAACTTTTTCTTGCCTGAGCCATTTTGAAATTTACAAATGGAGTGAGCATTTTGTATCTGGATGTGCAAGCTAGGAATCCAATCAGTTCATCAAACATGAACTTTGACAAGAATATTCACTCCAGCTCCTGCAACCCGTTATCCAGTGACAATGACAACCTTCTGAATAACATTTATTCTGACTGATTTATTTGTATACCCACTTTAATTGATAACAGAGCACTGAAAAAGTATAATGAAGACGCTTCAGAAAAATCTATCATCACTTCTGCTCATGTGCCATATGTTTGATATTCCATGTATTCTTGGGGATAGTATCATATAGAAATGAGATCTTTGCTTTAGAGAACACCTTTTCCTCGCATAAATATGAAGAACTCACTTAACTATGTAGAACTGGATTCACTCCTGCATTTTATTCAGCTTTCACAAACCTTTGCTCTGCTATTGGAGATGAACCACCTGATCTTCAAAGGACCCCATTGGAATAATCCTCTTTGAAATTAATGGGGTTGTGTTTTGGGAATTGGGGTGCACGTTTCTGTAGGAACAAAATTATGAACTCAGAAATAACACAATATAAATCAAATCAAACGAAAAGTATTCATGGCTTCTAAACAGTTAACCTCCTTGAAAATTCTGTATCTACATGCTGGACCCACAACAGGATGATCTTTATAAAAGATCATTTAAACTCTCAGGAACCAACAAACCCCATAGTAATCAACCACCATTTTCTTTTCTTTTTTAAAAAAAGGATGGAAAATGGCTTTCCTAACCAGAAATCACCTTTGCTGTTATTTAGTATTAACTAAATAAAATGAAGAGGTCTCCACAGAGATTGCTGGAGAGTACGGGATTATAATTTGATATTTCTACCACTATTTCGATTGTGGTTTTGCAGGACTGTCCAACTCTCTGCAGACCTCTTGGGAATACTCCACTCAATGCCTATTTCTTGAAACTGTTATGTTCTATCAGGATCTCACCATCACCACCACCATTTTTACCTTACAGGAATGGTGGGAAGGTGGCTAGCTATAGCTCAGTGGTAGAAGTGCATGCTTTGTGTGTATAGCCTCTCAGCCATATCTATCTATAAAATGGTAATATATGTGTGTTTCTTTTTCCCTGTGTTCCCCTCACCCATGTCCATCTTAGATTGTAAGGACACAGGGCAGGAAACTGTCTCTGGAAAATCTATGACTGTAATGAAAAGGAAATACTAAACAAATAAACAAACAAATACATAAATAATGAAGTGCTGTATACACCTAGAAGCACTATAGAAATTATACGGTTGGAGGAGCTGAGCATTGAACTCAGGGTCTTATACTCATCTGTTGCTTTAATTATATTATAGAATTTTTTTTATGTTTAAAAATTGTTTTATATTATGTTGGATGCCGCCCCGAGATGCCATAGGCATGGGGGGCGGCATATAAATATAATGAAATAAATAAAAATATATACACCTTTCCTTTAAGCCTTATATTGACTCTGTTGCCAAGTCCTGCCGCTTCGCCCTCCATAACATCACTCAGATCCGCCCCTTTCTCTCTATCTCCTCTGCCAAAACCCTTGTTCATGCCATGGTCATTTCTTGCCTCGACTACTGCAACCTTCTCCGCCCCTCGCTCTCACCTGTCCTCCTCACTGGCCTCCCTCGCTCGCACCTGTCCCCCCTTATCGCCATCCAAAACTCTGCTGCCAAGCTCATCCACTCAGCCCGCCACTTTGACCACGTGCAGTCTCTCCTCTCCTCTCTCCACTGGCTCCCCCTTCCTGATTGCATCCAGTTTAAACTCCTGGTATTCACCTATAAAACACTTCACAGCCAAGCTCCCCCCTACTTCTCAGTCCTAATCTCCTTACGCACTCCTGCACGCACCCTCCGCTCCTCCTCTGTCCCCTCCCTCACTCTCCCTATTCTCCTAAGCGCCCCTAACCGCCTTCGTCCCTTCTCCCTCGCTGCCCGTCATGCCTGGAACTCCCTCCGTACCCACATCCGTTTCGCCTCCTCCCTCCGCACCTTCAAATCCCTCCTCAAGACCCACTTCTTCCGTGCTGCCTTTCCCAACACCTGCTAGTTGCTTTCCCCCAATTACTTACGGTCTGCCCTCCTTTGCAGACTCCTGCCTAAGCAGCCTAACAGTAACCAAGCCAAGCAAGCACACCTGAGACTTTGCAGTCGCTTGCATGTTTGTTTGCTTCTCCCGTCTTCCCTTTGTCCCCTCTCCTTGTCGCCCCCCCCCCCATGTTTTTTTAGATTGTATGCCATAGGCAGGGACCGCGTCGTTATCTTTGTTCTGTAAAGCACCAGGTGCATGGCTAGTGCTATACAAATGTTAATAATAATAATAAATAAATAAATAAATAATTCACACTGTTCTGGACGATACCACTTCCACACTATAAAATTGGAGGACTCTTAAATCTCTTCCAGGTTTAACTTTAAACGTGTCAGCATATGAGTGATTTCAATGGGTCTATATTCTTGTGATCCAAGTATTAATTATTATTGAAAGATATGGAAGTCCGCAAAGTCCCCATACGGTATTAGCACTGCTATTACATCATACAAAAATGACACCATTCCTTTCCAGAAGTGCTATAATCCAAAACCACAGCATGCATGACTATTCATCTAGTGATACTAGGGATAAAGTAGAGGAACAAAGTAGAAAAAGGAGAGATGAGCAGGAGGAGGCATAATAGTTCATCAGCTGCCTAGCTGTAGGCATCCAGCCAAAGTGGATCTTTAGGAGATCTTTAATGTAGCAGCTGTTTGGCCTTTCAGTGGTATTTATCATAAACACAGGTATTGCTTCTGCAAAGCACTGTAAACTTCAAACTGATCAAATAAAGTACTCAAGCATGTAATTACCAGTGCAGACACACTGACTTAGTGTTTAGAAACAAATTAGTGGTGTTGTTTTTTTCTACTCAGATAAGTCAAACGTACACAAATGCAGCAGTGGACTATTTCAGATTTCTACATAATTTACATGTAATTAAAATGGTAATATATACGTGTCTGTTTTCCCCTGTTCCCCTCACCCTTGTCCATCTTAGATTGTAAGGCCACTGGGTAGGAATCTGTCTCTGAAAAATCTGTGACTGTAATAAAAAGGAAATAAATAATAAATAAATAAATAAATAAATAAATAAATTAACAAATAAAGCGCTGTGTACGCCTAGTAGCACTACAGAAATGATAAATAGTAATGATAAGTAGTACCATACCTCCCCTGCTCCCCTAACCACCTTCGTCCCTTCTCCCTCGCTGCCCACCATGCCTGGAACTCCCTCCCTGTCCACCTCTGCCTCGCCCGCTCCCTTCGTACCTTCAAATCCCTCCTCAAGACCAACCTCTTCCGTTCTTCCCTTCCCGACTCCTCGCTCCCCTCACCGAACTCCTGCTGATACCCTCCATCCAGTACAATCTGTTACCTGAGGTCTGTGTACTCATATCTTCACCACATGGATCAACCAGCCATCATTCTTGATGTAACCAAGCCAAGCGCGTGCCCCTGGGACCTCGCATCTTCATGAATGTTACACTCCTTGTCTCCCCCTTCCCGCCCTCTGTCTCTCAGATTGTAAACCCTAGGACAGGGACTGTGTCTATTCCATTACTTTGTAAAGCACCAGGTACATTGCTGGTGCTGTATAAATGCTTGCTAATAATAATAAATAAATAATAATAACAACAACAACTTGCACAAGACTAAATTCCTCATCTTCCACCCCTAAACCTTCTTCATCTCAGTTTCAGTTGATGATGGCACCATCCAGCCTACCTCTCAGACACATAGCTGAGGGGCCATCTTTGATTCTACCCTCTTCTTTGCACCTCATTTCCAGATAGCTGCAAACTCCTGTCACTTCTCTCTGTGTAATATTGCTAAAATCACAGATAGTTCTCATTCCCTTCAAGCAGTGGCAGCCATCCCAAGGGGACTTTTGGCCAGCTTCACCCAGAAGGCCCCTCTCCCCCCTCCTCCTTCCTGCCCAACAGCATCCTGGAGCAGCAGCAGCTTGTCTCGGTTTGGGCAGAGGTAACATGTTGATCATGTCCTCTTTGAACTCTGATTTATTTATTTTTCCTGGCAAACCCTTTCCAAACAACCTGAGCAGTGGAAGGAACTCTTCAGAGGATGTGGGAGCAGACAGCTGACCCCTCTCCTGATGACTCTGAACATTTTGTAGCTGCAAGGAAACCACTTACGAAGGGAACCTGAGAGTGTAGGGCCCAGTCTAACTGAACTCCTCACTCCATGGTATCTACACCATCGCCTTGCACCTCCCCATCTTTCTGCAATTGTTTCCTGGGGATTTTTTTTGCCTCTTCTGTCATCTGCCCCCAATTCTCTTGTTCCTTAAACTGTCTTTACCCCTTGTCCCTAGCTGCCCCCTATTTTTGGAACTCCCTCCCAAGCTTCGAATCCCTTCTGAAAACCTATGGCTTCTGTCAGGCTTTCCCTAGCTCCTCATCCCCAAAGTCTGCAGACTAATTCTCCCTCTGTCATTCAGGGTCTTCTGCTCTGTAACTAAGGCCTCTTTTACATGGACAGCCACCTCCCCACGCTGGGTGTGCGGTGGTGGGGGCATCCGTGCAAATGCCATGGCAGTGGGTGGGGGGGATGGGTGTCCGGCTGTATGAACAACATGGGTGGTGGGTGGAGGTGAGTGTGCACTCCCAGCGCACACCCATCTCCACCCATCACCCACCCATGAAGCCATCTGGCAAACCAGAGCAGGCTCTGTGAATGGAGGTGGGTGTGCGTCTGTGGGAACGGGTGCACACTCACCTTCACCCACCGTGGCAGCACACCCATACCCCCACCCACTGCTGTCCATGCAAATAAGGCCTTTGTCTCTCCTGATGTTCACCTCTCCCTTATCTCCCTCATTCCGTTCCCACAGGCACACACCCATTTCCACCCACCTCCACCCACAAAGCATTGGGCATTGGAGCCCAGTGCTCTGTGGGTGGATGATGGGTGGAGTTGGGTGTAGTGCAGGAGCATGCATGCACCCCCACCCATCCCCAGCTGAATTCATACAGGCACCTCAACACATCTCCATGCAACGAAACTGCATTGAGATGGGTGGGGGTGTCTTGTGTGAAAAGGGCCTTAGATTGTATGCCCCTTGGGATAGGGACCTGTCTACAGCCCTTTTCACACAGACACAGACACACCAACTGATAAAATAGGGGTTGCATTTTATTCTACATGTTGCAGGGCACCTATAAACCACACCTGCATCCCTGAAACATGTATAATAAAATGTAACACCCATTTTATCAGTGAGTGATTTCAGACATGACGGGGTGCCTATTGGCCCAGTCACGGAATCACCCCTTGATTCCCCGCCGGAATCAAAACGGCCCATCAACAGATGAGCCGGCTGATTCCGGAGGGGAATCGGGGGAGGGGGCTGGGCTGCGCTGCACAACGTGCAACCACACAGTCCTGCCCTCCCACGCTCCCCAGGCCACCCTCCGTCCAGGAGACGGGAAGACGTAGCGGACAATCTGGCCGCTGCGCCCGATTCTGTCCCAGTGTCTGGGCCATGGCCCGGAATCGGCGGCAGTAACAGATGCTATCGACTGCAGATTCCGGGCTGTGGTTCGATTAACCATGCTTTTGGAGATGGTGCCCGTACCATCCTCAAAAGCGTGGTTAATATGCTTACCGCCAGTGTTTCACTCTGGTGAACATCAGGCGGCGAGCAAACACATGTTACGCGACCATCCGCCACCACTGGGGATTGTCCGTGTTTGACCGTGATCGCGTAACGTCTGAAATTACCCAGTGTTAGAGCGTCTGTGTAAAAAGGGCCTATGTCTCTATAGAGAAGTAAAAATGCAGTAAAAATGGTGACTTAAAGCACACTATTTAAGAACTATTCTCACATCTAGGCTCTCTTTTATGCATGGACAGAGAGTCTCAGAATGCAACTTCCATTTCCTCAAAAAGCATTGGCAATGTACTATGACTTAACCTTTGATGATTCAAGTTTTTATTGCTTTTGGTATGGAGTGGCAATCAAAATTGCATCTATAACAAATCTGCAAAACTGATAATCCTACAACTTTTAGCCCCATTTTTACATTCTGCAATATTCTTGAGCTGTCAAATCTATTTATTTTTTTTAAAGCCTGTATTCAGCAGGTTGATGCCATAATTTTGTGGCAATCATGAAAATAATTATCAAGCTGTCTAATGAAACTTTGGTACGCTTTTGATCTGTTACACAATGAGATACCCACCACCAGACTTTTACAACTTGACTCTTTGATATAGCTTCAAACATTACCTCAGTGATCAAAAACAGAAATCTATCATACATTTTAAAACTAATCTTTGAGAGATAAATATTAGAACACCACAAAGCTTGACTTCTACTGCTCATAAGCACCAAGGAGCTACTAAATGCACAATATGAATATGAGATCCCCAGGTGTAATGAAAACACACTCTCTCTAGATCCTAATTCTACATACTGCTAATTACAGTATCCAAACATTGTATGGCTCTACAATGACTAGGTCATTCTTAGCAAAATAGGATTGCTTCTGTCATTACAAGGTTCTTCACTTAGAAACAGCATTACAACAGTTCTGATAATTCACTATTGTTGTTGTTGCAAGGGTAAATATTATCTGTTTCATGAATATTTTATAAAAAAATTTACAAGCTAAGCTTACAGATTTTCATATTTTATACTGGATGTAGTACTAATGAATATTTACTTTCAATCATATGTGATTTATTATAATTTTCAAGCTTATTTTAATAGTTAGTATACTATGAAAAGATCATTCATATGCATCGTTCATTGATTCACAACCTCACTTTAACCATGGTATATTTTAGAATACAATAGGAGCATGGATAGCATATTCTTTATAGATGTATTCTTTCAATGTCCTTGTGATAAAGGTGAATGCAAATAAAATCATTTAGATGCAGCCTATAGCATGTTCTTTTCACTCCCAAAAGGCCCAAATCCATCTTCTATGTGTAATTTATGATCTTCAGTTTAATGAGGACTTTGACAGCTGACAAGAAAATTGTCAGTTTCCTTTTGAAATACACCTAAGCTCTGATCAAGAAAGCATGAAACAAAATGTCAAAGGCCATTTTTGTTATCTTGTACTGCTCTGTTTGTAAACTGATTGCAAATGAGGTTTATGTAACCCAACCTGTTATTAAAACTTTACTGGATGCTAGCAGCACATATTAATTACAATTTATGCCACAGGGAGTGGCTAGCTACTTTCGTGGAATACTTTAACATTTTAATTGCAGTTGAACAGAAAATTTCATTATGCATTTTTTTTCTTTTCTGATATAAAAGAAATCTTTTAAAAAATAATTTAATGCATCATAGTTGTGCCTCAAAAAGTACAGATCAGAGGAATAAACTATAAAACCTTCTTATCTATAATACTGTTTTATTATTCCTTTTTGTGTAGCATAGTGTGCACAACAATATGGAGTTTATTTTTAAAAAACAAAAATAACCCATTGTAATCAACTTAAATTTCTGAGCAAGGTAATATTTACAGGGCTGCACATAAGGCAAGGCTTGTATGGTGTTTGCTGAGAGCCTTTTGGTTTACAGCCCCCCTCGCCACCTGCCCATGAGACTGTCCTGTACCACTTAACCCCTTTCCTCCAGATAAAGCAGAAATTTAGGCCCTTTTGACATGGGTGCCCATGCAAACGCCATGGCAGGTGCAGGGAGGATGGGTGGGCACCCGTGGGAACACCGTGGGTGGTGGGTGGGGGTGCATACACGCTCCTGTGCTCACCCACTTCCACTCATCACCCACGCATGTAGCAACGGGCACCAATGACTGATGCTCCGGGCATGGAGGGCCCTTTTCACACGGGCCACAGTGGGTGGGAGATGGGTGGACGGTGCATGGGGCTCCATTCCCATGGACCCCCACCCACCTCCACCCATCTCCTGCATGGAGCATTGGGCGTTGGCACCCACTGCTCTGTGCATGGGTGATGGGTGGAGGTGGGTAGAGTGCGGGAGGACGCATGCACCCCCACCCACCACCCGTTGTGCTCCCACGGGCGCCCACCCATCCTCCCTGTACCTGCTGCAACATTCGCATGGACACCCCCCTGCACACATGTGCCGGGGGGGAGCACCCGTGTGGAAAGGGCTGAGATGGGTGGAGGTGGGTGAGGATCCATGGGAATGCAACCCGGCCCACCACAGCCCATGTAAAAAGGGTCTTAGGCAAGGGTGGTCATACTGCTCTTTGTATAGGGAAGAAGAGAAAAAGTAGTACAGATTAGTCCTGAGTTTAACTGAACCAACTTCAGTTGTGAATGTGTGCAAGCTTTTAAGCTTCACAGAAAACCAAGATATTGCTAGTCACCCTTTTTTGGAGGGGGGGGAGGGAGCCTAATTTCTTAGCTCCTGAGATACACTGAATAAAACATTTATACACCACCAATATAATATTTTTGAAAAACAGTATTTCCTATTTTTTGTAATGCCCCCTGTGGTACTCATTTATTTATTTATTTATTTATTTAAAAAGAGACAAAAATGATCCAGGAATATATTATTGTTCATAGTACATTTAAATCTCTCCTATCGGAAAAAATTAAACTTATTTCATAGACCCTTTTCACACAGACACTCTAACACTGATAAAATGGGTGCTATATTTTATTATACATGCTGCACCTTCAGCCCTGCAACATGTATAATAAAATTTAACACCCATTTTATCGGTTTTAGTGTCTGTGTAAAAAGGGCCTTAGACGCTTTATAACTCAGTATTACTCTAATTCAATTATAATGCTAATAATGACATTTAACACTTTGAACAAATATATTAGGCAAAATTACAATCCTAGTCAAAGCAGTGCATGCTGGCAATATGTCCAACGGAGTCAGTGGAGTTACTTCAATGTAAAATTTATGTAAGTGGATTCAGAATCAGACATCAGTACCTGAATATGCCACTAAACTCTACTTTTCTAATGATAAAGATGTCTACCTATGAATAGCCCAAAAAAACTCCATAGTCTAAAATGTCAAAGTTGATTAAGTTTAGCTGTCATTGAGGCAGCTTTAATAATGCAATGAACATTTCTACGTGTGAATCATGTCCTTAAATCCTATTTATAGTCTATTAATTTTCCACCTGTACAATTAACTATCTTAGAATTGTTTTATTTCTTTGTTTGTTTTTATCAAGTAAAAAAAATCTGCCTTAAGGCTTAATTCTTCGGGGGGGGGGGAGGAGAAATACGAAATTAAATAATTAATGGATCGATAAGTCTTACAAAATTCAGAAGGATGATGTGATCATTCACATCTCAAATATAAAACCTTCCTGCATATGAAGTTCCTGCCAGTCAAATAGGTTGAGGACAATTACTCCTTTAGAAACTGTGGCAGTTCTGGAAAAAAGCCATGACCAATGGAGACTAAGTGGGGAAACTGAGTCACAGCTGGTCTGGAGAAACCGCATCACCTTGGAGGAGTCAAGATGATTTAATCTTCAAGGCTCCATCTGGTCACTCCTATTCCATATGAAGAGAAGGCAGCTAACTAAGGTCCTTTTCTAACGAGCGCAGGTGCATGGGGGGTTGGGTGGGTGGTGTGGAAGGTGGCCGGGGGGTGGGGGTGCATTCCCATGGACCCCCACCCACCTCCATCCATC
>QEPC01004656.1:770798-809603 GCA_003113815.1 Sphenodon punctatus | reverse complement strand
GAATGAATGTCGTTATTTAGTTAGTCACCTTCAAATTAATCCCATTTTACACAAATGAATATGTTGTCTCCAGTTATTAAAAATTGTATCTATATTTTCTAGGGTTCACACCACACTTTTAGCCTGTCATTGTTTACAGGCTATCTGGGGAGTTAACTCCCAACTTACTGAAACCAAACCAAGAACGGGTACCTGAGCTCTCGTATCCTCGTGAACGTTGCATCCCTTGTCTCTCCCTGTTCCCCCGTCCCTGTCTCCCCCGCCCCCCTGTCTTTAGTTTGTAAGCCCTCTGGCAGGGACCGTGTCTATCTTATTCTTTGTAAAGCACTGGGTACATCACTGGTGCTGTATAAATGCTAATAAATAATAATAATAATAATTAATACAAGTTGATTATAAAGGTGATGCTTGTGTGAAATGATACCATGTGGTTTTAAAGGCCATTGCTCATCTTTACTCAAATGAAAAAGAAATCTTAAAAATCTATTTGAAACTTTTTTTAAAAAATGTTACCCAAAGTATTTGGACTATCTATTGATTTATCTGATACTTTCCCTCTGCAGGACTACTTCCTACATAGGATGCGAGTTAACAATTTCTGCAGATATCCTTGAGCCAAATCTTTAAAAGCATGGAAATGCATTTAAATCACCGTAAGTAACCTAGCCAGTGCCTTCTCTCTGTTACTGCTACCCTGTATACTCTGCAACAACTCAACATCTCACAACCGTCACATAACTAAAAAAAAAATCCACACCCAAAGAACGTTAGCTTCACTGCATTTGTTACTAGTCTATATTACCCCATAGACATCTTTCAACCAGCAGATGTAAGATCCCATGGATGTTGCTTCCTTCCTTTATCCTGCCATTCTTTTCATCTCATTCTCCTATTCCTCTCCATCCCTTTTTCTCCTTCTAGCTCCTTTGGAGTTCGCAATTTAAAACCTTGGGTAGTACAACTCCATGCCTCCACACTGCAGCTTGCTCTCCACTGGTGCTTTTATCACTGTAGCTTGGGGATGGGGCTACAGGGGCCCAGTTTGGGAGAAATCCCTGCTGGATCCTCACAACCCCATTCCCAAACAGTAGCAGCAAAAGCTGTGGGGTGTAGCAGCCTGGGTCTACTCCATGCTGCAGATTCCAACTTACACTCCCCCACCCACAAAGCTATGAGTTCTAAGCATTACCCACCTAGAGGGTGAAATGATTGATTGAAATACGCTTAGCAAAGCCTAAATGGTGCTGAAATGTTTAGTTGTTCTGGCAGAGCTTTGGAAAGGTTGGAGGTTCAAGGCTCCTATAGGCAAAGAAACTTCATGGATGCATCAGAGAATTCACCACACAGGAGGAAAGCCCTATATTATTGCTTCCCAAAGTAAACTCTTAAATGCAGTAAATCAGCTTACCATACAGTCCAGATTCGAATCCTTGACCTTCCAGTGCTCTAGTCTATTAACAGAGTTCCAGGAGAAACAGTTAGTGGAAGGGTTTCACTCAGCTAGTAGGAGAGGGCTGTATATAGTTCTCAGCAAGCTAGATAGCTGTGTGTAAGGGTACTACAGGTGCAGTTGTGGTGTGACAGGGTAACTCAGCTTTGTGATTGCTGTCCCAGGGGTCATGGTGCCTAGCATGCCTTGTGTTTCCTTCCCATTACCTTTTAAAAACAAAATAAACACTCAGCTTCTATGACCCTAATGCAGGGGTGGGGAACTTTTTTGAGGTCGAGGTCTGCATTGTCAGTTCCCGAATGTGCCGGGGGCCGCATGTCAAAATAAATTAAAATCAATTAAAAACTATTTAAATCAATTAAAACTGTTAAAATATTCTCACACACAGAGATAATATTATCACACTCAAACTCAGACACAGAATAATATATTCAAACACACTGCAAATGTAGCTGTGGTTGAGTCCCACAACTCGGACACAGGGGTGGGGGACTCCGTAGAGGGAGCACGGCGGTTCCTAAGGTGAGTGCTGTTCCTCCTTGCAGCCGGGAGGGAGCCATTGGGGATGGGGTAGGAATGCTGCCTCGCCACTCCGAGGAGGCCTGAGTATTCAGGCCTGATTATTGTGTGCGGACTGCAAAGCCTCACTTGGGCCACAGCGAGCTGGGCGATGGGCCACACACAATGGGGAAGGGCTTAGAAGTCGGTGGGCCACGGGAAAACGTCTCACGGGCTGGAGGTTCCCCATCCCTGCCCTAATGGATGAAGGATGTAACCTGAGCTGTGAAATTAGGAGCTGCTCCTTCATTATTAAAAACAAAAGACATAGGGGCTTTCCCACTGGTGGATTCTTGGATATTTCCATGCATTTTTTAAAATGTATTTATTTTTTTACCTATAGGAGTCTTTAACCTCCAACTTACCCACTTTTCTAACACTCTACCAGGAGTGCTACCACAGCAATTGCTATCTATGCTTACCTCCTTTGGTCATGAGGATGGGCACTGTATATTGGTCATATAAAGAGTTTATAAACTTTATAGGTAGTCTCTTGAAAGAGCCCTTCTGGCGTGACTCAGCTGCTCTACTTTGGTATAGCTGTGCCAAGAGANCCAGCAACTCAAAATATTTTCTAGCATTGCTGAGGCTGCTTGCAAAGGGCTCCACCAAGAAGATAGTTTTCAGAGTGGGCAGGGTGTGGAGTTCTGACCCTGTTGACAGGCCAGGGGCGTAGCTAGCTTGAAGTGGGCCCAGGGATACGGAATGAATTTGCTTCAACCCTAGGTGCAGCTACTCTGGAGTGGGCCCAGGTGCAGAAAATCAAACAGCATCCCCCCCTGCCCCCGGTTCCTTATTACAGAAAATGGCCCAACTAATTCGCAAAGAAAAAAATGCATACTCAGCTACTGCAGTGCTTTAGGGGCTACTACAGCAGCTCTCAAACACTAAAGGGTTTGTTCCACAGCTCCACACAGACCTTTCCCCTTCCTTCCAGCAGAGGAGATGGAAAGAAGAAGCAACAGGCAATATAGCTGGGATTGGAAATCTGATGCAGCAGCAGCACAGAGGTAGTGACCAAGCAAAAGGGGCAGATGAATAAGCAGGGAGGTGAGGGGGTACAGTTCAGGCCCACAGAGACAGCAGCAGCAGGGTGGGAGAATCAGCTGGAGGCAAGGCAACAGCATGGCTCAGCAGAGACAGTTTTACACATTTGGCTGACTTAGACAAAGTAGGAAAATGTTTCCCCTTCCGTCAAGATAGAGACATGTACTGTAACCTCTAGGCAGGGGAGGAAGTCTTCCTGGTTCCCTGCTATTCAGCTGCTGTGCTCCCCCAGAGCAAGCCCCAAACAGTCAATTTAAGAAGGCAGTAAATGATCCAGGAGCACTCCCTTCCCCCAAACTGGGGGTTCTGCAGTGGGTGGAGGTGACAACGTGCCTGGTTTATTTTGCTGCTCTGAGCTCTCTTAAAATTGCTAATCCTGCTAATGAGGAGAGAAAGTTAGGAGCTGGTGCAGTGAGATGCGGGGGATAGAGAATTAAGGCTAAAATGTCATGCTTTTTTTCCATTTAACCCCCACACCCCAGTGTTTTGTCACAGTCGGGGTGTGGGGGTTAAAAGGAACAGTCGGTCACTTTACTACAGACCCCCTCCAAAATGTTACCAATCATGCTCCTTCCCTCTGCACACATTAATACCGTAGAACCCCATTTATTATAGCAAAGGAATATATTTCTAATTCCAAACATAGAAGTTTAAATGAGTTGAAAAATGAGTAAGAAGAAATGACTGACGTTCTATTATAGCCAGTATCCGCATCCCAGAACTTTGCTACCTTCCCATGCACCTTCTTGGCTGTCCAGGAGCCTTGGTAGAACTGCTGTTCAGGGAAACCCCTCCCCATAGCACTGTGTGGGTGTGTGGATGTGTGCGTGTGTGTTATAATTGGGACCTGAGTCTCCCACAGACTTGCTATGCTACTTCCCAGGAATGTCCACATGATCAGAGCTCTGATTCAAACTATTATTTCTGATTCAAGTAAATTAGATGGAATAGTTTTGAAAATTGTTTACAGCCATTGATAAGTACAGACTAGAACATGAGTATTCAACTTGGCATCACAGACGGGAGGAAACAAATACACTAATTTTCATTATGTCTCGGAAGTCCTGAAATAGTTTGAGGTTGTTTTTTTCTTATTGTAGCACAGCTTTTAGGGATGTGTGAACGCAGTTCGGATGTTCGGACCGAACTCTGTCTGTTTGGACGTCCGAACCGAACTCGAAAACAGCCGAACAGTTCGGTCATGTTCGGATGAGTTTGGAGGGTGGGGAAAATGTAACTGGAAGGGGGAGGCAGCTGAGGAGCAAACTTCCTGGCACCAGGGGTGGAGACCAGGGGTTGTTTCAGGGCCAAATGATACCAATACAAAAAAAAATATCTTTGAATTCGGTATCGGTATCGATAGCACTATTTTAGAATGTTCAGCCAACTCCAGCTGAACCGAACTCTGCCAAACCGAACAACAGAACCCAAACTTGGGTTTCGAACTGAACGGCAAAGCATCCAAACCGCATTCTGTTTGCACATCCCTAACAGCTTTTTAGTACAGAAAAAGGTCGAGACTCCTGCCTCTAGAAAAATAAAAATAAGAAATGTTCTCTCTTCCATTCCCCACAGTTCCTCTACTCCTCCAAGGAAGTTGGAGGACAGAGCCATCAACAGGTACCAGTCAAGATGTGAAGATGGTCAGGGGATATACCTTTATGCACTGGTTGTCCGTAAAAGTCTGAGTTCCAGATTCTGGAAGTGAATGACAAGTAATTAAGCACCCTTCAACTGCTCTATGCCCTCTAAATTATCTAGTACTGGCCACTACCAGAGACAGGATACTAGACTGAAGCTGGCCAAAAATGCAGCTCATGAGACACAGGTGGCTCTGGGCCAGAACCATTCCAAGGTCCTGTGTTGCCCTAATGTTCCTATGTTTTAGCTCAATGCAGTCAAGTCTTAAAAGCTGAATCACAGCTTCTGATCAGTGTCTCAGAAGCCAAGACCACAGAGCACTGTCTACACCAGACAATCACATATGCATGTGTGCGCTCATGTACTCAGTCATGAAAGTTTTGGTACACAGCTCGGGGTTGGGAATCTTGAACACCCCTGTAGTAGGCTAAATTCAGACTTTTGGTCACTCAGGATGGCAATTCTTATGTTCTTAAAATAGCCTTTAGACCATTCTATGATTCTGTCCTGTCCAAAGGAAATTCTATGATTCTATCCTGTCCAAAGGGGAAAAAAAAAAATTATTTTCCAAATTAATACCCCACCCCTCCTGCCATCAGGCAGCCCCGGGTGGCTTACGATATAAAAACACAAATAAAATTTAATATAAAACATTTTTTAAAACTGCAAAAAGGAGTTTAGCACCAACACCACCACCCCACCCACATTCCTCCCTTCACCCCTCTCCCACACCAAACACCTGGCGAAACAGCTCGGTCTACAACTTTTCCAAAAAGAGGGGAAGTCTGGGGCCAGCTGCACCCCCACCGGAAGGGAGTTCCACAGCTGTGGCGTGGCCACTGAGAATGCCCTCTCCTGCGTGGCCCCCTAGAAAACTCAGGGGACCTCAAGCAGGGCAGCCCTGGACGACAACAGGGGTAGATCCAGCACCCGGGGAGTGAGGTGGTCCCGCAGGTAGGCAGGGCCTAGACCGTTTGGGGCTTTATAGGTCAAAACCAACACCTTGAAGTGGGCCCGGAATGCTATCGGCAGCTGTGCAGAGCACACAGCACCAGTGTTATGCGCTCCCGATGGCCCAATCCCACAAAGAGATGGGCCGCTGCATTCTGCACTAGCTGCAGCCTCTGACCAATTGCCCTGGGTAGCCTCATGTAGAGCACATTACCATAGTCTAGTCTAGAGGTGATGAAAGCATGGATGAGGGTGGCCAGGTCAGAGTCTGAAACGTACAGCCGAAGCCGTCGCACCCGATGTAATTGGCGAAAGGCACTCCTCCACAGTCTCCACCTGGACATCCAGGCAAAGCTGAGCGTCGAGGAGCACCCCCAGACTCTGCACCTGGGGAAACAATGCACCTGGGGAACCAACAGACCCCATCCACAACAAGGGCCGTTACCACCGTCACCTTACCCACCAGCATCACTTCCGTCTTGTCAGGATTCAATCTCAGTCGGTTGGCTGTCATCCAGTCCCTCACAGCCATCAGACACAGGGTAAGCACCGAGACTGTAGGGCCTGGGTCTGTTGTAAAAGAGGTACAACTGGGTGTCATCCGCATATTGAGGACACCGCACGTCGAACCTCCTAATCACCTCACCAAGTGGCTGTATATACACGTTGAACAGGAGAGGGGACAAGACAGAACCCTGCGGGACTCCACACGAGAGGTCTTGGTATGATGAAAAACATTCTCCAAGTACCACTTGCTGAGTTCTTCCTGCTAGGAATAAACAGAACCATTCAAGAATGTCCTGCCCACTCCTGCACAGTCCCGCAGGTGCGTCACCAACATCTCATGGTCAATGGTATCAAACGGCCAAAAGATCTACCACCACCAACAGGGTCGCCCAACCCTGGTCTAACTCTCAGCGCAGGTAATCCACCAAGGCCACGAGTGCAGTCTCGGTGCCATATCCCGGACAAAATCCCGACTGGGAGGGATCAAGAAAACTGATGTGATCCAGATGCCCCTGCAGCTGCTGGGCCACTACCCATTCAATAACCTTCACTAAAAAGCTGGCAAGGGAGTCAAGGTCCAGCGATGGTTTCTTGAGCAGAGGCTGCACCACCGCCTCCTTGAGGCAGCCCAGCACTCTGCCCTCCCGGATGCTATGTAATAAAAATAACTGATGGTGATGGCCTAAAGGCAGACAGGAAAGTGAAGGAAGGAAGAACCAGAGGATTCATGTAAGAAGTGAGCAGTAAGACTCCCCATTTCATAGGCCGTTTTTGCACAGATGATCCCCCTCACCCACGTGTGCGGATGGGTGAGCAGTGAGGGAGCATCTGTGAGATTGCCACAGCGGGTGGGTGGGGGGGTGCGCGCCCCCGTACTCCACCCACCACCCACGCACAGAGCAATGGGCACCAATGGTGGCTGCTCCATGCATGGAGACGGGTGGAGGTGGGTGGGCATCCGTGTAATAGGCCACCCGGCCACCGTTTGAAAAGGGCCATAGCGTTCAGTCTGCCCAGATCCCTACATGCAAGTAATTCCAAAGAGTAATTAAAAAAAAACAAAAAAAAAAAAACATGCAGAGGGAAGGATAGGGTACTTTTTACAGCAAAGGCTTGTACTGTCTTTTAAAAGTTAATTGCACTTTAAACCTATCTTCATCCAGGTAATAAAAGTTCCAATTATAATGAATGGGCCTTGACCAGTTTTATGGCCTTGCTTCAAACTAGCCTAAAGTAAAACTGACTTTTATATTCAAAGGGGGTTGTCAAAAGCCACTGAAAAATACTGCCGTGAGAAATGAAGCATCATAAAATGTTCAGGTGGACAAGCTACCTCCTCACCTTGGGCCATATCCCACAGTTTTAACTGACAAATCTCCCACTAACGTGAATGGAGGTTCAGACTAAGTCAAGATTGCAGGAAGAAGCTCTCTACAATTACTATGTACAGGGCACATAGCCAACATTATTGATTTTAACAGACAGATTATAGTGAACTTGTCTTAAACAAGAACAACCTAAATTTAGTAACAGCAAAACTAGAGACCTTTAAAATACTGAGCAGGACACAGTGTAGCACAGTGATGTGTACCATCAGATGAATGAATGTCGTTATTTAGTTAGTCACCTTCAAATTAATCCCATTTTACACAAATGAATATGTTGTCTCCAGTTATTAAAAATTGTATCTATATTTTCTAGGGTTCACACCACACTTTTAGCCTGTCATTGTTTACAGGCTATCTGGGGAGTTAACTCCCAACTTACTGAAACCAAACCAAGAACGGGTACCTGAGCTCTCGTATCCTCGTGAACGTTGCATCCCTTGTCTCTCCCTGTTCCCCCATCCCTGTCTCCCCCGCCCCCCTGTCTTTAGTTTGTAAGCCCTCTGGCAGGGACCGTGTCTATCTTATTCTTTGTAAAGCACTGGGTACATCACTGGTGCTGTATAAATGCTAATAAATAATAATAATAATAATTAATACAAGTTGATTATAAAGGTGATGCTTGTGTGAAATGATACCATGTGGTTTTAAAGGCCATTGCTCATCTTTACTCAAATGAAAAAGAAATCTTAAAAATCTATTTGAAACTTTTTTTAAAAAATGTTACCCAAAGTATTTGGACTATCTATTGATTTATCGGATACTTTCCCTCTGCAGGACTACTTCCTACATAGGATGCGAGTTAACAATTTCTGCAGATATCCTTGAGCCAAATCTTTAAAAGCATGGAAATGCATTTAAATCACCGTAAGTAACCTAGCCAGTGCCTTCTCTCTGTTACTGCTACCCTGTATACTCTGCAACAACTCAACATCTCACAACCGTCACATAACTAAAAAAAAAATCCACACCCAAAGAACGTTAGCTTCACTGCATTTGTTACTAGTCTATATTACCCCATAGACATCTTTCAACCAGCAGATGTAAGATCCCATGGATGTTGCTTCCTTCCTTTATCCTGCCATTCTTTTCATCTCATTCTCCTATTCCTCTCCATCCCTTTTTCTCCTTCTAGCTCCTTTGGAGTTCGCAATTTAAAACCTTGGGTAGTACAACTCCATGCCTCCACACTGCAGCTTGCTCTCCACTGGTGCTTTTATCACTGTAGCTTGGGGATGGGGCTACAGGGGCCCAGTTTGGGAGAAATCCCTGCTGGATCCTCACAACCCCATTCCCAAACAGTAGCAGCAAAAGCTGTGGGGTGTAGCAGCCTGGGTCTACTCCATGCTGCAGATTCCAACTTACACTCCCCCACCCACAAAGCTATGAGTTCTAAGCATTACCCACCTAGAGGGTGAAATGATTGATTGAAATATGTTTAGCAAAGCCTAAATGGTGCTGAAATGTTTAGTTGTTCTGGCAGAGCTTTGGAAAGGTTGGAGGTTCAAGGCTCCTATAGGCAAAGAAACTTCATGGACGCATCAGAGAATTCACCACACAGGAGGAAAGCCCTATATTATTGCTTCCCAAAGTAAACTCTTAAATGCAGTAAATCAGCTTACCATACAGTCCAGATTCGAATCCTTGACCTTCCAGTGCTCTAGTCTATTAACAGAGTTCCAGGAGAAACAGTTAGTGGAAGGGTTTCACTCAGCTAGTAGGGGAGGGCTGTATACAGTTCTCAGCAAGCTAGATAGCTGTGTGTAAGGGTACTACAGGTGCAGTTGTGGTGTGACAGGGTAACTCAGCTTTGTGATTGCTGTCCCAGGGGTCATGGTGCCTAGCATGCCTTGTGTTTCCTTCCCATTACCTTTTAAAAACAAAATAAACACTCAGCTTCTATGACCCTAATGCAGGGGTGGGGAACTTTTTTGAGGTCGAGGGCTGCGTTGTCAGTTCCCGAATGTGCCGGGGGCCGCATGTCAAAATAAATTAAAATCAATTAAAAACTATTTAAATCAATTAAAACTGTTAAAATATTCTCACACACAGAGAATATTATCACACTCAAACTCAGACACAGAATAATATATTCAAACACACTGCAAATGTAGCTGTGGTTGAGTCCCACAACTCGGACACAGGGGTGGGGGACTCCGTAGAGGGAGCACGGCGGTTCCTAAGGTGAGTGCTGTTCCTCCTTGCAGCCGGGAGGGAGCCATTGGGGATGGGGTAGGAATGCTGCCTCGCCACTCCGAGGAGGCCTGAGTATTCAGGCCTGATTATTGTGTGCGGACTGCAAAGCCTCACTTGGGCCACAGCGAGCTGGGCGATGGGCCACACACAATGGGGAAGGGCTTAGAAGTCGGTGGGCCACGGGAAAACGTCTCACGGGCTGGAGGTTCCCCATCCCTGCCCTAATGGATGAAGGATGTAACCTGAGCTGTGAAATTAGGAGCTGCTCCTTCATTATTAAAAACAAAAGACATAGGGGCTTTCCCACTGGTGGATTCTTGGATATTTCCATGCATTTTTTAAAATGTATTTATTTTTTTACCTATAGGAGTCTTTAACCTCCAACTTACCCACTTTTCTAACACTCTACCAGGAGTGCTACCACAGCAATTGCTATCTATGCTTACCTCCTTTGGTCATGAGGATGGGCACTGTATATTGGTCATATAAAGAGTTTATAAACTTTATAGGTAGTCTCTTGAAAGAGCCCTTCTGGCGTGACTCAGCTGCTCTACTTTGGTATAGCTGTGCCAAGAGACCCAAGTGCTACGCTGTCCTCTGCCTGCCCAAGTCCACACAGCCCCCCCCCCCCCCCCCGATTTTTAAATCCAAAATGGGAATTCAAGTACTCATTTTCATTGTGGGGTGCTCAAAGGGCTACACAAAAATTCAGATATTACTCACAGGAAATAAATTCACTACTCCTTTCAGCTCTAATTTGGAAGATTTTCAGCCTCAGTTCCCAAGCAGTGATGCCACTGCATATAGTTACCATCACAAAATCCCATTGTAAGAGATCACAAAATCTCCTTCCTATTGGGGAGGTCGTAGGGAGGAGTAGTGATAGGCAATTACTCATCGTCCTCGCAGGAGCTCCCCTGTGGAACTGCAGGGTTCTGTCTTGTCTTCCCTTTTGTTCAACGTGTATAGGAGGCTGCTGGGCAAGGTCAATTGGAGGTTTGGGGTGAAGTGTCATCAGTACACTGACACCCAGCTCTACCTCTCTCTTTCATCTGACCCAGGCCCTGCAATCTCGGTGCTCTCCTGATGCCTGGCTGCTATTGTGGACTGAATGAGAATGAACTGATTGAAGCTGAATCCAGACAAGACTGAGGTGATGATGGTTGGCTGACTGTGTGACCTGGAGGGGATTGGGACTCCTGTTATTGATGGAGTCTGTCCTCCTCTGGTCAATCAGGTTCGCAACCTTAGAGTGCTTCTGGATCTCTTGCTGCGCTCTGATTGTCAGGTCAGGTTGCAGCAGTGGCCAGGAGTGCTTTTCACCAACTTCATCTGGTGAGGAGGCTGTGGCCTCTTCTTTCTGATTCAGACTGGCCACTGTCAGCCATGCTTTCATCACCTCGAGGCTAGATTATTGCAATCTGATC
This sequence comes from Sphenodon punctatus, assembly GCA_003113815.1. Classification (NCBI taxonomy): domain Eukaryota; kingdom Metazoa; phylum Chordata; class Lepidosauria; order Sphenodontia; family Sphenodontidae; genus Sphenodon; species Sphenodon punctatus. Next base: position 798,441 of record QEPC01004656.1, on the reverse strand, counting down.
TATGTGGGGCTGCCCTTGATGACTGTTCAGAAGCTGCAGCTGGTGCAGAATGCAGTGGATTTGCCTGCTTTGGGGGAGGAGACACAGAGCACATTACACTGGCACTCTAAGTCTGTATTCGCTCCCTATAGCTTTCGGGGCTCAATTCAAGGTGCTGGTTTTGACCTTTAAAGCCGTAAATGATCATGGTCCCACATATCTGAACGGAAAGGATGCCTGTCTTTCCATATCCCATTGTGGTCCCTGTGATCGGCTGGGAGCACCTCCTTGTCAGTACCGCCTGGTTAGCCTTGTTCACACAACAAGGGCTTGCAGGGAGGCATTCTCAGTTACTGCCCCAGTGACATGGAACTCGTTTCCCCCGGAGGTCCACTTGAACCCAGGTCTGAGCATCTTCTGATCTAAGACTTCTCTTTTCAAAAATACTTTTGGTGGGTGGGGATAGGAGATTGTGATGGTCTTGGGGAAGAGGCATGAGGGGTTAGGGGGGATAGGGTGGAGGAGTTAGGGAGAGGGTTGTTGGGCGGGGTTTAGGGTTTCTTCTTAATTGTTTTTATGTTTGTTTAATTTTGTAATCTACCCTGAGCCTTTGTGAGAAAGGCGGGATTAAAAAATTGAATAAATAAATAAAATAATGATTGGGGTTGCAAAGAGCAGTGATAAACCACCATTTTGCAGATACCTAGTTTTAGCTAATGGAATTACACGAAGGCTGAAATCCTTCAACAACTTTTACTAGGCTGTCACCAGATATAATGATTAATATGTAAAAATCCAACGTGTGTTGCATTTGACATTATCCTGGGCACATAATACATGGCAGGTGTTTATGCTGCTGCATATTTCCTTTTTATGCAATAGTCTTCCTCCCACCAGCTTTTCCCCAGATGACTTCTCTTGGTTCAACAAACAAGGTTGTGGCAGAGTGAAACCGGCTCCAGGCTGGCAAGGGGCCTGCCTAAAATAGAAGCTGCTGGGACTGTGTGGGAATAGTTTAATTGTAAAGTGAATCTAACTGTGAAAGCAGCCTTCCGCCATCCGTCAGTCCCTGCCCTCACCAGCTTATTGCACGTTATTCCGCCCTACAGCCACCCTCACTAGAAACATTATTAGTTAGTATCATGATTAATTACTTCTATAGTGCCGACAATGTACCGGGTGCCTTACAATTAACTATTATAGACAGGTTCCTGTGAGAAAAGTAGACGTATTCTTAACAAAAATCCACATCTTTATGGTCCCTGTACATCTCTAGACATAACAGCTATGTGATAGACACAAATGCTCCAGCTAGCTTAAGCTGGTCTCATTTAGTCTAAAAGTGGAGGGAACCATTGAATATGCTCAGTTGTGCATTTCCAGGCAGTTCAGCTAGGCCCTGGAGGGCAGGTATTCAAGAGGGAAGGTGGAGGTTTATACCCTGAGGATGGAGCTCAGAGCCCTATTTTGACTGTTTGCAGGACCTTCAGAGTAAGAAGGAAGATTTTTGTCCTTTAATTCCAAAAACAGCAACAAGGAGAAGGAACAAAGCCACTGAAGGAATTGTGCACTTAACGTCTAAGCACACAAACATAACAACCAAATGTGTGTTTAAAACCTATTTGTTAAAACCAGATCATTAGGGATGTTTTAGCTTATTCTGCCCTACAACTACCCCTACCGTTTTCTCTCGTTTTTAAAAAAAAACACCTTCGTTTTCAGGGGTGGGGGGATATAAATGACCCTACTATCGGGGTGGGTGGGTTCCATATTTAAAAAATATTATAAGAAACATTACTGTGCATGCACAAAATGGTCACCAGACCATTCTGTGCATTCACAGCTCCTTTTCCAATATGGTGCCAGCAGTGGCAACACTTACAAACATAATAATTGTTTGCTTATTCATCTGTTTTTGTATTTTAATTACTAACACGAATGAGCTTGGCTTGTTTTAGTAATTAAACAAAAATGAACTCCACAACCCTAGTTAGAAGTACATCTGGGAACAGCCATTGAGGGCAAATGCCTGAAGAATGCAGCCATAGCGATTAAACGTCAGTGCATTTCAGCACCATTTAGACTTTGCTATATGGTGTCACAAAGAATTATTCCACAAGGAACTGTCTTCAATAGGACAGAAAAGAGATTGTCACTAGAATTTGGTTTGCGGTAAGATCCAGGACATCTTATTGTACTGTAAAGCACCAGGTACATAGCTGGCACTAGACAAATGCTTATAATGATAATGATCATTCTTGTTGACACTAAAACAGGAACTTTTTATTAAATAAAGGCTTAAAAAGCACATTCAGAGTGAGGTGATCAAATTTGCAGAGGACACCAAGTTATTCACCAACTATTCAAGGTAGTTAAAAAACGAGCAGACTGTGAAGAACTGCAACAGGATCTTACGAGACTGGTTGCCTAGGCATCTAAATGGCAGATGAGATTTAATATGGACAAGTACAAAGTGATGCACATAGGGAAAAATAATCTAAACTATGCGTACACAATGCTGGGTACTAAGCTAGGAGTCACCACTCTAGAAGAGAATCTGGGAGTGATTGTGGACAATACACTGAAATCCTCAGCCCAGTGTGCCGGAGCAGTTAAAAAAGCAAACAGAGTTATGAGTTATTTGCAAAGGGATAGAAAATAAAACTGAGGATGTCCTAATGCCTTTATACAAATCGATGGTGCCACCGCACCTGGAATATTGTGTGCAGTTCTGGTCACCCCATCTCAAAGACATAGCTGAACAAGAAAAGGTACAGAGAAGGGCAATGAGAATGATAAAGGGTATGGAATGGCTTCCGTACAAAGAGAGGCTTGACAAGCTGGGTCTCTTCAGCTTAGAGACGAGAAGACAGAGGGGACATGAGAGGTTTATAAAATCTTGAGTGGTGTGGAATGAGTAGATAGGGAATGGTTATTTACCCTCTCAAATAGTACTAGAATTAGGGGACACTCCATGAAGCTAGCTGCTGGCAGATTTAAAACAAATAAAAGGAAGTACGATTTCACTCAATGCATAATTAACTTATGGAATTTGTTGCCAGAGGACACTGTCAAGGCCAGTAGTATAGCTGGGTTTAAAAAAGGCCTGGAAAATTTCTTGGAGAGTAGGTCCATGAATGGTTATTAACCAGGTAGCTTACAGGATGAACTAGTTACTGTCGGGTGCTGGGAGTGAACAACGGGGAATGGATTGTCCATTGTGACTGTTGGTTCTTCTCCCATGTGATCGAGATTGGCCACTGTCGGAGGACAGGAATGGGCTTGATGGACCATTGGACTGACTCAGTATGACATTTATGTTCTTAAATATAATTCCATGGTCCCAGGAACCAACAAAGATATACAAAGTATATTATCAATCCAGATCATGATCCCACCTGTGGATGGCACAACCCCAGTTGGGGTTCTGACCCATAGTTTGGGAACCACTGCTGACATACATTTACATTTTAGGCCCCTTCATGTAAGCATATGTAATACACATTCCTTGTTTTCAACCCCTTTCCGTTGTCAGAGCAATGTAATGAGGTCTTCATGCATGGAAGAATCAAGCCCTTGAGGTTTTTATCGTGTTGCCATAGCTACTTCCCAATAGAAATCACTCTAGTAATATATTAATAAGTCTAACAAACAATAGTCACAGCAGAGAACACTTTCTAAATTCACATGCCAGTTGCTAAGCTAAACTCTAAAAATGCAGCAGACGGCAATGTAATGATCAATCATTTGAAAAATTCTGGTACAAAAACCTAAAATTTCATGATAGAGAAAGTTGGTATCTCATTACAAAACTCCTAAACACTACATAGAAGCAGATATATGAAAGGACAGCATGATTGACTAGGTGGAGGCCAATGTGCAAGTTACACATTTTTAAAAATGTATTCAACTTTATGTGCCACCCTTCCCAATGAGGCTCAGGGTGGATTACAACTTATACAAAACAGCACACAAAAAAGTTTAAAAACCCCTTAACCGCTTCCCCCAATCCCTCCCGCCCACCCAGCCCAAGGGTGTCTTTAGACATAACATCAACGGATGTCTGAATGTGTGTTTTCATCAGTTTGGCCCTGTGTTCACCATGTGGCGCTGCTTAGACACACAGCTCATCTTGGGGCAAATCAGTGTTTTGCTCACCCCCCGATCTCAGCATGCAAGCGCTGCCGCCTTATTCCCCATGTTGTACCTGCTAACACGCCATGCGATATCATTAGACACAACGCTGGCTACGTGTTCATCCAGAAAATGAAAATTATACTTGTGATGCAATGGTGCTCACATCGTGTGTTCAACGGGTGACCAAATTGATGTTGGGATTGTTATGGTGCTTACACACAATGGCAAAACACGTGCTTAGGTGTTTTGACACCTGATCTTTGTTATGTCTAAAGACACCCATTATCTATTCCTTCTTGCCAAACACCTGGCCAAACAAAAAGTTCTTACATCAGTTGTATCTGGTGCGGAGGCTGCGTCCGTTTGTCTCCAGCCCGGACCTGGCTACCCTCATCTATGCCTTCGTCACCTCGAGGCTGGACTACTGCAACGCGCTCTATGTGGGGCTTCCTTTGTGCCTGGTTTGGAGGCTGCAGCTAGTGCAGAATGCGGTGGCCCGTCTCCTTATGGGGACGGGTCGTTGGGAGCATATTACACCTGTGCTCCGGACTCTGCACTGGCTGCTGATAGCGTGCCGAGCCAGGTTCAAAGTTTTAGTGTTGGTCTAAGGCCCTTAACAGTCTGGGCCCCTCGTACCTCAGGGATTGCCTCGCCCTACGCGCCCCAGGGAGGCTCCTGCGGTCGGCCGGGGGTGCCTTCTTGGAGGTCCCCCGCGTAAAGCGGTGGGCCACAATGGAGAGGGAATTCTCAGTGGCTGGGCCGCGCCTTTGGAACTCCCTTCCAGAGGAAGCCCGCCTGGCTCCAAGCCTGTTGTCATTCCGGCGGTGTTGTAAAACCTGGCTGTTCGCCCAGGCCTTTGGGGAGGGTGGGTTAGGGTTGTGTTTTTCTCCCCTACCCGGTTTTATTGTTTTAATGTTGATATGGTTTCCAGGAGCCCTGTTTTAAAAGTATTTAATTGTTGATTGTTTTAAATTGTTTTATATTGTTGGAAGCCGCCCCGAGCTGTTTACAGGAGGGGCGGGGTATCAATGTTTTAAATAAATAATAAATAAAATAAATATTTATGGAAGATGAGCAGTCTCAAGCTTAGACAAGTCACCAAGGGGGGGGAAGAGATCCATAATCCTGGGTCAGCCACGGAGAATGCCTTTCTGCATGTGCTTGTTGTAGAAACTTCATGGGGAGATAGTATAAGCAAGAGCCCAGCTGCCCTCTGAGGCTACAACAGGGCATATACTTGGGGCTCAAGTCATTTATGGCTTTATAGGTCAAAACTAGCACTGTCCATGTGCTTGGAAAGCTATTGGTAGCCTCTGTAGACTATGACACGCTACTGTAATGTGCTTCTGGCCACCCACCGCTGAAAGAAAGATGGGTCGCCATCCTCTGCATCAACTGCAGCTTCCAAACAGTCATCAAGGGCATTGCAGTACTCTAGCCTTGAGTTTACAAACACATGGATGATGGTGGCCAAGTCTAAATCTGCTAAAAAAGGTTACAGCCTTCTCACCAGATGTAATTGGTTAAAAGCACTCCTGGCCACTGCCACTACCTGGCAATGCAGGTGCAGCACTGGCTCCAAGAGCACCCCAAGGCTGTGAATCAGAGTGACCAAAACAGACTGAAGCCCATCAATAATGGGCCCCTATATCTTCCAGGTAACAAGGCCAGCCAAGCATCATTACCTTGGTCTTGACTGGATTCAATTTCAATTGGCTCACCCTCATCCAGTCCCCAATAGCAGCCAGGCACTGAGCAGGTACCAAAACTTCAGATTCTGGGTCAGATGAAAAAGATACAAGGTTGGGTGCCATCAGTATACTGATGGCATTTCACTGAACATCTCCATACAACCTCACACAGGGGCCTCAGATACACATTGAACAGGAGCAGGGACAAGATGGAACCCTGCAGGGCCACACAAGGAAGCTCCCAATAGGACAATGAGCCACCACCCCAACACCACACTCAGTCTGTTCTCCCAGACAGGAAAAAGCAGAATCAGTCATGAGCAGTCCTGCAAACCCTGCCAGGTCCTGCAGCCATATCAACAACATGCCATAATCAACTATCGAAGACTGCCGAAAAATTAACAAAATCAACAGGGTACAGTATATAGTTATACCATATTTTCGTATCAGTAGTATTTCTGATCACATGATTTTAGCAATGCAATAACTGTCTAGTCATAACAGAAAATGTGAAACATCTCATTTTAGTTAGTTCTTTGGAATACTGTTTATTTATTCATTCTTCTATCCTGCTCCTCTCACCTCTGGGAACCCAGAGCGGTGTACAACACTAAAACAACACAAAGTAAGACACGTACAAGATACAAAAATACAGAAATAAAATAGAATATAAAATACCACAGGATAATAAATAGTTACTGCCAGGACATCACCTCCTTCTACCCCATCCCCTCTCCCTTCCCCCTGCCAAAAGCCTGATGGAAGAGCCAGGTCTTACAATTATGGTGGAAGGCCAGAAGATTTGGGCCGAGACAGACCTCTACCAGGAGGGCATTCCACAGCGATGGTGCAGTCGCCGAGAATACCCTCCTGTCTGTACAGACCCGTCGATAGCTCAGAACCTCCAGGAGGGTGTCCCCAGATGACCACAAGGGCTACCCCAGGACCCAGGGGCTTTCAGATAAGCAGAGCCTAGACCATGTAGGGTCAAGACCAGCACTTTGAATCAGGCCCGGAAGACAATTGGCAGCCATTGCAGTGCACAGAGCACTGGTGTTATGTGCTCCCATTACAGTAGTCTAGTCTCAAGGTGACAAATACATGGATAACAGTGGCAAGATCCATATCTGAAACATATGGGCAGAGCGGTCTTACCAGATGTAACTGGGGAAAGGCACTCCTGGCCACAGCCAATACTATGCAGGCATAATAATAGGTTTGCCCAGTTTTCCTATTTGCCTAATTTTCAACTCAGCCTTCCGAGGTAGAAAACAGGCCATAGATTCAGGTTTTTCAGGGCTGGATTCTATCTAGGATAGAGAGTGGCTGCTAACATGTTAATTGTGTTCTGATTCAAAGTGCAAGTTATTTCCTGAGGGTAAAGAAAATCTTTCCTTTTATCAACAGGTTATAAATAACATGGAAATAAATAGCAACCCTCACAACGTTTTAAGACAAACATAAGGTGCTTGCTGCTTTGGAAGGAGTCAGAAAATATGGAAAAATAGCAACATTTGAAAATAAACACTGATGGTTTTTTTTTTTAAGAGGAGTCAGAGGATAATTTATTTATTAATTATCAATTTTTATTAATTCATTATTATTTTGTCTGGATGGAAAAGAGACAAAAATATTCTCAAAACTAGAAGGTAAAAAGAAAAAAGTATTTTAAAGACTGCAAAACAAATCTCTTTTTTCCTTTTCTAAGTTTTCTATAAGTAAAAAGGGCAGTGTTTGATTTGAGGGACTGTTTGGCCCCTTCAGAGGCCTGACCAACAGGCCCAGAGTGGTCAGGACAGCCAAAGCCCACATGTACCCAAAGCAAACTTTCAGATGAAGTAAGACCCCCTCATCCACAGTCCCCCAGAGTCAGACCTATTCTGCCTAACCGCTCCCCCCCCACCCCAGTATTTTCCCTATCCACCAGTTAATCTGACAAGTATTGGATAACCTCCCAGAAATAAGCTAGATTTCTAGCCGATCTCTGATGCACTTTGGTTAAACACCTATAGATAATGTGCATTTATTTATTAATGAAGTTACTTAATTAGGCCACGTCTTGTTTTAAAGGAGAAGAGAAATCGATGAAGAAATGTGGAAAATAACCTTCGTCTTAGTATAAAAGCTACGAAAACCTAGGCCAGCTATTTTGTCTTTTTTCTTTCTGATATGAAGCGATAAATTACAGAGCTCCTAGATTTCTGAAGGACCTTAATTTGTGTTATCGTTTCTGAGAGTAGCCTCCTGATTATGCTTATGTCTGACACAAGATTTTTGTGTGATGTTTTCCTCTACAATGGACAATGCCAGTGCTGACACAAATTGAATATGCTCTGCTACTGACCTCTAAATTAGGCCAAACCAGTTATGAGAGTGGCTGTTGCTGGAGGAAGTTGTTTTTTTTGGCAGGAACAGAAATAGTGGTCATGATGCATGCAAAACACGTATGCCTATTGTGTTATTTGACAGGAAAATTAAATAAAGTGACAGGAAGAGACTCTAGGTCTATGTGTTATTCCACTTAACCTGTCTGAAAGAAAAGGGTAGATGTTGCTACATGTGTCATGGGTATAAGGTGTCTGATGATACGGTGCAGTAGGGTGATGTGGTTATTATTTATATCGAAGGAAGGATTAGGAGCATTAGTATAAAATTGATTTCTGAATCTTCAAGTCAATGACTTTAACAAATCCAGACAGAAGAAATATTACCTGCTGTTGCTCCTGATAAGATAAACAAGTGTTACTAAAAATAGTAATTTCTTGCCTCTTGCAAGATATAGTAGCAGTTCATATAGCAGTATTTCCATGTATCCTTCACGAGAGTAGTATCAACTTCCCTACTCCCTCTATTGTACGTATTTAGATCAGTGTATGAAGTGGAACAAATTTGACCCACACTATTATACTGCCTGTCACACCGATTATATTGTCTGTTCATAATGCATTCTCCACAGTTAGGCACGATCTACACTAGGAATGTTACCCATTTCTGTTCATTTATGTCAAAGGATGCACTGTTTGCAGCTGAATTGAAATAAAGATTTCTTTTAACAGGAGTGAAGTGTGCTCAGCAAGACTTCAGATAATATGGTAAAGGCCACAATCCTTTTCACTGCTTGGTTGTACTTAGTCCCACCACTGAATAACTGGTGCAGCTCTCCCATTAACATCACTGGTGGAAACTCTAGTCTATGCAGGCTGCTGATAATTTGACCTATGTGTCAGTTATACCTACTCTAGATGGATAAATTGCTTATGATTGCTAGTACTTTGGATACACTCCAATACCAATAGACCCATATCGACAGTAGCTATCAAATGATAAATTCTAAAAGTTAAGTCTAATATAGACAAGGCTTTCAAGGACAGCCCTTAGTTCTGAAATAGGGTTGAACCGAATTTGGTCTTACCTGAATGTGCAGTTGACTGTAGTCTTCAACATCAATTTAGGAACAGACTTTTCCTGCAATGGCTACATTTTCTAGGGTGTGGAAATGTATGATGCAAGTTCATAATGGATGTAAAGATATGAACTGCAGCTTCGGTGGTGGTAGCAGCAGCCCATTTCACCCACAGGGTAGTCCATCTGAAGGTGGCCCGCCAGATTTTGAAGCAGAACAAACTGTGCCACTGCCTGCTCCAGGGCAGCCCTGCTGGTGGCACTTTGGAACATCCGGAGTGCCACCAGCGAAGCAGGCCAGCTAAACCTAGGCACTGACCTAGAATGGAGCGGCAGTCCATCTGATAGGTGGACCCACACTGCAGCTCCTCTCCCAGCTGGTCATTGACCCGGAAACACCATAGTATTGCAGGAGGCACCAGACTAGAGTATTTGGCAATTGCCTGCAACACTATGGTGTTGGAGAGGGAAGCACTGCACAGGTGGCCCGCAGAACCCACTGGGTCCATCAGAAGCAGACCCAGGCAGGGTTGGAAGTGGGTGGAGATGGTAGTGCACCCTGGAGCCGCTCCAGGGGTGGGCTGGCTCCACATCTATCTAAAAACAGCCAATGTCCAATAACACAATACCAGAACAAACTTGTTGTATTTCCAATATCTATTTATAAAAGTGTAAAGGAAAGGTAGGCCCTTTTCACGCAGACACTCTTACACTGAAAAAGTGGGGGTTACATTTTATTATACATGTTGCAGAGCACCCATAGAGCACACCTGCAGCCCTGCAACATGTATACTAAAATGAAACACATTTTATCAGCGTTAGAGTCTGTGTGAAAAGGGCCGTAGAGGACTTCATCCTTTAAGAATGTACAACAGTACTTAGAAACCATTGAGCTTCCTACCATTGCGTTCAGAAACCTGGATCTCAGAAATCACCATAACAGTTCACTTTCTTTACAAACGGTTTGAGAGAGTAGAAGGACAGCACTGTAAGAAAATTGTTAGTGACAAAACAGGAAATGATAGACACTGATATAACAGCAGTATTGGGGCAATATTGCTTTCTTAATCAACATGAATTGAAAGACCTATAATCTAAGTACTTGTTACCGCATTCACACCTTATGGCGGGAGGCGGTAGCACTCCTGCAAGGAGAAGACGCAGCGGGGGAAGGAGGCCGATGTCGTCACAACTTCCGGTGGGAACAGGGTTCTACCACGACAATACTCACGAGTGACAGGGCTCAAAATCCAGGATGATGTTCAAGTTAAATGTTGCCTATCTGGAACCACCTCAAGTCAGTTCACGGTACCTCAGGTTGTCCTACACTTGCAAACACCGAGTATCTGCTGTTCTACAACATTGTTCCAAACATTATACATCAGTAGCTTGCCACTGAGAGGGGACTGTCTGAGAAGGAAATTGTATTTTATAAACATCAGCCTGCAAGTTTTCTTGGGAATGCCATCTGTAAGATATACTGGGATGTAGCACTTACTGCTAACTGCAGTGTTGATCACAACTGTCCCAATACCGTGATCATGGACAGGAGGAACAAATGTGCTGACATCACCGATGTGAGTGTGCACCTAGATGAGAATGTCCAGACATTGTGGATGGAAAAGCTCAGTAAGTATCAAGACGTTATTGATATAAAACAAATGTATTCATTGGAAAGCAGGCAAATCATCCTTATTACTTTTGGGCAAATGGCTTGGTCCCTCTCCCCGCACCCCCCAAAAAAACAAACAAAAAGGGAACTTTGATCATGACAAAATCCCAAGAAGCTTCTTATTAATTAAAATTATTCATTATTATTAGCAAGCATCTATATAGCACTAACAACATACCTGGCGCTTTACAAAGTAATGGAATAGACATGGTCCCTGCCCTAGGGCTTACAATCTGAGAGATGGGGGGGAGGGGACGAAGGAAGGGGAAGAAAGGGACATACAAGGGGTGTAACATTCATGAAGATGCAAGGTCCCAGGTGCACCTGCTTAGCTTGGTTACATGGAGAATGATGGCTGGATGGTCCATGTGGTGAGAATATGAGTACACAGACCTCAGGTAACAGATGGTACTGGATGGAAGGTATCAGCAGGAGTTAGGAGAGGGGATCGAGGAGTCGGGGGGCCAAAGCAGAAGAGGTGGGTCTTGAGGAGGGATTTGAAGGTACGAAGGGAGAGGGTGAGGCAGATGTGGGCAGGGAGGGAGTTCCAGGTGTGGGGGGCAGCTATGGAGAAGGGACGAAGGCAGTTAGGAGAGCAGGGGAGGTGTGGAAGGGTGAGCGAGGGGACAGAGGAGGAGCGGAGTTCACGAACTGGAGTACGGAGGGAAATTAGTGCAGAGAGGTAGGGGGGGAGCAAGGTTGTAAAGAGCTTTATAGGTGAAGACTAGGAGCTTGTGCATGATTCCTTCAGGAAGGGGGAGCCAGTGAAGAGAGAGGAGGGGCTGCATGTGGTTGAAGCGATGGGCGAGGTGGATGACCCTGGCAGCAGAGTTTTGGATGGAGATAAGGGGAGGAAGGTGAGAGCAGGGGAGGCCAGTGAGAAGGAGGTTACAGTAATCGAGGCAAGAGATGACCAGGGCATGAACAAGGGTTTTGGCAGATGAGACAGGGAGAAAAGGGTGAAACTTAGCAATGAATGTTATGGAGGGAGAAGTAACAGGATTTGGCAACAGAGTTGATGTAGGGTTTAAAAGGAAAGGGTTAGTCAAAGATGAAGCCTAAGATATGAGCTTGGGGGATGCAAAGGATGGTGACCCCATCGATAAGGATCATCAGGGAGGAGGGAGAAGAAGGATTTGGGGGCAGGGGGAGATAAGGAGTTCAGTTTTAGCCATATTGAGTTTGAGCTGACGTTGAGACATTCAGGTAGAGATAATATCAGAGAGACAGCTGATGAAATGAGCTTGAACAGATGGAGAGACAGGGAGCGTGGCAGTAGAGAGAGAGTTGAGTGTCATCAGCATAGAAGTGATATTGGAAGCCATGGGAGACAATGGGTGAAAACAGACATGATGCTAACCACCCTTGGTGGTTATTTATGCATGTTGCAGGGCTGTATTGGTGCCCTATGCAGCCCTGAAACATGCATAAATGACCACCAAGGGTGGTTAAAAGGTTGTTAGCGTCATGTCTGTTTTCACCCAATGAGTTTGCCTAGGGACAGCATGTAGATAGAGGAGAGGGCCATGGACAGAACCTTTGGGAACACCAACCAAGAGTGGAAGGGAGGAGGAGGTGGAGTTGGCAAGGACACATTGAAGGAGCGGTCAGAGAGGTAGGAGAAGAACCAGTTGAGGACAGAGCCATGGAAGTCAAGGGAGTGAAGTGAGTAGTCCACAGTATTGAAGACAGCTGAGATGTCAAGTAGGACAAGAATGGAATAGAGGCAATTAGATATAGCCACAAGATCGTTGGTGATCTTAGTGAGAGCAGTTTCAGTAGAGTGAAGGAGGCAAATTTAATCTGTCTTGCTCATAAGGCTGTTATTTTGAATACAGGAAGACCTTAGGCATAACAGACACAGAAGTAGCAGAGTCTCAGTGCAGTTGTTGACTAAATATAAATAAATAAATAAGGGTTGGTAAGATCTACAAATGTTATAAATCATTATTTGTCTAAAGAGAAAAAAATGAGCCTTCAAGGTCAGTCACATTATACAATAATAATATAATCCTGAGTCACTTAATACAATTAATAACGCTTCTGGAATGCTATATTGATTTTGATTAGCTAAATGAATATGAAGCACAAAGTTCTACTACAGATATGCCAGGTTTTGCTTTCAGATTACTGACTGACCAGTTATAGCCTAATGCCAATTTTCACAGGCTGAGCCAATAGATATTATGTTCCTGACATACAATAGCTTTGGATTCTACAGCTTTCACGTTACTTGAAAGGGTGTATAGCAAAAGTTAGAAGAATTCAGACAAATTAGCAGATCAAAAAAGGCACAAACAAGGCATAATTTTTGAATAATTTTGTACAGCTTTGGTGGCAACTCCTCCAATAATTTTCTGTTTTTTCCGGTGTTTAACATTTCCCACAGTCATGAGTAGGAGCAATCCTGTGACTCAAGATTTTACAGATGTCTGACTTCTGAGAAAACTTTCACAAATTGCTTTTGAACAAAGAATGAACAATCTGTTCTTGTAATGCTACCCTTCTACAGTCACTAAAAGCTTCTCTTCATTCAGTGACTGTATTTCTTAAGAAATTATGCTACCTACTAATAGCTGAGTTTGTCCACTCTTATCCTCTTGGTCCATGATTTGACATGTGTTATGAAGAAAGGAAAAGTGCCCCTCATATTCTATGTGAGGTGGGGTTAACTCAGGGATAAACTGAACATCTTAGTCCTCAACAGTAAGCAAGTCGCAGAAACTAGGGCTACTCAAATATAGATGAATTAATCATGACTTTTCTCCACAAATGCCATGGTGTCACCTATAACCTATACAGGAAAAAAAAGAAAAACTGACTAAGATATTCTATACCAAGAAAAACAGATACCAGGTGGCTTCAATCAACCTCTTTATTTTAGTACTGTTCTCAATTCACTGAGAGAGAGACATTGGACACTGGGATGACACTGGTGGCCAGCCCCCAGGGGTGCTGGGGAACGTACCTCCCTTACATCCCCCCAGCCCACCCCCACCCCAGAACCTTTACCCCCCCCGGCCACAGCGTCCATGCTGTGTGGCCTTCTGGCCCTTTGCACATGCACAGAAGTACTGTGTGGCTATCCTGGCTTCTGTGGAATGCATCAGCAGCACCATCCGATACATGCATACATACAGCAGAAGTTTCAGACCTGTTGGAGAGCTGCTAGACTACATATTCCAGGGACAGTGCGCTTGCATGAGCTCCTTCCATGGAAATAAGAGGGTGCTGTGGAATTGAATTGCCATCACGCATGTGGTCTTTTAAATTATTTTAATAGCAGTGTTAAGATTGGGAGGTGCTTATGAAGTGTATTCAGGAAGAAGAGTCTAGATCATTGATCTATGCCCTGGAGTTGTCCCCTGTTGTTGTGTGCATGTTCTATGGGAACACCAACCGAAAGGGGAACCATAGCTTGGGGGGGAGGGCATACCTCAAGCAGCAAGAGTACGTGCTTTGCATGTATAAGGTCCAAGGTTCAATCCCTGGTATATCCACCTCAGGATCCCTGGTAGCACACCTGGGGGAGGCCTCCACTGCGGGCTTGGAGGGGCCCCAAGTAGCACGTCAGGATGGCCTCTACCAGAGACCCTGGAAGAGCCGGATTTGGACCCAAATTTTAAACCCCTGATGCTGTGTCAGGTTGTAACAATACTGGACTAAGATGGACCATTGGTCTGACTCAGTTAGGCAGTTTAGTTATTACATTGATGATGCAAGTGTGAAATGTTAACACTGACCAAACCACTGCCTCAGACCCACCTACTGTTGGTCTGGCCCTGTCTACTGTTGGCCTGGTACCACCTACCATTGGTCTGACCCCACCTTCTGATGACTGCACCTACCACTGGCCTGGCCCCACCCACTGCCCCATCAGAACCCACCAGCTGCCACTGGGGGCTGGTCACCCCCACCTCCCTCCATCTGTCTGTGTCCAGTCCCACCTGGGTTGGGTTTAAATGGATCTGGCAGGTTTCCCAGCCCATGGTCTGTCTACATGGTTCCCCTCGACACCATAGAGTTGTGGGCTAGAGCCACAGCATGGTATTGGCTATGGTGTTGACTGGCAGAAAAGCAGTACTGGTCCGCATGCTAGACCACAGCTCTGCTTTGGACTGGTGCCCAAGGTTTGGCCAGCCTGCTCTGTTGACAGTACTCCATGATTTTCCTGAGTGGCGCTGACAAGGCTTCCCCAGAGCAGGCACTTCAACATCTGGTGGGCTGCCTTTAGATGGATGCGCCACCCGGGGTGAAGCAGGGCAGAAGCGGACCTGTTGTCCATCTGAAAACTTCCATAGTCAACTAGCGTGCACTCCACTAACTGAACATAAGCATCTGTTATCACATCTTACTAATGTTCATGTCAAGACAAACAAACAATATGCAAGTTTATCTCTAGATAATATTAATTACATTTATCATGTTATATTATATGTTATAGTGTTGAGGAATCTCTACAGAAGCTAAACTGGATTTAGTTTATGGGGCACCAGGGAGTGTTTCATGAAACTCGTTTTGTGACATACAAAATGCTAGCGCTAATACTAAACCTTGAATTCTGATCACTTCACTTGTCTTTAGTAATAAGCTGACAAGACCCTTCCAGCATGAACAAATAGTGTTACTCTCTTCCAGTACATTTCATAGCAGGCACCAGCCAGAAATGATGATCTGTACGATTATGCTGATGCTAGGAAAGTGCTAAAAGGATACAGGCCCATCAATTAAGACATAATTACCAGCAGGTGCTTCCACTCCACAATGACTACTCATTAATAAATGCTTAACTTTTGTATATTTTCTCTTATGTAAAATTCCAAAGCTATTTCACAGTAGCTGTTTGGCCAAGAATTGATACCTGCTTATGATTTGCCTTACTTTCTACCCCCTACTTTTTCAAAATAATTAAACTGAAAGATAGAAATACTAAGCTTGCATTCATGTTATATCTAATCCTTGGAATTATGAATGTATATATAATGTATAAAGACCTTACTTTTGCTGAACAGTCATACTTTAACATTGTTTTTAAAACAAACCCAAATACTCCATATTTAATAAACTTGTAAAAACTGATTTCTGGTTACCTGAGTTTAATTAAGGAACTGTACAATAGAAACATGGTAATTTGGAGAAATTAGTGCGATATATGTTTTAAATAACGGAAATTTAAAATCTGGCAATTTAACTAATAAAAAGGAAGAATGCAACACTTTTTCATATTTGACAGCTGTTAGTATTTTTTTTAAAAAAACCTTGACATTATCACAGTAAATGTTCTTTATCATATTCACAGTGATGGATTCATTGCATTACAGGACTGTCACGCAGCCTCTGCTCTTTTGCTTAGAACTAGGGAAAAGAATCACATATGTTGTAAGCAATTTGGGCAATATACGCATGCAATTTGGGATTAGTTGCATGCAAATTAGCTCTATGATACACCACTTTAAATTAAACAGATGGATTTTTTCTAAAATTAAAAAGTGAACATTAGCATACATAAATATATATGCACATATGCAAGGAGATCAGGAAAAAAAGCAAGATGAACTATAAGTCAGAGTACATGATGTCAATGATTTAATAGGCATACTGAAAACTTGATGGAATTAGCTCATAGCATTTCTTTTTCATCCGTCATTTTTGTTCTTTGTTGCACATTTGTTCAAACTTTTGGCTTTGACTGGTTGAAACATACAATAGAAGTTAACCTTCTCATATAACTTCGGAGAAAAATTAATGGTGGAAATTAGAATAAGGGTGAAAACAGATGGGGCTGGAGCCGGCTATAGCACAGAGTCACTCTATGGAGCCCCCACAAAGCCATCACACCCTGGGTTCAGTGTGGCACCCCAAACGGGCCAACACCATGCTATGACAGCCCCCACACCGCAAGATGCAGTTGTTCCCTGGACTCCGTAGTTCCAGAAGACCTGAGTGTGCGTAGAGGCTGTGCACATCCTGATGGGTGGCCTGCCCCAACAGATAGGAGACAGTCATCGGGAAGCATGGTACCCCAGGTTGGCCAACATGGTGCTATCGGCCTTCCCCAGGATGATGTCGTGTGTAGCATTCTCATGGTGGGTTGGTGGCGAACATTTGGCAGGCACCTAATAGACTGGGCCATGACCCCCGGAGCTGATGGTGGATATTCTGGGCTATCACCTCATCTGTAAACACCTCATGGAAAATTTTGAATGAGTGTTCACTAAATACTTGTATCTCTAGCATGGGATGATAGAATTCAGTCCAATGGCACAGCGGTAGGTCAAGTGACATCATTAAAATAGAGGGGAAAAATCTGGGGCAATCTTGGTTACACTAAGACATGGACAGATTACAATTCCTCTTGTGAACTGAAAATGAAAGTAGTATCACTAGATTCATGAAAGGTTATTCAAAGAACCTGAAGATGAAAGAAAGGATGGATTAGAAAGGAGAAGGGATAGGCAATGGCAAAATATTCAGAGTCAGCTAAGGGTTGCAAAGAAAATCTGTGGGCTGAAATTCTAACTGCTCTTACTCCAAAGAAGTTCAAGTTAGCAGACACTAGTCACAATTCCGATCCCTGAAGGTGCCGCTACATGCATGCACACTTTGCATGTGAGCTGCAGGCAATTTTCATGAGTGTGAACGATTTTCGTGAGCGTACGTGCGCGCAAACCTCCTGTACTATGTTCACCGGTCCACAGGGCTTGGGATTAGCCTCATTATCAGTTAAATGAAGAAGATCAGGTTAATGAAGGACTTTTATTTATATTTCAAGGTGAAGTATATTAGTAAAAAGAAAATATTTGAATAAATCAGAGCAATTAACAAAATGAATTAACTGCCTGAAATTTGTAGAAGTACAGAGACTTTGATTGTTCATGGCCCCATTCAGAACTTTTTTAGGACCGAAGGGTGACTGCACAATTAGGAAAATTTTGTCTTAAAAGTTTGGATGAAGAAAACAAAAGTAATGATTCTCAAGACTACCTGACATCGAGAGAGGTTGTGAACATCAGATGGTTATACTATGAGATGTAATGTAAAAAGTTTATACAAATGAATAGAATAAAACTATATTTATCTGGGAGAGAGGGGAAGCTATGCTAATATATGTAAGAAGGAAAAGTGATCTAATATGTATATTCAGTGAGAGACAAAAAAAATCTGGAAAAACAGCAATCCTGAGTGTATTGGTTTTATACACACCTTTGTGTCAATCTGATATGGTCATCAAAAAGCCCTATGTGATTTTGGAGTGCACTCTTCATTCTATCACACCACAAGACAGGTTGATAACAACCCCATCTGATATACATATGATCTGACAGTTCTGGAATGGGATAATCCCCTCTTCTTTTGAACTGAAGAGGATCAACAAAACCTAATTAAATGTATTTATTTATTTATTTTATTTTATAGATTTTATACCCTGCACCTCCTACAAAAGCAGCTCGGGGTGACTAACAATTAATACAAATAGAATATAAAAATACAATATAAATACAATAAATATATAAGAAAAATAAAACCTAATAAAACCTTCAATCCATTTAGGAAACGTCAAGAAAGAAAGAAAACAAAACAGAAAATAAAACATACAACCCCCCCCCACCCTAACCCTCAAACCCCCATCCTTCACCCATCTCCCTCACCAAAGACCTGGCGGAACAGCCAGGTCTTGCATAGTCGATGTGATGAAAGCTTGGATGATAGTGACCAGGTCAGCGTCAGAGATGTACGGCTGAAGCCACCTTACCAGATGTAACCGGCGAAATGCGCTCCTTGCCTCAGCCAACACCTGGACATCCAGGTGGAGCTGGGAATCGAGGAGCACTCCCAACCAATGAACCTGGGGGGACCAGTGGGGGGCGAACACCATCAATGATAGGATGCCACACTCACCACATTCCTCAATAGTATCACCTCAATCTTGTTAGGATTCAGCTTAACGCGGCTCGCTCTCATCCAGACCCCATGGCTGCCAGACACCAGGTAAGCATCAAGACTGCTGGGTCTGGGTCGGATGAAAAAGAGAGGTAGAGTTGGGTGTCATCAGCATATTGATGACACTGAACACCAAACCATCTCACGACCTCACCCAGCGGCTGCATATATACATTGAACAGGAAAGGGGACAGAACAGGACCTTGCGGGACTCCACACAAAAGGTCCCAGGGAGATTAAGAACAACCCCTGAGCACCACCCCCTGAGTTCTCCCAGCAAGGAAGGAGCTGAACCATTCAAGAACAATCCCACCCACCCCAGCTTGGCCCTGCAAGAAAGTCACCAACATCTCATGGTCAATGATATCAAAAGCAGCTGATCGATCTAATAGACTCAGCAATTCCTGGTGGAGGTCATTGACCAAAGCCACATGTGTAGTCTCAGGCTGCATTCCCATCTGTGGCGGTGGTGGCGACAGAGAGCGGTGAGGGAAGACTTGGCAGCGGGGAGGAGCCGGATGACAGGAAAAGAGGGGATCTGCCGCAGCTTCTTTCGCACGTCAGGGAAGGATTTTGCACCCTGACATGTGGAAGAGAAGCCGCGGCAGATATCCGTTCGCACTGGCTCTTTTCCTGTCATCCGGCTCCTCCTCACTGCTAAGTCTTCCCTCGCCGCTCTCTCTGCCACCACCACAGATGGAAATGCAGCCTCAGTGCCATAGCCTGGATGAAAACTGGTCTGCAAGGGATCCAAAAAACTGATGCAGTCCAGATGCTCTTGCAGCTGCTGAGCCACAACCCATTTGGAGGTGCTGATGCAGTCAGACTTTGGGTAATTTCAGATGTAACTGGCCTGGAGGCCTGCCATTCTGAATCATGCACCGGGATCTGTTTAGGTGATCCCGGTGATCCTGATTTGCATGATCCTGTTTTGGATCCCGATCAGGAATCAGGCCGTTAGTCCTTTAAACATGCTGGCCTGATTCTCTCCGGGGATCAGGGAGGGGGCGGGGCTGTGTGGTGCGACGTGCAGTCGCACAGGCCCACCACCACCCCATGCTCCCTCAGCCGCCCGCCCTCTGAGAGACGGACGAACGCAGCAGCCAATCTGGCCGCTGCGCCCGATCCCATCCCATGGTTGGGGCTGGATTCCAGGACTGAGCTGGCAGCCAGGCGTTCATTGTGGCCATTGCCAGTCCCATCCCAGATCGTGGTTATTTAGATTCCCGCCAGGTATTCACCGGGGTGAATATCTGGCAGGAATCCTTTAGACATTACGGGACAAACGGCCACCATAGGGAATTCACTGTGGTTGACCGTGGTCTCGTTACGTCTGAAATTACCCTTAGATCATCTGTGGACTAGTAAAAAACAGATTACAGGCCAATGCTTCTAGTTTTTCAGAAGCAATGCACTAGACAGAGTAGTGTTGGAAGTAAGTGTACATTTCTAGAGAAACAGAATGGGATGCCCTAACAGGTATTTCCCATCACTAGTTTCTTGTATTTTGTGATGAAGTCAGTAAAGTGGCATTCTATTCTCTTTTTAGGTTAGAGCAAGGATATGAAACCTTCACCTCCATGGACAAAATATGTGCCCAAACCCCTTTAAATCTAGCCTTAAATCTGGCTCAGGGCACTAGAACGTTGGGTGGCGAGGGCTCTACTGATTCCTGTTAGTGTATACGCTCCAGCCCCAGATTCTCCACAGCCACCAAGAGGCTTGGGCTGGAGCTTGGATGACAAACAAAGGGACTACTGCTTTCTGCTTAACAGCAGAATAGAAGCGGAGCCTCCAACAGCACCTGTGGCAAAAAGCCTTTTGCCTTGCCCCTGCCTTTGGCTCTCGAGGGACCCTAGCAGGACAGTGTTGCATTCCTGAGTAGGGTGGGACCTGCCCTCCTTTCTCTTGTGAGCACATGGCAACCTAGCCAGTAGCCACATTCCTCAACTGAGTGACTGGTTTGTCACCACATGGTGGGACAGAGACCTCTCTGCCTTGTACTGTGTCACAGACCAGGTGACCTCCCATGGACCAATCTCAGCAGAGGGGGATAGGACCTTAAAAGGGACAGTGCCACTTTTTTGCCCTCTTGCCTCTTCCTGCCTGCTCTGACCTCTACAAGATCCGGGCTTCTGCCAGATCGGAACTAAGGCCGTTTTTAGACGTGTACTGGGATCAGGTGTGGGAGCAGCGAAACAGCCGCAGCGCTGTTTTACATGAACCGAAAGCTGAAGTTCTGCGCGTGATTGGCAGCCGCACATTCTTTTCCGGCCGCGTATGTCCCCCCAGAGAAATCAGGCCGGTTCGATCACGGTCGGCAAAGAATGCGCGGCCGCCGATCGCACGCACAACTTCCACTTCCGGTTCGTGTAAAACAGAACCACGGCTGTTTCGCCGCTCCCGCGCCTGATCCCCGCTGCACGTCTAAAAGCGCCCTTAGGACTGAGTCTCATGTAAGTTATCTGTACATGGAGTTATATGCAACCAGATTGCCTGCCTGAACCAGTACACTTTAGGCAGTTGTGAATTCAAAATGGGTCTTCGTACCCCTCAAACTGGACTCTGGGGCTTGCTCAATGACTTATCTTGCTTTCTTACCCTTTTGTAACTTTTTAACCCTATAAGTAAAGTCTATGCTTTTTCTATTCTTAACTCCACTGGGTGTGTGTGTGTTTACCTGCAAAGAACGCGTCCCTTTGCCTGGAAGGTGTAGCTACCAAAGAGGGAAAAAGGAATTCCCCTCTGGCTCTTTTAGCCAAGGCAGCTTTTGACCAAGCTAAGCACCTCTGGGTTGCTCCAAGGGTTCTGCCTCCTGGAAGGGGGAGAACACAGGATAAAGGGGACTAGGGTGCCTTGGGAAGCTGTGGGCTTATAAACATCTGGGGTTCACATATCCTGGGTTGTGTGGATCCCCTCTGACTTCTGGAACCCAGGTGGTGGCAATGAAAACTAGGTTTTTCTGGGGTTTGCCAGCTGTGGGGACCCCAGGTTAGAGATTTGGACAAGCACAGCGAGGTGGGTGGCTCAGCTATATAGCGCCCCCTTGCTTCATTTTGCCACAGCACCTTTTGGTGTGTACAAAGACTTGGACCTGGGAGACAAGGGTTTGAATTCCTTTTTCGCCATGAACTCACCTCTGGGTGGACTTGGGTTAATCATTATCTCTCAGTCTCAGTTTCCCATCTGTAAAATGAGAATAAGGACCTACCTCTCAGGGTAGTTAGGAGGGTGGACTTGATAAGAATTCTAAAGCACTTTGAACACTGAGACTGCTACATAAATGGTGAATAATAAAAGGGCACTGGCCGTTTTGTGGCCATTCTGTGACAGATTGTGCAGGACTGTTTGGAGTTTTGTCTGAGACGGCCTTTGGATTGTGTGCACTTCTGGAGCTGCAGAGTCAAAATTCTGGAGTCAAGTGTGCTGCTACAAGCTCTGTGGAAGAGCAAGGCCTTGCAGGTTTTTTTCAAATTAAAACTTACTGAATGTTGCCAACCGGGAGCCAAATGTGCCACCACAGACTCTGTGCAAGACCAAGGCTTGTTAGCCTTTTTCTCAGTTGTAAGAATAATAAAATAATAAATTTAAGCAGACACTTTACCAACTTTTATTAGTAAGTATGTGCAAGCTTACGAGCTTCATGGAGCTCTTCCTCAGGCACAAATTGGTAAAAGGTGTGATCTTAACCACTTCATCTCTTTTCAGGTAGGTGTTCCTTGATGCTCATCTTGAATGTGTCAGGTTCTATTTCCCAACTTGACTGCACACTTTCCCACACACATCTGGATGTTTTGGCAGGCTTTTAAGATAGAGTATGGATTTTCTATTTCTAGAAGTATTTTTTTTAGGACTGACTCAATTTTCAATTCAATTATTTCACTATAAGAAATTTTAATGTACAAGTGTGAGCAATTATTTCTCATACGCAGATGTATGCAAGAGTTTGTGGAGTCCCATTTAGACATGGGAGAAACATCTTTTTTATAGATGGTTTAGATATAATCAATCTTGCACCTATGTGCAGACCTATCAAGGTTCCATCCAGCTATTCAATTCTGTGATTTTATAGCAGGATTAAAAGATGGTTGAGAAGAAGCAAAGGAAGTAACTGAACTAAGTGGCTCAGAATAGAAACATTTTGCTTGTTAGCCACCAATCCTGATCTTTTAGCTTGACAGCACTTGAGAAGTGAGTTGGGCAATCTTTGGGTGTTAACTAGGGCTGAAACGTGATCTCAATTTTCTCTCGATTCTTGCAGAGAATCACTGTTCTCAACTCATTTTTAGCGAGACTTGATAATGGAGAAAACACCGGTTCTTAACACTGTCTTGGTCAAGATTTTTTCTCAATTTACTGTGATTTACCATGTACTGTATACTAATTTACCGTGTACTGCTTACTATGTATTGGTAATGTGCGTATGCAAAATGGCTGCGTTTTCCAAAATGCTGGCAATTCTGCTGGCACCAGACTGGAAGAAGTCTGCGCACGTGTAGAATGGCTGTGGCAGCCATTTTTGTATATGCATTACTGGGAGAAATGTGGTACGTGGCAAGTGGTACACAGTAAGTCGGTATAGGGTACACAGTAAATCAAGGTAAGTGGTAACCAGTCAATTTTTACAAGATTCTCACCGAGATCTTGAACTGCTACCAAGATTGTCCAGTGATCTTGGCAGTGATTCTCAATTCTTACAAGATTCTTGGGACAGGTAGGCAGCTGGTTCGGAATGCATCCTCGGGAAAATCTCCAAGGAGTAACCCGGGCCAAGGGCCACCCACCTGGCCCAATGGTTTGGGATGCATCGAAGTATTTAATTTGCAGCTTTAAAAGAACGTGCAACTGGTTTTAACAAGCGAAATGTCACTTCTCAATCCCACATGCGGGATATTTACATGCGGCATGATTTTATGCAGTGTGCTCGCCGCACACATCTAAAAGCAGTCTAAGTAAAAGAGTGATCAAAGGAAGACCTGGAAAAGTCATTGAAGAAATTAGAGAAATATAGAGAAAGCCTAAGAAAACATATAGAAATGTAGTTTCACTTCTTGTTGCAGTTCTTTAATACCAAATATCCAGAGTAATAGCTCAGGCTAACAATCTTGATTGCTTGTCCCTTGCACTAAAACAACTTCAAAACCCAGTGCAACAGCACGGAACCCTAGATAAAACTCTAATATGCCAGGTTTACACATATTGGTAAATTAGGTCATGGTTTTCAAGCCTCTGCATGCTGTTCAACATGCATCATGGAGATATCAGTGAGTCAGTGGCTTCCATTTAACATGAACCTTCTTATGTCAAGACAATTTAACACATCTGGATTGTCATCTCTGACCCCAGAATTGTGGGTATTACAAAAAGGCAGGTGAATCTGTCTGTCAGGTCTGTCCACTCTTCCCAACATGAAAGGCAAAGCATGTCAAACTCAGCAGGAAAGATACGAGGCATGAGTCTTGACCCCGTGCATAGCAATTATGATCTGTGCAAAGTGGATGTAAAATTTATAGCAATTTACATTTATTTGGTACAGGTGTAAAAGACCAAACAAGGCAGAAGGTATATTGTCTTGTAAACATAAAATATACCTCCCTCAGCACAGTTACAGTATTTCCTACCCTCGTCTTCACCCAGCAGGTTGTCCAATCCTCAGATAATCCTTCCACCCTCATTTTCTTTGAACTTCAAATGTACAAACACATTAGAAGACAGGAAAATGAAAACAAAGATCTGGAAAATACAGTGACCACCTTAGAAATGTAAATAAATTGTGCTATTTTCTTACTAAGCTGACCTTCTAAGCAGAAATATAAGGGGTTTTTTTTTGCTTATGGAGTATTGCCTGGAATAGTGTGTCCAGTTTGGTAGCCTCATTTTAAGAAGGACATTGACAAATTAGAGTGGGTTCAGAGAAGGGCAACAAAGCCAATACAGGGTTTGGAAAGCAAGTCTAATGCAGAAAGGTTGAAGGAACTATTATTTAGCTTAGCAAAAGAAGACTAAGGGAAGACATGACAGTCTTGAAATATCTAAGGGGCTGCCACCAAAAAGATGGCAAGGAACGGTCTTGCATTCATGCAGAGGAAAGGACTAGAAACCATGGACTCAAGTTACAGGAACAGTAAGAGCTATGCAGCAACGGAACTAGCTACCTGGGGAGGCTTGTCAGTATCTGTGGTTATGGACCCATGGAATATGGAAACCAAAGCAGCACCGACTCTCAGAGTACATCAATATCTTAGTTCAAAAACGAACACGTGACACAGTAACAGTAGCCACATCACTGGGAAAGATGACAGAGAAAGACACAGAATAATAATGCAGCACAGTAGGACAGATATCTTAAGGGACTGAAGATCTCTCTCTTTTATGTGCACACTGGGATCCTACAGCAGAGCAATAGTGTCATTGTTTGATAACAGCTCAGTCAGAATGAGTCAAAGCAGCACAAATGAGTTTTTACAACCAATAAGGATTATAAGCAGCACATTCTCCAATACTGCTATTCAAAGACAGTAAATATTGACTGTGGTCTCAAGCTGTAAACATGTTTCAAATATACCTGTATGTGGCAAAACCTTCAAATGGGTCTCAATTTTCAAAGTGTTAGAGGGGATTTTTTTTTTCCGCTCCTTGATTTAGACTCTCCAGTGGTAAGATGTTTGTTTACTAGGGTGCTTTCAGTTGTCATGAAAAAAATCCCAAATGGCAACTACAAGCAAATCAAGATGTGCTAAGCATGAGATAATGGAAGGGACTACTTGTTTAGCCTTCAGAAATATGTCTGAACATGCCCCAGGCATTGCTGCCTTAAAACAGGGCAGGGGAGCTCCATGTTTCCTGCCATGACAGTGATGGAGAGAACAAGAAGAGACTTCAGTCCCAGTTTTTCAGACTTGCCCTTCTATTCAGCAATTACAGGATATGCTATTCTTTAATGCAATGTGTGAATAACACTAGAGTTGAAACACATATTCCCCCCCCCAAAAAGGGAAACCTGTCAAATATACTCTTCTGTAGCCAAAAAGGGTGGTTTGGATAATGACCAGTACCCATTTACGCTCCATCGGGTATCTATAGTTACTTGGAGCTGGTGTTTGTTATTTTGGGTCGTTTTTTCATTATTTCATTTTTATTCACGTCAGTTATTTTGGTATTGCGGTCATTTCTGTATTGCAGTTACATCATTTCAAAAATATTAGCACTATTACGCATTTACAATTGTCAAAAAGGACATAACCAAAATACAGAAATCACTGAAAAACCAAAATAGCCAAAACAGAATTACACTCCCCCTCTCCCCCCAATAATCCGGTCACTCCTGAAGCCCAGGAGCCTGAGGGGACACACAGGAGTCATGGTCATCAAAGTGTGTGGCAGTTAATAGACCAGAATGTCAATCCAGAAAAAGTGTCTACGCAAGGTGCAGTCAGGAATCAAGGTCAATAAAGAAAGCTAGATTCCGGAAGTCAAGAATATAGGTCCAATGAGAAAAGAGCAGGCATGGTGGAAGTAGGTTTGATGTGGAGGCAAGGTGAAAGGAGTAGGCCTATAGTTGTTGGATTGTTCTGAAGTTTTACATCTGGTTGCAGCCAGATATGTATTCAGCAAAGGGTACCATAGAGGAGTGGCCTGAAACTCCTAGTTCAGGGACTACTCTCTCCTTTCCTCTCTGCTCCATGCCATTTCCAGAACATTTCAAGCAGTAATATCACAACATCACCCTCTGTGCCCTCCACCTTGTGGGAAATAGCACATGGAGGTAAGGGGTGGGGTGGGGGCATCTTTGAGATGCAGTGTATCCTGCCTCTGGGCAGAGAGTAGTCACAGATATTATTTGACTATTCAAAGGGCTACTAGCCGCAAATAAACCCACTGCTTATTTCAGCTCTAGTGTGCACATAGCAATAAACCCAGGAAGACTGAAAAGTTGGGCAGAACAACCCGTCACTCATGTTGTGTGTGCTAAGGCAGCAGGAAGTTTTGGAAACAAGAGAAATTGGGTACAAACCGAGACCAGCTCCACATTTCCCCACGCAAAACCATTTTACCTGTATGTCTGAAGAGTGCCTGTCAGATATTCAACATAGAACAGGCTGTGGATGTTCCGGGGCAGCACTGCCCAGGGCGCTCCACAAGATCCAGAAAGGTAACTTGCAGAGCAAGCCAGCCAAACCCAGGGCAATAAGCAAGCACAGAGCTGCTGTTTGAATGGTCCCCATGGACCCCCTGGAGCTGCAGGGGCAGTGGGGTAGTGCCCTGCCCCCACTCCCCGCCGTCCCCTCCCCGATGCCGCACAGTCCGCACTGACAGAGCGCTCACTGTCTGAGCGCTCTGTCTCTGCCGGGTGGTTGAAATTGACATCGGAGCGCCGAGCTGCTCTGACTGCTCCAGTCAGAGCAACGCAACACTCGGATGTCAATTTCAGCCACCGGCAGAGACACAGCGCTCAGTCAGTGAACGCTAGCCTCTGTCTAAGACCTGACTCCCATTTGGGACTCCAGAGTCTGGAGTCCCAGAAGGGACAAAATTGAACTGAATGTGAGCGGGGCGGCTCAGCGTTCAGTCCAAGTGCCGCCACTGTGAAATCAAATTTCCCGCTTGTGGCAGCTTTGCATTGAGCCCTATGGGTTCAGTGGAGGCGCTTGGTGGCAAAATGTGCTGCAGCGCGCATGCTTGAACTGCTGAGCATGCGCGCTGCAGCCCATCTCGCCGCCGAGCGCCTCCACTGAACCCTGAAGCCTCACCTGCCTGGTGTCTACCTGCCTCCAGTCCCTCTGACTCCTGAGTCCTGCAACGGTGAGTAAATGGGCCGGGG
>QEPC01004656.1:721652-766010 GCA_003113815.1 Sphenodon punctatus | reverse complement strand
GGGAGGTCAGCAAGGAGGAGGTTGCAGTAGTCAAGACGGGAGATGACCATAGCATGAACAAGGGTTTTGGCTGAGGAGACAGAGAAAGGGGCGAATCCGAGCAATGTTATAGAGGACAAAGTGACAGGACTAGGCAACAGAGTCGATGTAAGGTTTAAAGGAGAGGTGAGTATCAAAGACGAAGCCCAAGCTACGGGCTAGGGGAACAGGACGGATGGTGACACCATCAATAAGGATGGACAGAGAAAAGGGGGAGGTAGGGCCAGCTGGTGGGTTTTGAGGTTGGAGAGGCAGTAAGGCCAGCTGGCGAGCCTAGGGGCGGAGCCAGAGCAACGGTAGGCAGCATAACCCAGCAGCAAGGAGTTCCCAGGGTTAATGTACAAAACACAGTTTGCATGCGCATCAAGCTTAAAATAAATTTATAAATCCAAAACACAGGCACACGTCCTTGTAAAAGCACCCCAGTCACAGTCTGAGTCCAGTAGTTCATGATAATGAGGAGGACTTACAATGCCATGCATTCTACATAACCATGCAAGATTATCATTGGTCGTATTTAAAACCACAGACTGAAATCCACCAGTCACCATTTTTACACTAGATCAAGGATTGCAACAAAACACAGTTTGCATGTGGTTTCTGTGTGGTTTTTCTTTTTTTAAAAAACTTGTGATTTGTGGGGCTTTAAAATTCCTCCCCAACACACACCGACCCACCCACTAGCGGACAAGAATACTGCTTCAGAAAGAAGTGACTTGCTGCACGTGTGTTGGAGGGACCCCAATCCCTGCTTCAGAAGTCCTTTCTGAAGCAGTATTCTTGCCCTCTGCTGCGGGTGTGTGTGTGGGGGAGGAGGGGGATTTTAAGGCCTATGAACCACCAGATTAACAGTTAATTCTCAGGATTTCCAAACCTCAATTTTATCACAACCATCACATTTCCAGCATTCTGAAAACACCTGAAATCACAGGGCTAACCAGTTAAATCTCAGGATTTCAAAACCTCAGTTGAATCACGAGACATTAAATACTAATTTCCCCTCACCCTCTGCTGAGTGTGCGTTGGGGAGAATTAGTATTTAACACTCCACATCATCAAGTGAACAAAACCCATATAAAAACCGGAACACCATAAACCAAATAATTCCCACAAGGCCACAAAGGTATCCACAGATCCCCCTTAGGAAGCCCTCCTTCCTTAGGAAGCCTTCAGGGGTGGTGGTGGTGAGTCACTGGTTGTGTGCGCGTGCGTGCACACACACAACTGGTAAGAATGCTCAGAGCCATCTCAAAGAACCTTGTTTAGAGAGGCAGCAACCTTCAGAAGATTCCTGCCTCTCTAGGTTCTTCGAGATTGCTCCAAACATTCACCGTGGCGCTGCGTGACTGTTTACAAAAAAAAAAGTCTGCAGTGTGGGGGAGTCCTGATGAGTCCTGGGGCCAGGAGGGGCATTGCCCCTTCGACCCTAGGGGGCCCACCACCGTGGGGGGGTGGGAGGAAGGGAAGGGAGGAAAGATAAGGAGTTCAGTCTTAGCCACGTTGAGCTTGAGCTGGCGTTGGGACATCCAGATGGAGATAGAGACAGTTGATGAGGTGAGCTTGGACAGAAGGGGAAAGAGGGGGTGGAGAGATAGAGTTGAGCGTCACCAGCGTAAAGGTGATATTGGAAGCCATGGGAGTTCTTCACAGTTTGCTCGTGTTTTAACTACCTTGAATAACTTGGTGTCCTCTGCACATTTGATCACCACTTAACACTCTTTTCCAGATCATTAATGAATACATTAAACAGCACCAGTTCCAATACTCCTGGGGCACACCACTTTTTACATCTCTCCATTGTGAAAACTGTCCATTTAGTTGTAAACTTTGCTTCCTATCCTTTAACTAGTTACCTATCCATAGTAAGACACTACCTCCTATCCCATGACTTTTTAATTTTCTCAAGAGTCTTTTATGTGGGACCTTATCAAATGCCTTCTGGAAATCCAGGTACGCTAGTTCTACCGGGTCTCCCTTGTCCACATGCTTATTTACACCCTCAAAGAATTCCAACAAATTAGTGAGGCATGACTTACCTTTGCTGAATCCATGCTGACTTTCCCCCCATTAAATCATGTTTATCAACATACCCAGCAATTCTGTTAATGATAGTTTCCACCATTTTGCCTGGCACAGACGTCAAGCTTACTGGTCTGTAGTTTCAAGCATCACTTCTGGATCCCTTTTTAAATATCAGGCTTAGGTTTGCCACGCTCCTGTCCTCATGTACCATGGCAGATTTTAGTGATCGGTTGCAAATTACAAACATGAGGTCTGCAATTTCATATTTGAGCTCATTCAGAACTCTGGGGTGAACACCATCTGGTCCTGGTGATTTGTTAGTATTTAGTTTGTCAATTTGCTCTAGAACCTCCTCCAGAGGCACGTTTTGTGACAGCTCTTCTAATTTACCACGTACAAAGTAAGGTTCCAGCATGGGTATCTCCCCAACATCCTCTGCAGTGAAGACCAAAACAAAAAACTCATTCAGCTTCTTTGCTATGTCCTTTTCCTCCCTAAGCAACCCTTTCAGCCCCTGGTCATCTAACGGCCCAACTGACTCTCTAGCAGGCTTCCTGCTTCTGATGTACTTGAAAAAGTTTTTATTATTAGTTTTAGCATTTTTAGCAAGTTGCTCCTCAAATTCCTTTTTGGCCCGCCTTACTAACTTTATACATCTACTTTGGCAACGTTTATGCTCCTCCCTATTTACCTCATTGGGACTCTTTCCATTTTTTAAAGGATGCCTTTTTGGCTCCAATAGCCTCCTTCACCTCACCATTTAGTCACACAGGCAGGCGTTTGGTCCTCTTTCCAACCTTTTTAAATTTGTGGAACACATTTAATCTGAGCTTTCAAGAGGGTGTTTTTAAATAGTCTCCACACTGCCTGTAGACATTTAATTCATGAAATTGCTCCTAAGTTTCCCTCTTACTAGTTTCCTCATTTTTACATAGTTCCCCTTTCTACAGTTATATGTTACTGCAGTGGCTTTATTTGGCATTTTCCCTTCTGTGATTATGTCAAATTTGATTATATTATGATCACTATGCTCACTATATTATGATCACTCTATGAATCATATTATGAAAGTCATGTAGAAAGTATAACGCTACTAAATCAGAATCCTTCCAAAAGGCAAACAACAAATGAAGGACTTCATAGTGTAGCTCCAATTATGTCAATGATATTACATCAGGGATTAATTTGCCCAACATCTTTGGGTAATAGAAAAGCTGCTTGTCTTTGTCAGCAGTTTATAGGATGAGAAATCAATGGCAAGAGAAAAAGAATATCACCAAGATTTCCTAGGAGAATGGTTATAATGATTTAATGCCTTATACTCTTAAGCTTCTTGTTATCTTTCTACGGCTGCAACAGACTAGAAGAGAGGCAGAGAACTACAAACATTTCCCTTTCCGTCATCTAGCAAGTATATTTTTTGTTAGATTTGACTTGCATTACCTGAGCAATAGCTACATTTAGTGCAACATATCCCAAAAGCCCTTAAACTATTTCAGCCCAAATAATTACTAATGTCACACCAGTGACTGCATGCTAGAAGCTTCATGTACTTAAAGCAATTAGTATTGCACTGGTATAAGTGCCATTTGCAAGTATTTAATGGCAAAATTCTTATTGACTTACATGGTGGAGATTGTCCTGTCAGTTGTGATGACTGCTGTTAAGCCAGACTATGACTAACTTATGATGGAAGTAAAAAGACATGCTGTGGCCCATGGATTTCAAAGGTGACAGGGACAACTCAGAAATTATTATATGCTACTACAGAAGCCAATCACAAAGTCCTTTCCTATATTAGTAGTTACTACTATTGAAACAAGAGATTATAGGAATGCAGGGTTGATGAGTAATACAAAGAGTGTAATAGCACATTTTTCCTTTTGAAGACCACTCTTTCTTTGTATTTTAGTATTCATTTGCTTTTCAAATAGTATCTTTAGTGTTATAATATGGTTTGTGTATACCATATTATGGTTGTGTATTTTTAAATTGATTTTTTAGGGTATTTTATTTGTGTGTTTTATGTTGTAAGTCGCCCCAAGATGCCGTGGGCATGAGGGGGTGGCCAATAAATGTTTATAATAAATAAATAAAATACATAAATAAAACCTTTATTTTAATAATAATCTACCCAACAAAATTTTTTAGTACATTATGTACAAGAAATGTGCCTGTGTCCCCCCCCCCCACACTTTTATGGTTGATTATTCCACAAATGAACACTCAACGCTAAGCGCAAAATAATACCACTTGACAAAGCAGTAGGTACGAAGTAAAGAGGTACAGCACAGAATGAAGATTATATCTTAATAGGGATGGGAGAACAGATCGCGGTTCGGGTTCGGCCGTTCGGTTCGGCTGCATTCGGTTAGTTCGCCGGGTTCGGGTCTGGCCGTTCGGGAAATGCTATGGGTGTTTTTTGTTCTGTATATGGTTTTTTATTGGGTTTTATATGGTTTTATTTTGTTTATTTGGTTTTTTTGTTTTTATATGGGTTTTTTAATTAATTTATTATTATATATATATATATATATATATATATATATATAATTAGATAAAATAAATACACACACACACACAAAATCTAACTGCTATTAACTATTCTAAATGCTATGAACTAAATGGATTATCTAGTAAGTACACAGGCCTACTCCTACAAACACAAACTAAATCACTAACACTATCTCTATCACTAAACTAGCTCCTACAACTACTATCCTATATATATATATGGGATGGGGGGAATCACAAACACAAGGTTTCAGTTTAAGGTTTAAGTTTCATTTCAGTACAAAACTGAAATGAAACTTAAAGCAATCTAATAATCCTACTCAACGGCTGCTGTTCAGGAACAGTGACTAGCTCAGAAGGTGTTGGGAAGGGGGGAGGCAGATAGTTTCATTTCTTGCAAGCCTCTCCACCCCTGGTGCCTGGAAGCCTGCTCCTCAGTGACTAGTACTACCCCTCCCTGTCACGTTTGACCTTACAGTGAACCTTTTTTTGCCACCCGAACTCGATTCGAACTATTCGGTCATTTCGACGTTCGGATTGAGTTCGGTTCGGCCAGTTCGTGTTCGGAAGTTCGGTTCGGTCATCCGAACAGGCCGAGTTTGGGCCGAACTCCGAACTTCTGAACTGCGTTTGCCCATCCCTATCTCTTAAGGAAGGTACAAATCACGTTTTGTCATTTCCTGTAGCTACAATGCAATTCATACCTAATTTTAAAG
This sequence comes from Sphenodon punctatus, assembly GCA_003113815.1. NCBI lineage: Eukaryota > Metazoa > Chordata > Lepidosauria > Sphenodontia > Sphenodontidae > Sphenodon > Sphenodon punctatus. The sequence goes on along the minus strand of QEPC01004656.1, from coordinate 760,719 downwards.
AAACTTATGTATATTTGAACAAACAAACTCCTAAAACTATAATTTTGTATAGCACAGTGCTTTGTGAAATGTAAGAACAGTTCTACAGTCTTCTCTGAACCATGGGAAACAAATCAAAATAATAAATTTTTAGGGCCCTTTCATATGTGATGGCTGCTTCCATGGCCACAAACTGCTCCGGGCCATGAAGAGAGTCATCACTCCAGCTGGAACTCAGCCCGGCCACCAAATAAACATCCCAGCATCCGGGTTAGTGAGACACATGGATATGCGTCCACATATCAGGATTTTATAGTTATTTTGACTGTTTGTGTTGTTTGCTGCCCTGAGCTGCCAGTGTGTAGGAAGGTACGGGATATAAATATCTGTAATAATAATAATATCACTGTCCCCATGCTAGGTGCACCACCCCACCCTCTGGCTGACAGGTGACCTTGGCAGCCAATGACAGCCACCATGGTGCCCAGTTCCTACTGCTACTCTGGACAGTGGGAAATAAAGCAGGCTATCAAACTTGATAGCCCGCTTTACTCCCGGTCTGATGGTTGGCTCCCAAAAGTGGTGGAGCTTAGCTCAGGCTGTGACTCAGGAATTTCCCTAAATCAAAGGCCAGGCTAAGCTCCACCACGGTCAGGAACCAGATCGTGGTAACATCTGGCAGCTGCTTTCAAATGTGATGGTGGCACCCAGATTAATCCGTGCTAAAGTGGATTAATCTGTGCCAATGTCATGTTTGAAAACACCCTTCGTGAGTTGGTGGACTTGGCAAAGTCCATCTGAAAGAGTTTTCATCAACAGAAGGTTCCTACAGCCACCATCTCAATGCAAGGATTGTCTAAGCAGCTGTATTGGCAAAGGGGCTTAAGCAGGGCATCTCCTCATATAATGAATTGCATATCCTCCAATAGTACCTTTTTGCACTGTGCACTTAGGGGGGTTGTTATCTTTTACCAAGCTCCCAGCATTTTTGTGACAGGGTTCACAAGACAATGGCAGTCATTAACACTTGTTTAATCCATTTGGATAAAGAACTAGCTGAGGGAAAAGGAAATTAAACTGAAAGTGAGATTGGAGGCCCTGATTTATACATTGCTATAGAACAGGGGTGCAGCACCTTTTTTCATTTTAACAAGCTCTGGATAAGCAATGGCTATCAAAGAACGATAACACCCAGGCAAGAGATAGCTGAAAACTATCAGGTAAGGTGGGTGTGTTTGTGAGATGATTCTTTAGGGTGCTAAAAGGGACTGTCACTGCTTCTATCTGTGATCCTCCAAGTGTCTTTAAAACTAAAACTTTACATCCAAAGTCAATGCACTCATTTGAGAATTCCGAGTTTTTAATAGACTGAGTTTTAACATGAATCATCAGTCCTGTACATACGTACAGAGTCAGTGGAATTTTCTCCATCAAATGTGGGAGGGCATGGAATCAACGTATCTCCTGGGGACCCTCTGCTTCCAAGGATCCTATGAAGTGTCAGTTACAATAAAACTTTCCTCCCCCACTCAAACATACAGGGGAAAGAACTGGTGTAAACATACTTCAGATTGGGAGCACTAACTAGTAGAGCTACAAAGTCAACTGATTCACTTGCCTTATTCTCCTCTGTATAACAAGCCATCGTCAACCTCCACACCCAGTCTAATCCCAAAAGACAGTGCATGAGACCAGCACAAAAAACCTTTCCGGTTTCTGAGTCTGATACGCAAAAGATTACAGACTCCGGTTTTTGAGATACCACCACCACACAGTAGAATTTGACAGTTCTGATTTGCTAGCCTGATCGAAAATTTTTCATTACAGAAAGTTTCCCCATAACTTCACTGGAACAGAAGGAGACCCTAAATTAGACTGACACAGTACAAAGTGCATAGAGGGTAACTTTCTGGATGCAATATAATCAATGCATTTCTTTGTTCTCATTTTCATTCTAGGAGTACATCCACCCGCACCTGTTCCCGCTGCCACAAATGTCCCACCTGGCCAGGTTCCAGGCAGCATGACAGGAAGAGTTAATGGTTCCCTACGGATGCTTGGATTCTTCCTCTCCAAGACTCCAGACTCAGTGGCTGATGCAGCACAGCTCCACTAGGGGCCATTACATCATGCCTTTTCGCAGTATCTCAGGATTCAGTGAGGAGAGACATTTGAGACAGCAGGGGCAGGCACAGACCATTCCTCTAATGGGCTGCCATTTGGACAGCCTTACTCTGATTCACTGTTTCAGTCAAAAGGCATCGCTTTTGTGAATTTAACAGCGAGGTGCCTAGTTAATCCCTAGTCCATTTCTTTGTTTCATGGATCCTCTGTCATGAAAATGGGGATAATACTTAATTAGTTCAAAAATGTTATTGTATTATTAATCATTTTTATAGTGCTTTCAGTGTTCAAAATGCTTAATAATCCGTATCTAACAGTGGGGCAGGCATTATTATTCCAATTTTACAGACGAGGAACTCTAATGAGAGAAAGCGGCCTTCCCAAAGTCACCCAGCGCGTTAATGGCTGAGGCTGATTTTAGGTGAGACAATACAATGCGGGGTCCACTGATTCCCCACCCACCTGAGCTTATGGGGGCAGGTAGAATGGTGCGTGGGCACAGGCACCCATGCACCTGCAGCCCATATGAATGGCAGCAGCCAGCCATGGCAGCTGAGTGGTCTGCTGTTCTGAGGCACTGTGGTGGGTGGGGAAACAGCCTTTGCAAAGCCCACGAACTGGTCAGGAATGCTGGAAAGCCTGGGTTCTCCAGCACTCAGCCAGGACGTGTCAATATCAGAGGCCAGCCTGACATGCTTCCCCCTCCTCCATGGTCTATGGCAGGGGAGCACATAGAGGCTGCTGGGGTACCCACCCAGGGAACTGCCCATTTGAACCCTTCCCCACTCACTCCATGTGCGTGGGCGCTCCCCAGCCATCCCACTCAGTAGACACAAACCCACCCTCCAGCCGTGCTCCTTTAAAAATGGACTAAGGCAGGATTTAAACCCTGTTCTCACAGGTCCAAGTAAAACACTCAGAGGTTCTACTAGACTAACTTATTTGTTCAGATCTGTTCCTTAACGCTGAATATATCACTCAGATATTTGCAGAAAATAAATACAAAAGAATATTTCTAGCATTGCTGAAAAGCTATCATTCTAAATTCAAGCTACCACCTGTGGAATCTTTTTATATTATATTAATAATAATAATACATTTTCCCACCTTTATTATCCAGCTGGTATTTTTAGAGAACTTTCAAGACTTAGGGTAGCCAGGAAGAACAGGATATAGAGTAATATTGTGATTACAGGGTAGGCCAGTCCCCAGGTAAGTCCTGCCAGGATCAGGTCCATATTCACGTAGGGGAATTAGTAGCTCAAATGTCCTTCTATATACACAGTTCTCCACCAATATGCTTCTATATATACACACACTCAAATACAGTCTATGAAGACTTTGGGGGTTCCCTGTGTCAGTCCCTTTCTGGTCAGGAACTCTCTACTCAGATCAGAGACTAGCATTTCACAGTCTCTCAGTAATTCCTTGTACTCACAGCTTCACAGGCCAGGCATCAGTCCCTCCTGTAGCTTGCAGGACCCTCCAGCATGAACACAGCCAATAAGCAGTGTTAAAGCACTCCTATCACTGAGGCAGAGCGCTCTTATACCCCCTGCCTTTTTGCAATTTCTTCTCCTAAGGCTGAGCCTTATCAGAGGTGTTAAGTCTTTGGGCTAGCTCAGCCATGCCCAAGTTCAGCTGTGAGGCATCAGGCACTGTCCTCCATTCTATGTAGCACCTGCTGAGCCTCTGGTAGCAGTTGCACCATGATGCTGGTGCTACCCTCTTAAAGGGACAGCATTCTAATTAGGCTATGCCCTGCTAAAGATAGTCCTAGTAGTTTCCTGCAGAAAAAAGGCTTTTGTAATCACTGTGTATTTGTATATATGTGTGCGCACACAAACATACACACCCATTAATAACTGTTTATAAGAGCCATTTCAACCAAAATTGGTAGAACAGCAGAGACCACAAGAAATAAGATTTTAAAACGATAGGTGCACACAGGCAGGAGATATTGCTGCCAAAGATATTCTGTATTTGGTGCTAGAAGGAGAGGAGATGGAAAGAGAGGAATACAATAAACTATTTGACTCTTAACACAGCAAATGAGCTGTCTACATCCAGGACAGGTTTCTACTTAAACAAGATATAAGAAACAGTTGGACGGTTACTGGGAGGAGGTGGAGAGCAGCTTGACCAAGGAAAGAACTTCACAAGAACATAATTAGATGGGACATTGATGACAGTTGTACCTAACGTGATGATATTCTTTTTGTTACCTTACTGTTGTAAAAATGAATGTACAAGGAAGCTGAAATTTCAAAATAAACAGTTGCAAACTTAAAAAATAAATTATTTTTTTTTAAAAAAAATCTGTATTCTATAACGATCACTGTTCTTCCTTCTCCCACCCCACCCCACCCCACCATCACCAACACTCACAGAAAAATAGGTTTCATTAATTTAGGTGCTCATTGTATGGAAGTAATTGTTTTCAGTCTAAATAACAAGATATCCTCTCTTTTCTTTTTTTAAAGAGCATCCTTACATTTTTTGTGTTTATAAACTATTTGTGTTTTTTCTTTTTTTTCTTTTATGGTTTCAATTTGAAATATTGGTTATGTTTCCTTTTAGTTTGGATTAAGGATTTTGGAACATTAATTATCTAGTCTATTTGGGGGTGAAAGGGAGAGTCATGCAGGGTGAGGAGTGAGATGTTAAACAATTTTTTTCTCTGAATTATTTTTGTATTAGAACAATAAAAGATTGTTCTTCCTCAAATGTCTGCCTTTTCGGCATCCCAACCACATAGAGTAGCTTGGGAATCCTGGTTCACTGAGTCTTCTAAAGCGGCTACTGTTTCTACTAGTAGAGAAGCTAAAAAAAGCTTTAAGTCATGTGAGGGCTTTGTTCATATTCTATTTAGCATTCTCTTGGGGCATATTTAAATTTGCAATAGCTTGTGTAATTGAACCATTACCAAATGTTCAGATATACTCTTTTGCTGTTAAGAAGATCACATTATATATGTCAATAACTGTTACTGGTTTTGAGAAGCCAATACATGCTTGAAATATTTTACCTAATAAGCTGTAGGTACTATTATTACTAATTATTGTCATTGTTGTTATTATAATAATCACCATTATCATGATCAAGTAAGATTTTCAAAAACCCCTAAGCATCCTAGATGCCTAATCAGAGGAAAGAGGGATGCCTTTTCCTCCTGTTGGCCACTTTGAAAATATGTACAAGCTCTGTGGTCCAGATAGAGTAGGGGAAAGGCTGCTTAAAGGGTATGTTCAGGAGAGGGAAAAGACGTGTGGGGTCTTGATCATAGACCTATGCCATAGATCCATCTCTTATCCTTGAGTGCATGCCCTTATCTCTGATTCCTTCCCCATAGCAAACTTTTTCAACACTTGAGAGTAGGGACTGGTTCATGGGTCAAATCTGGGAACTGAAAATAAAAACATCTGTGGGCTGGATTTGGCATATGGGCCAGAGGCTTCCTATTCCTGCTGAGGTGGGTTGCTGGAAGCATATTACACTGGGGCTCCAGATTCTGCAATGATTTCCAATAATGTTCCAGGAACAATTGAAGGTGCTTGCTTTGACCTATAAGACAAACATCTTGAGCCCTACATATGTAAAAGTCCTCTCTCTCTTTTTTTTCCCCTTCACAACCCCCAAGTTCAGCTTGGGGGCTCTTTCTTGCAAGTTCCATCATTCAGACCCTCCAATAGTACATGTTTGTCTTGTACATGAACAGGTTTTGTTATCTTACAGGGCTCCCAGCATTGTTTGGTTTGAACCAGTTTCACAAGACAAAGGGAGTCATTAACACCTCATTAATCCAGCTGGAGAAAGAACTAGCTGAGGGGAAAGGAAAGGAAAATGAAATTCAATTTGGAGACCCTGACTCATGCATTGCTAGGGAGAGGGGGTAGGGCACCTTTTCTCACTTTATGAAGCTTGGGATAAGCAGGGCTATCAAAGAGGAAAGAAAGAAAACACCTAGGCTGGAAACTAAGGGTGTCTTTAGACATAACAAAGTAAGCATGTGTTTGGCCATTGTGTGTAAGCACCATAACAATCCCAACACCAATTTGGCCACCCACTGAACACGTGATGTGAACACCATTGTGTCACAAGGACAATTTGCATGTTTCAGCTGAACACATAGTCAACGTTGTGTCTAATGATATCACGTGGCTTGTTAGCAGGTACAACATGGGGAACGAGGCAGCAGTGCTTGTGTGCTGAGATTGGGTAGTGAGTAAAGGACCTAGTTGCCCCAAGATGGGCTGTGTGTCTAAGCAGCGCCATATGGTGAACACAGGGCCAAACCAGTGTTCCTATAAAGGTCAAAACACACCTCCCCTACACATATTTTGGCTCCGAGAGAGACTGCAGGAGCCAGAATCTGCGTGGGGTTTGGCCAGTCTGAAAGTGCCCCCCCCCCCAATGCAGCCTTGCCGGCAAACACACGCAGACATACAGAGCAGGAAATCCAGCTCTGTATCTCTGCATCTGTTTGCTGGCAAAGTCGCATGGGGGGGGGGGCTTTCAGACTAGCCATACCCCACACAGATTGTCCCACAGTCTCTTGTGGAGCCAAAATACGGACGGGGGGTTGTGGTGTGAAAACGGTCTACGGCTGCTTTTAGATGAGCGGCCGGATGCAGGACGTTCTTCAATGCGCTTCCTGAAAAGTGCCACGGGGTGCATTTTGACACACCATAAGTAGCCAGCCTCCATAGGAATTGACGTTCGCATAGTCTTTTTGAAGGCACATTTGGGAAACCCCGATATCGAGGCTTCCAAAATGTGCCTTCAAAAAGGCGCTGATTTAGGAACGCCTAAATCCGACTACTTCTGGTGTGTCTAAATGCACCCCACGAGGCTTTTCAGGAAAGGTGTTGAAGAATGCTCTGCATCTGGCCACTCGTCTAAAAGCGGCCTCAGAGAGATAGGAAGGGGTGCATTTGTGTGAGATGATTCTTTACTGTGCTGAAAGGGACTGTCACCGCATCCACCGGGGGTTTTCCAAGTGTCTTTAAAACTAAAACTTAAATACAAAAAAATCATAAAATAATAACAACAATAATAAATGCATTTACATTTATGAAAAGTAGGTGTGTCAGAGACACTCTCACTGGCTAGCCAGTCTCCACCGGCTTTGGATCTCTCTTTCCCTAAAGGTTTGCCACAGCCTGAGCAATTTCCAGAAATCATGTAAGATCTATTTATTTGGCCAGGCACTTGGTAGGTGGAGTGAGGGTCTGGGATGTTGTTTCTAAATGAATTTTTTAAATATATATTTAGCTTAGGTTTTAAAACAGTTTTATTGTATCTGTATTTTTATATATACTTTGTCACCTGCGCTGAGTCTTTGGAGAAGGACAGGCTATGATTTGAAATAAATAAGTAAATAATCAACAAAGTAGCTATGATATCAGAGATGCAGAATAACAAATTTCAAAATCATTTGCTGTCTTAACTATCTTCCAAATATCAACAAAGAATAAATCTTAAAGATTTAAGCTCTCTTATCTCCGACTTTATAAGAAAGCAATAGAAATACCTAGAAGCAGTTGAAAACTGGGTTGAAACTCATTAGTGAACATGAGTGAATCAGTGCTTATCTCAGAAATGCATGTGGAAATTTTTTGTTAAGTTTGGGCATATGGTAGGATGAATACATATCTCCTAATGGTCCTTCTCATTATTCATTCCTTGATTTTACAAAACGACAATAAAAACCGACTGTCATCGTGAACAAAGATGGAAAAGGATAAACTATTAAGTAACATTGGTCTTCTATCCTATTACTGGTATCCTTCCTATCTATCCCCCAGAAGTACAAATTCAGTTTTAGTTTTGATTCTCCACTTTCCTTCTAACTTGGTATCCACTCACCTATGAATATTTTAGGGTGATTTCAGACGTTACGCTTCTGAAATTCACCCCAGCTGAACCACAGACAAACATGGGCCACATTTGACTGTGGTGCACATCTGTTGGCTCGCCACCAGATGCGAACCACACTCAAACGCGGCCCATGTTTGCATCCATCACACTTCTGGACCTCCGGACGCGAGGAGGTTGAGAAGTGTGGTGAAAGGCCACCACGACCATGGTGAACGGAAAGTAACATCTGGTTACTTACCGTTCACCATGGTTAATGGCTTTCACCCCCACCCGTGGTTGCGGCAGCAGCCGGATTGGCCGCTGCCACTGCCCGTCGGGAGGGGGAAGGGCTGCCGGGGAACACAGGGGGCGGGGCCATGCGTCAGCATGGTGCACTGCGAGGCCCCTCCCCCTCCAGGGGGGTGCCGCTTTAGACGTCGTTACAGCCGGGCGCTTTCACCATGGGCCATGGGGTGGTTCGGACCATGGCCAGGGGCAATGGGGCACACGTCTGTTGGCTTGCCCCTTCACCCCCGGCCATGGTCTGAACCACCCCACGGCCCGTGGTGATAGCGCCTGGCCATAACATCTGAAATCACCCTCTGGTTGTTTTCTTTTATACATCAGAAAATCTAATATTTTCTAATTCTGTTCTTTATGTTGGCCATCTCTTATGTTAACTGGGTAAGCACAGGGCCCTCCATCAATAGGTATTGTCAGACGTGATGGTACCACAAACAGCCACATTTTTACCTGCGTGGCTACCCGCGGTGCTGTCATGACTCTGAACCAGCCTGCCTGATGTTTTCCTGGGCCAGACCCGGGGTTTCCCTGAGCTGTGGTGGATATTAGCCCCGACGGTAACTCGGACCCATTGCCAAGTCACAGCCTGGAGTAAGTGCTGCCACGGCCCAGGGAACCCATCTCCAGACCAGGTCAGACCAGACAGTTACGTGATGGTCTGCTCTACCTGACTGCAATCTGGGGCTGTTCGGGTGGGCATGGTGGCCTGATAGTTCACTGCAGTTGCCCACCAGGGAGGAGATTGGACTGCACTTAGCAGTGTGGGGGGCAGGACCGTATGGACCCACATCCGCACATCATCCTGCCCTCTCCCTGCCCCCTCCTTGGCCTGGACCCTCACACGTCTGTTCAGCAGCCAGGCCAGATTTTGCCTGGGGTGAGAGCCCTCACCCCAGGCAGGATCAAAGTGTGATGGCAAACAAAACAATTTTAGCAATAGTACATCCTAGAGTCAAATATATGCACAAGAACCAGTAATCACGTACGTAGTTCTGCAGTACTCTTACTGGTCTCTTTTGGATACTTTATGTTGGTTCTTTTGGTTTAAGTAGTTAATCTTGCTGCAAATACTACAGTATCTAAAACAATTCATACTGGTGCCTTAATTACTCATCAGTTGTTATTGTGTTGTTAATAAGCATACCTTTGTGAACCTAATGGTCTCTATATCAGGAAAACCAGTTTAAAATCCACTACCTGATTGTGTCAAAATTGCAGCAGTGACACTTCTTGCTTAGTAAATTCAGAAACAGGTCATACAGACATCTGCTACCCATACAACTATTTAATAAGGATATTTGACAGAAATATATTACTTTGGGGAGGACTTAATTTTTACTGGAGATAGAGAAAAAATTTTATTAGTAACATTAAAACTTAGTGAGCTGAAAGTCTAATGGAAAAGAAGTTATATTGTTGTACAACTAAATTGCAAGTATCATATTTGCTAGTGATATTGGCCTTGAAGCTCTAGAAATAGGACTTTAATAATAAATTAAAAACCCACAATATAAGTCACCAGTTCAGCAATAAACAACCTTCTTGACCTTGACCAGTAATCAGATCTCTGCAGACCTTTAACAATGAATCTAGTATGTTACCATATGCTAAGTCAAGGAATCCTCTAGATACAAGAAGCAATCCAGCAGATGTTCAATGCATTTGTCCTATAGTATTATTGTATTAATACGTTTTTAATGGTTATATTGATCAAATTGAATCTGAATGAAAAAAGTATGTATCCCAATAGCTGGAAATATTTTATTTGGAAAGAGTTGTGCTTATTTCAGGCTAAAGTCACCTTCATATGAAAGCAGGTGTTTCACAAATTCAAATGTATGGATTTTCATTCATTGAAGCAAATAATGATATTAACAGTTCATATTATTTTCAGGTTTTGTTCTTCCTTCAGACCAAGGAAAACAGAATATTTGATTATGAATTGTTAAGCCTGCTGTTTATCTCCACATGAAGTTGTTTACTATTTGCATACGATGCCACTTTGGCCTTGCAAAGTTAGAAATTAGGCTCGGGTATATTGTTTCAAGCTCAGAACAAGGGGCTGTACAGAACTGGAGGAAGACTGGGATCTTCTCTCCCAATTTAACCAGTGGTGGAGAGGAGATGCTTACTGCCTAGTTTTTTCACCAGTTTACTTTGATCCACTTGTCACATTGTTCTTGAATAGAAAACCAAGCAGAAGCTCATCTGTGTGTTCAATCAAGCACTTTGTCCTGATTACTGCTCAGCTCCCCATTCTGCCTCTTGCTTTGAGAAGGAGGCAGTGCTGATAACTGAATTGATTAAAGGACTGGATTGGCAACATGATGCATTCTTATACTGGTGGTTGATCAAGTCTTTTAGCTCTTATCCTTTCCTCTTGTCCCTCTCTTAGGTCTCTTCTTACTATATGCCACCTCATACTTATCCTTTGCTGCTTTTTCAGATGTTTTTGCCTGCTGCTTTCCATCTAGCTACTTATCTATGGACTCGCATAGCTTACACTACTGTAGTATCAAAGAGCCTCAAATACATGAATCAATTTATCCTCACAGCATCCCAAAAATATTGTTAACCTGTGTCAACCAAACAGATAGTAGAGACAAAATAGGACGGGTAGAGGAGTCAGAACTGCAGACTCCTGACTTGCCTGATGAAGGACCCAGGCAGGTCCGAAAGCTTGCAAACCTCCACCAACTGGAGTTGGTCCAATAAAAGATATCACCACACTATTTTGTATCTACTACCTATTTTGGGGACCAACACAGAATACATGCTCCATCTAAACAGACAGGCAGTGATCATCTGGTTGTTAAGTGCCAGCACTAGCCCTTAGCATTAATGTGAGTCCAATTCACTTCAGTGTAACATGTGCTGACACTAAGGCTATTTTTACACGGATGTCACCCACTCACGAACACCCATAAACACCCATCGGATGGGCATGATAGTGCCCGTTTAAACGTCCATGAGTGGGTGGGTGGGCGTTCACAACCCACCCACCGACACCCACCAACATCCACAAACCAGCCGGGAAGAAGCCGGCATGCTCCATGGGTGGAGATCGGTGGAGGTGGGTGGAGATGGGTGTTCAACACCCACCTGTCGTGTAAAAAACAAAAACACCCACACCCATGGGAACGGGTCCGCCAAGACCAGAGAGGCCACGTAGGGGCCCCCACGCAGACACGCCCACCTGGGGAGATGCTGGGTGCCCACCCAGGAGCCTTTAAAAGGGACCCGAAACAGGACAAGGGTGAGCCGGCTCTCAATATGTCTGGAAGGAAAGCCTCCAAAAAAATGAAGGGAGCCAGCACCACGACTTGCGGGACAGGCCAGGGTAAGCAGAGGGACCCCGGGATGCCCAGGGGAAGGAGGCCGGGGGGAGGAGGGGACCTGGGAAGGAACGCTAAACACAGCACACCCATCCCACCATTGGGCCGAGGACAGACCGTGGCGCCCACGCCAACTGCAGCCCCCAGCACAGCCACAGGGCACGGAGAAGGGAGTGCAAGCAACAGTGAGGTATGTGCGAGCGGACCCCAAGAACCCGGGGAGGGGGGCCCACATGCCAACAGCAGAAAACAACCAGAGGGAGCACAGGATGGGCAGCTGAAAGCTAACGGTTTCAACCCCCACCTCCAGGACAGCACCCAGACACAGGAGCAATGCACCACTGGGGAGACAGTTGAGGATGGCCTCCGTGACATCCAGGTAAGGTGTGAATGCCCCCTGGGGGAAGCGGGGAGGGATCCCCGCAAAAGGGATCACAGGGGGCTGTGGAGCGGTTGCTAACCCCTCTGCAATACCCCCAACAGGAGACGACCAGCTCCCCTGTCACCACAGCTACCGGGTGGACCCCAAGCCACAAAGCTGGTAGGCCCCCCACAAGCAGTACCCAAAAGGGGTAGCCCTGGTCGAGGCAGTATACCAGGGACTTCAGTGGGGGGAGGGGCAAAAAGGTCCAGCATGACCTGGTGCACAGCTACAAGACCAAACAGGTCTATGAAGCCATCGCCCAGGAGATGCAGCAGCAGGGGTACAATAGGGATGTCACCCAGTGCATGCAGCAGGGAAAGGACTTGAGGTCCGGATATAAACATATCAAGGACAACAATCTCAAGTCCGGCTGTACCATGCGGACAATAGAGTTCCAGGAGGAGCTGGACTGGTTCCTCTGCATGGACGGGGATATAGTCGCCTCCCACTTACACGGCAACACCTTTGCCAGGGGCAGACAGAGTGTGCTCACAACAACCCCCTGCCCAACCCCCCGGAGCATGGGGAGACCGGCTGCACCTGGCGAGGCAAGCCAGGATGCGGGAGGGGACGGACTGATCACACAGGGGGAGGAGGTGCCCCGGGAACCCGCTCACTCAAACATCGCCCTCCGCGTGCGCCCACAAAACACACAAGGTGCCAGGCCGTGGGAAAGGGGGCGCACGCAGAGTGGACAGAGACCCAGGATGCCTCTCAGGATGTGGAGGAAGATGATCCCGGTAGGAATGCAACCAGGGCCCGAGGGGGGGGGACTGACCCAGAGGGGAGGGGAGGATGGAGCCGGGCCTCGGGGATTGACTGATGGATCCACATTCCCATTGCAGCTCAAGGTGCCATGGGGGTTCACAAGGAGGAGGTTGTGGAGGAGGAGGTGGTTGAGCAGGAACTGGAGGCACCCCCGAGAGCCGGGTGCCAGGACAATGATGGTAGGCCACAATGCACAAGGGATGGGTTATGGGCCAGGGTGATGGGCTAACAGGCTGGCCACAGTGGCAGCCCCTACAACCAACCTCTCCCCATGCATGACAGGGACGGGCCAGTGACCATCACTGGTGGGTTAATGGGGGTGGGACCGAGTGGCAGGCCCCTAGGAGGGGTTGTAACAGCCCGGTCCTGGGTTAATGTGTCCCCTGATGGGGTTAGCTCCATTGCTAGACAGAGGAGACACGGTCCCCGGCACCCCACCCGACCAGTAACAGATGCCATAGGGATGGACAGGGAGGGGGACGGGCACACACACACACACCCCAGGCGACAGGGATGCATGGCTAAGGGCACCGAATATGGACTCAGAAGGCCTTGCCTCCCAACCTGTTACCATCCCTCTCACAGATGAGCGCCCCAGTTTGACGAGGGAAGCTGCCATTGGCAACGCCAAGAGGAATCAGGTGATGTGGGCCCAGAACGGGCAGAGGAGAGAGGACCTTAGCAGGGAAATGCTGGAGGAAACCAGAAGGTTAGCCGAGGTGCACGCAGAGGAGCTTGCCCTCACGAAGGAGGTCCAAATAGGGTAGGGGGAGAGGGACCAGGACATATTGGCAGCCATGCTAACCTGGTCCCGCACCGAGTAACTGTGGGACAGGCACCAGACTGCCACCCTCCACCACGAGATGTGGCTCGACAGAGCCGAGAGGCCGAGGGGATGTGTCGCGCTGGAGAGGAGTTCCGCACAGCCCTTGACCTCATTGGGACCTCACTGTGGAGTCCCGCAAGGTGCCATTCTGTCCCCCCTCTTGTTTAACATCTATATGCAACCATTAGGGGAGATCGTGAGAGGGTTTCAGGGCATGCAATGTCATCAGTATGCTGATGACACTCAGCTCTACCTCTCTTTTTCCATCGACCCAGGCCATGCAGTCTCTTTATTTTCCCAGATCCTGTCAGTTGTGGGGGCTTGGATGAGGTTGAGCCATCTGCAGTTGAATCTTGACAAGACGGAGGTGATGTTGGTGGGTGAGGGCCCTGGGGGGCCTGGGAGTGGTTGAATCTCCTCTTGGGGGGGAGGGGTTCGCCCTCCCATGGTCTCGCAGGTACGGAGTCTGGGTGTGCTCCTCGATTCACGGCTCAGCCTGGAATCTCAAGTTGTGGCCGTGGCGGGGAGTGCATTTTGGCAGTTACATCTTGTCCTGCAGCTTCGGCCGTATCTCCCAGACTCTGACCTTGCCACTGTCATCCATGCCTTCATCATCTCGAGGCTGGATTACTGCAACGCGCTCTGCGTGGGGCTGCCCGAGAAGCTGGTCCGGAGGCTGCAGCTCGTACAGAACGGCACGGCCTGTCTCCTTACTGGGGCGGACCACAGGGAGCACATGGCACCTGTGCTCCGGGCTCTGCACTGGCTGCCTATAAAGCACCGGGCTAGGTTCAAGGTGCTGGTTTTAACCTTCAAAGCCCTTCACGGCCTGGGCCCTGCCTATCTACAGGATCGCATCACTCCCCATGTGCCAATGCAACCCCTGAGATCATCTGTGGGGGCATTTTTGGAGGTTCCCCAGGCGATACGGGTGGCCACTGATGTGAGATCTTTTTCAGTGGCTGCCCCTGTGCTGTGGAATTCACTCCCAGAGGAGGCTTGGTTGGCCTCTACCTTCCTATCATTTCGACGTTTGTGTAAGACCTGGCTGTTCTGCCAGGCTTTTGGCAAGGGGGGTGGGGGTGGTAGGGTTGGGGAGGGAGGGTGAGTTTTTATGATTTGTGTTAAAATTTGTTGATTTTAACAACAAATTTGCACCAGTTGGGGGTATTCAAGGGCAGCCCCGCCGGTCTCGCAGGTATTGTGCAGGATGCAGGCCATGAGTAAAAGGATGGGGGTATTCTGCAGATTGAACTGGCTCCTGTTCATGAGCAGGCACCAACGCCCCTTGAGCAGCCCGAATGCCCGCTCCGAGCCGATGAGAGGTGTTCATTGAAGAGGTGGAGGCCCGCTGTGTGCACCATGGGATAGGCCCTCATGAGCCACGGGCTCAGCGGGTAGGTGGGGTCCCCTATCACCACCGGGGCCATGGAGTCCCCCTCAATGACACAGTACAGGTTGGGGGCTATCTCCCCGTTGAACATGCGTGCATAGAAGGGGGAGGCCCACAGTATGCGTGCATCATGGCTCCTCCCTAAGTGACCTGTGTAGACATCGGCAAACAAGGCCCTGTGATCCACTATGGCCTGGAGATTGATGGAGAAGGTCGGCTTCTGATTCAGGTAGTCCGTCTTGGTATCTGGGGGCCATATTATAGGAATGTGGGTGCTGTCCCACTTCCTCAAAGCTGTGAAGCCCACTTCCTCAAAGCTGCAAATGACAACCTTGGGATCCTGGAGCTGTATGACCTGCTCGAGCAGTAGCTCCACCAGCAGGTCGCACATGTTGCGGAGCGCCCTGT
Source organism: Sphenodon punctatus (assembly GCA_003113815.1). Classification (NCBI taxonomy): domain Eukaryota; kingdom Metazoa; phylum Chordata; class Lepidosauria; order Sphenodontia; family Sphenodontidae; genus Sphenodon; species Sphenodon punctatus. Next base: position 745,300 of record QEPC01004656.1, on the reverse strand, counting down.
TCATGGTCATGGTTCCCACCCTGAACTTCTCCCCAATGCTCCAACAGGAATTGGGGGTGACCGGTCTCCACATGGCCATGGCCAAGTGCATCCCTGGCGGCAGCGGATACCACATGTTGGTCTCGCGCCTCCGGAGATGTGGATTCAGGAGCTCCCTGAGCCAGGCCAACAGAGTGGTTCATGCGGAAGTGGTCCGTCCATTCATCATCTGTCCAGGTGGCCAGCATATTCTCTCACCATTCATTGATGCGAGAGTGCATCCAATTCAGCCTCAGCATTGAGACAGTGACACGGTGCCCGTAGACATTCAGCAGCTCCCAGGACAGGACCAGGTGCATGTCCTGGGACACTGCTATTCCGAACATGGACTGTCGGTGGACAGCCACCCTGTGTGCCCACCGCAACGATGTAGCTCGGTGCATGTTGGCCGCTCTCCTGCACCGTACGCCATGGTTGTAGAAGCGGTGACCTGACAGTAGTAGCTCGGCACATTGCTCAAACATCAACGCCAGGATCATGAAGCAGGAGGACAGGACCATTAACAGGACAGCCTGCTCCTCAGGGGACTCATCACCAGGCAGCACATGGTACCAACAACAACACGCACACTCAGGGGGAACCCACCACCGGTACCAGTGCAAGTTAACCTAGAAGCTACTCATTTAGCCGTTACGTGGGCAGTGGACTTGACCCAGGCAGTTGTGACTGTGTCCCCTTTAACCACCCGGTTTGTTGGCGGCCGCAGCACCTAACTATCACCCCCCTGCGATTCCTTCCTCCAGGCCCCGAGACCTGTGCACCCTGCACAGCCGCACTGTGCCTCCCACATCCCCTGCAACCCAAAGCCGTCTGCACAGGGTGACCAACTGTGCACACCTGCCTACACCCGCCTCAGCATCTACATCCTGTTCTGGACACCAGCACCACCTTTATATCGCTAAGTAAAATCACAATCGCCTCTCATTCACCACACTTATACCACCTCTCACTCTACACCCCACGCCCAGCCACAGCAACCGGAAAACATATGTACCATGGCAGCCCATGCTGTGTGCCCTGCGATTGGTGTGGTACCGTGGGTGTGTTTCGCACACCTGATGGGGATCCCCCCTCGCCGCGCTGCCAGCACGTCCCCCCCTCACACACCACCTGGCATGTATGGGGCTAGGGGCACTCCAAGGCTCCTCTGTGGCCCTGGGACCACCCCACCCCCTGTGCCCCTGCCATGACCCCGTGCGATCCCTGGCTAGGGTGAATCTGTACGGGCCTTGCTTCGGTCACAGCGCTTGAAGGCCATGGCACTGTGCAGCTGTGATCCGGCAAGATACGCTGCTTGGACGAGCTCATTAGCTCCCTGCTAGATGCAGCTGTGGCCTTGCTGATCTGTCATCACTAACGCTGGAATGCACCCGTCAGGTGTGTGGAGCAGGGATTCAAAGGACCTTGCCGGTGTTCCACTATCAGCTGAGTATGACCGCAGCCCAGCTACAGCTACAAAGCGTCTTGCACAGTGTCCAGTCACAGCCGCTCTTCAGAGGATCCCAGTGCAAGCAGCTGTGCAGCCCTTGGAACGGCCATGGTAGGGTGCGGAACAGGCCCCAAGGCCACCAGTGGTGCAGGGGAGCAATGGTCAACATGTGCCAACATGCTTTTGGGAACGCTGTGGCAGAGCCACGATGTCCAGCTGCTGATGGGGGACCCCCTGTCGGTGGCAGATGGCTTTGATCTCCTGTTGTGGTATATGTGGGTGATAGACCATCCATTGGGGGGCCCGACTTGCTGGGGGATCTCGGCTTTACCCTCCTTCAGCAACCTACGTGGGACCAACCAGCCACTGTTGTAGTTCCCTGGACCGCACCAGAGATCACGGCTGTTTGCCTCGTAGCTGCATGTCTGGAGTATGGACTGGCCCTCCAGGTCGGAGGTCCCCATGTTGCTACCGACTACACCGATATCCTTCTGCGTGCCCGTGGCATCTCCCGTCCGCGATTAGACTGCCAGGTGCTTCTTGGGGATCTGGGCCTGCTACCCGCTGATGTTGGAGGACCCCTGCTGACAGGGACCCCTACGACACGTGAACTTGGCACCCTCCAATCGGTGATGAATCTATGGGCTGTGAAGGCTGCTGCTGTCACAGGGAACCATTTCCTGCCCCGTTTCATGGTGGATGTGCATATGCGTTCCTGGGGATTACAAAGGGGCCTCTTTGCCTGGGAGGGACTTGTCCTGGGGCGTCGGTTCCAGGGGCATCCTCCAACCTCTCCATGAGCATCCTGAACGGCCCCTCCATCGCATTGCCATTGCCGTGCCTGTGCTGTGGGCTGCCTAAACCTTTTGCCCCCTGCTCCTGCCCAAGGTACTGTGTAACCCAGGGGTAGGCTGGCCTTCACTCTGGCCCCCATTGCCCTGTAGCATTACCGAGCGCCTCCTTCCCTCTTAGAGTGACTGCAACGGTGCACCTGTGTGCTGCTTGTGGGGAATGGACACGAGCCCCTGATCGCCCCATTGCCGGCCTCAGTTTTGCCATTCCCCCCCTGTCACCCCATCATGAATAAAGTAGGTGCCTTTGCCTATACCACCTTGGGTGCATTTGTGTCCTTGTGCGATGCCAGTCGCCCCCCCCCCCCCGGCTGCCGCCCTGTCCTTGTGTGTTGGTTACTGTGATGGGGGTCACTGGCATTCCTGCTCAGGATGATTGGGGCTGTCGGGTGACATACAGTGGTGTGTGCTGGGTTCCCCTGTGGGCTCCAGGATGGATCGTGGGTTCGCCCCGGTGGGTGGTGTGGGTCCACCGTGTCCTATTGTGAGCCCTGTACTTCATTTACCGGTGGCTGCCTCGTGTCCTTCCATGTGCGGGCACCCTTCCTCAGGACTCCCCCCTAATTCTCCATGTGGAGGTGTGTTGTACCGCCTGGCTGGATTGGCTGGGCAGTCATGGTGTGCATGTGCAACATGTGTGCTGGTGATGTCCCATTAGGGATGTGCGAACAGAACACGGTTCAGATGTTCGGTCATTCGGTTCGGGAACTGAGTTCAGATTTGGTTGTTTGGTCCAGGTACCGAGTTTGGATTCGGTCATTTGGTTCGGTGGTGTTTGGTTTGGCCGAACGTTCGGCGGAGTTAGGTATTGGTATCTGTATCATTTTTATATTTTAATGTATTTATCTATTTATTCATTCAAATTTGTAATCTAATATTATATATATATATGCTAACTCTAACTGCTATTAACTGTTCTAAAACCTATGAAACTAAATGGAATATTATCTGATATCTAAAAGCCTAGTCCTACAAACACACTATAAAATATTAAAACTGAATCACTACACACTATCTCTATCTAGCTCTATAACTAAGCTAACTCCTACAACGTATCTATCTATCTATCTATCTATCTATCTATCTATCTAACATGCGGGGGGGGGGGNCACCACAGGGAGGGGTACAAAACTGAAATGAAACCTAAATCAATCTAATCTTACTCTAAATAAATCCAAAAAACAGGGGAAGGGAATCAGGGATGGAATATATAAAGGAAGGAGGGGAGGATTCAATGGAGGGTAGGGAGAAAGAACACAGGAATTGGTAAAAAATAAAAATAACACCTAAATCTATCTAATCTAATCTAAATAAATGATACTAGGGAGGTAAATGTGTTGGATGAATGAAATAGGAGGAGGATGGCAACGGATTAGGAACACAAACTGCTAGGAGAGGGAGACTTCTGAAAATGCCTGCTGTCAGGAACAGGGGGTAGCTCAGAGGTGTTGGAAGGGCAATTACTTTTGTTACTTGCTGCGCCCGCCTTACCACAAACCCAATTGGCTCCGTGCAGCCTAGCCCGTGGCCAATCGCAGACTGCAAAACCAGTGGTCTGATGAGAAAAGGGATGGTGATTGGGCAGGCTGGCTGCTACTCCAAGTCTCCCCACCCCTGGTGCCTGGAAGTCTGCTCCTCAGCTGCTTCCTCGTCCCAGTCATGTTTTTTTCACCTGAACTCATCCAAACTCACCCGAACATGGCCGAACTGTTCGGTTGTTCAGAGTTCGGATCGAGTTCGGTTCGGCCTGTTTGGGTTGGGTTTGGTCGTTCGGTTCAGTTGTCCGAACAGACCAAGTTCAGTCCAAACTCTGAACTTCTGAACCACGTTCACACATCCCTATGTCCCATGGTGGTGTTCTCTGTTGTACCCCCAGCATGCGAGGGGGGGGGCAGGCTGAGGGCTCCAACCCCTCCCTAGTGGCCGGTGTTGCCCTGGGGGCCTTTGCACTAACGTTCTGGCCTGTCTGGCAGGAGATACCCATTGGTTGGCCACCCCACCGGAGCTGCCCCGCCTTCCACCACTCCTGGCACCCCCTGTTGGTGCACTCTAGGTGATGGATGGGCGGCAGGCGAGCCGGGCAGCTGACCGTGAGTGCGGGCAGTGTACGGGCCTGTTGTTGGTCGCCTGTGTTCCCCCTTGGTGTGAGCAGGTGGGGTGCTGGATTGGGTGTCCCTGCCCACTACATGGGTTGTGCTTGCTGTGTGGTTCCAACCCCTGATGACCTGCACCCTTTCCATGCACCCTCTATGCTTCTCCCTCTCCCTTCTAGCTACACTGGTTGTCTTCCTGGCCATTCTCCGCCTGGCACAGATGGCCGGGCAGCTGCAGCGTGTGGCCTTGGATCTCCATGCTGGGGCCCGCCTGTAAGATGATATCAGTGAGTGTGCTGCATGTGTGCGGGGCCCTCTCCCTGGGTGTCTGTTCGGGGTTCCACTTTGTTGGGGCCCACTGTCCCATCTTGATGGCCCCTTCTCTCTATCCATTAGTGCAGGTGATGATTGCAGAGCAGACAAGGGAGCAGGAGGAGGTCATACAGCTGCTGCTGCACCTTCTGGAGCGGGTGCACCACCTGGACCGTGCCCAGGAGGATCGATGGAGCCAGGTACAGGACCGGCATCCCTATTGAGTCCGGGGCCCCGCCCAACAGACCCACTCTCTGTGCTTCCTCCCCATCTCCCTTGGAACTTTCCTGTGTTTCACGGCCTTCCCCCTTGTAATAAAGTTGCTTTGCCCCCTTCTCTGGTTATGTGTCATGTTCCTCTGTGTGGCCTGGTCTCTTGTGTGTGCGCCTCATGGTGGTTGTGGCACTGTTGGCTGGCAGGGACTGGTTATCCTGCCCCCCCCCCCGGCATATGTGCAGCTGCTCTGCCATGCCCTTTGGGTTTCCCCTGGTTTCCCTGGCCTGGGGTGTTTGTGGCCAGTCAGCCACCTGTAGTGGTTCCCTTCTGTCCCCCACTGGACCGGTCTCATTCCACCCCTTTCCCACTGATCCCTTGGGCTGGGAATCCATCCCCTTGGCTGCTCTCCTGGTGCTCTGACCCCTCCCTGCATTTGTGATGCCCCCCCCCATCAGCCACACAGATCCCTTGTTGGTGCGGGGATGCCGGCAGCAGCTTTGCTGCCATTGGTGTGATCTGAGTCTCTCCCCACCATCCCCAGGCCATTTCCTGCCAGCCTCACTGTGCTATGGGCTTCCGGTCCTGCTGGCGTGCCTGCATGTGTCCGGTTCCTGACTCCTTGTCTGGGGGCCTTGGGATTGTGTGTGCGGGGCCTGTGCCAGGGTGTGTGTGTTGGGGTCCCCTGCTGCATCAGGCCTCTGCCTCCCTCCCCTGTGCTTCTTCCCACCTAGCCCCCCTGCTGTGGCACCCCTGCCTCCATGGCCTTGTAGCCCTTCTCTGTGTGGTTGTGTTCATGGTTGCATGTGGGCGGTTTCTGGTTGGGGGGGGTCCGTGGTGCCCGGCTGTCTGGTGCTGTCATAGGGCTGGCTGGGGTCTGCTACAGTGTGTCTCCTGTCATCTCAGCTCCTTCCTACTCTGCCCACAAAGGGTCTGGCAGTTCATGGATGGAGCTGCGTGCCGCAGCTTCATTTGCCCTCAGTCAGTCATGTTGTGCTGTCGCCTTGCTGGGCAGGGCTTCCTCGCCAATCGGTGACTCGCGTGTCCATATAACTCTCATGGGTGTTTTCTCGATGTTTCCCAGGGTGGGTGTTTGGCCTCTGGGTGTGTGCTGGCTTCTCCCCTCTCATCTCACAACCCACCGCGGTGCCGTCCGGGTAAACATCACCTGACTCGGCACTGCTGGGTGTTCACCGAGTGTGCTCACCCACCCATTTCCACCCATCTCCACCCAGTGGGCCGGTGGTGGCATCCATGTAAAAAAGGCCTAAGGCACCAAACAGCCAGAGGATTGTTCAATAAATGACCTGCTAAAAAAATCAGGTGTTCCAGCTACATATGTTCTGACTGAAGTAGATTCATTACAGGACATTACCCGTACAATGATTTCAAAGAGAAGCGGGGTAATCTAGTCAATTTAATTTTGATGCCTATGCAGCTCAGCTGCAAAGTGATGTTTACAAAATTAGTGAGTTTCTTTGTGCACTCCTTTTTTTAGAAAGTCTAGGTACAATGTATTCTTGTCCTGCACATCATTGCCAGGGTAAGAATAAAAGTAAGCTCTGGCTGGGGAATGATTAGCTAAGGCATGTGAGATAGTGGGAGAAAGGGAACATGAGAAACTCCTGCTTCTCATAGAAGTCTTATTATTTATTTATATTTATTATTTATTTAACAGATTTGTATCCCACTCTCCCCACCTCAGTGGCTCAGAGCGGCTAACAAGACCATAAAAACAACAATATAAAAACACTTAAACAATTTAAAACATTAATCATAATAACACTTCCTCCCCCCCAACCCTACTCCTCACCTGCACCCTCATCCCTACCCCTCATCTCTACCCACTCCACCCTACCCTACCCTTTGCCAAATGCCTGATGGAACAGCCATGTTTTACAGTTCTTCCAGAAGGCCGGAAGGTCCAGGGCCAATCGCACCCCCACCACGAGGGAGTTCCACAGGCGCGGCACAGTGACTGAGAACGCCCTGCTTTGTGTGACCTTCCAAGACACCAGGGGGACCTCCAACAGCATGCCCCCAGCCGACCGCAGGGGCTGATCCAGAACCCGGGGAGTGAGGCGGTCCCACGGGTAAACAGGGCCCAGACTGTGTAGGGCTTTATAGGTTAAGACCAACATTTCAGTTGGGCCCGGAAGACTATTGGCAGCCAGTGCAGAGACCAGAGCACTGGTGTAATATGCTCCCACCGGCCCAGTCCCACCAGGAACCGGGCCGCCGCATTCTGCATCAGCTGCAGCTTCCGAACCATCACCAAAGGTAGCCCCATGCAGAGCACATTGCAGTAGTCTAATCGAGAGGTAATAAAAACATGGATGATCGTGGCCAGGTCCGGAACTGAAACCAGTGGCCAAAGTCACTGCACCAGATGTAACTGGTGGAAGGTACTCATTGCCACAGCCTCCACCTGGACATCCAGGCAGAGCTGCGCATTGAGGAGCACCCCCAAGTTCCGCACCTGGGACGTCAGTGGAGGGCAGACCCCATCAATCGATGTGGCCATCACCTCCATCGACCTACCCACTAGCATCACCTCTGTCTTGTCAGGATTCAGTCGCAGTCAGTTAGCCCTCATCCAATCCCCCACAGCCGTCAGACGAGGGTAAGCACCAAGACAGCCGGGCCTGGGTCAGCTGCAAATGAGAGATACAGTTGGGTGTCATCCGCATATTGATGACACTGCACCCCGAACTCTCTGATCACTTCACTGAGCGGCTGCATATACACATTGAACAGGAGAGCAGACAAGACCGAACCCTGCGAGACCCCACACGGGAGGTTTCGGTAAGATGAAAAATAATCACCGAGTACCACCCGCTGAGTTCTCCCGGTCAAGAATGAGCGGAACCACTAAAGAACGGTCCTACCCACCCCTGCACTGTCCCGCAGGCACGTCACCAACATCTCGTGGTCAACAGTGTCAAATGCTACCAAAAGATCTAAAAGGACCATCAGGGTCGATTGATCCCAGTCCTTTTCTCGGCAAAGATCATTAGGGATGGGCGAAGGTGGTTTGGAAGTTCGGAGGTCGAACTGAATGCGATCAGTTCGGTCGACTGAACTCGACCAGTTCGGTCGACTGAACCGAACTTCTGAACCGAACTCGATTTTCGAACTGAACCGAATTTCCAAACTTGGCTCTGTTTGCCCATCCCTAAAAGATAATATTCCATTTATTTAAATGGGTTTGAATTTCCAATCTTTTTTGGAAGTTGAGAGCAAACTTGAATAGTTTGGTCAACCGAACCGAACTTCCGAACTGAACTGAATTTCCGAACTAAACTGAACCGAACTGAATTTCTGAACTCAGTTCTGTTCGCCCATCCCTAAAGATCATCTACCAAGGCCAGAAGCACTGTCTCAGTCATCCATTTGACTTTGTTGCTATAGAAATATAGAGCAGAATCAACATAAGTAAACTTGGTTAACTAGAATTTCCTTTTAAGTCAAACTGTTCCTTCCCCCCCACCTAAGCTAATTGAATGTGCTACATTTTACAAGAGATAACTTGAACTTCCCTATTCTCACTCCCGGAAAGCTCTATTAAATGATAAGGGTCTGCCAAGTGTCAGTTAACACCTTTGCTTTTCTTCATGCATACCATAGCTTAATGGTTCAAATCTAGCCTTTAGGTCTAAATGAAAACTGTACTGAGTCTGCAGGGGGCTGGACGGAGAATCCTGCTGAGCCCCAGACACAGTACAGGAGGAGGAGGAAATCCTGCATTTTCAAGATTCTGAAAATCAGCATTTGGTGAAATGAAAAAGAAAATAATTATTTTGTTAACCTACAGCTTGAAATAGGTACCCATGAAAATGGGTAAATCTGTTGAAATTACAGTACCTAAACTGTCTGAGAGGGCTGTAAGGTACTGGAGTGCTACCCAATGAATGAAAAATAGTTTGCACATTCATAGATTTAAAGTACTTTGTCTCCATTTCTTCCATTTGGAACCAAGACAATCACAACACTCTGGGTGTTTTCAAAGGAGATGCTGCCCCGCATTGCCACCCAGGAGCTAAGGAGTCTACCACCCATCTGAAGGTGGGTAGATGCACGTTCCCATGAGCCATGGCACACCCACTCATGGTCACATATGGAGCAATGCTGGGAAACCTGGAGTGCTCTGTGCAGGATCATCCAAATGTATAGTGGCTGCTTCTGTGGGTGGGTGCTACCTGAATGGGTGTTCCGTGGCAGTGCTACTCAGTGGTCATAGACACCCCCGCCCCATTGCCCTGCTTGCTTAAACACCCCTTCTCTCTCTAGCATACAGTACCAAAGGCAAAGCTGGGGATTTTTTTTGTTTTTTTAAGGTCTGCTGAATTGAAGTTCTGGTAAGCTGAACTGTTTCAGATGGCCTGCTAAATTTGACTAAAGCAGACTCAACTGTAATTATAATAAGTAACTAAATGTTGCTAGATAAGAAAAAAGCAAAAGTGGCAGATGTACACTTCAAAAACAAAGAATATGCAAATATCTTTAGCAGGAAAGAGCAAAAAGAAAGCAACTGAGAAGAGTTTGTAGATTTTGGTTTTCCTGCTTTTTCCCCCAAGGAGGCATCAGCTTCTCCGTATTGAAGAAGAACCTGGTGAAGTCTACTTAACTGAATGGAAGGTTAATGTAGAGCTGAAACGTGTAGTTAATTAAGAATTCACAGTTCTTACCTGCATTACAGGTAGTGCTTTGGATATCCAAGTACTACTTGCTACACAATTTATTTATTTGTTTATTTAGCACCAGCAATATACCTGACACCGTATACCTGGCAATGAATTAAATTCCTCGACATCGAGGTATTTAATTTGCAGCTTTAAAAGAACGTGCAACCGGCTTTAATGTGCGAAATATCGTGTCTAAATCCTGCACGTGGGATTTTTACACGCGGCGTGATTTTATGCCACGTGTGCGCCACGCACATCTAAAAGCGGCCTCAGAGACAAGGGAGGGGGAGACAAGGGAGAGGCGAACATTGGGAGAGACAAGAGTACATTCATGAGGTTGAGAAGTTGCAGGCACACGTGCTTCACTTAATTACAGGAAACTAGATTCTGAGTGAGGAGGAAGAGGATGCAGCTTCACTCATGACTGAAGCTAGGGAAGGCCTGACGGAAGAGGTGGATTTTCAGAAGGGATTTGAAAGTTGGGAGGGAGGGAGCCAAGCAAATGTATTCAGAGAGGGCTCTGAACCATGGTGCAAGCTAGTGCTCAATAAATAAATACATTTAGAGTTTTGGAATTCAGAGAGGGATATCCAAATGGTATCCCATATTGTCACTTACTTTTGGGTGGCCACAGTGGGGTTGCAGCAGTGACACGGGGGGCAGTCCAGTGAACGCTGGTGAGTCACTCAGTAGTGTTAAAAAGTGCTGGCTTTTTGGCGGCAGCAACAGTGCTACACCCCAGGAGAACAAGGCTGTGAGGTGTGGTACACCTAGAAGCCCTTGTTTTCTGTAAGGAAGTAACAGAAAAGTCTTCTGGGAGCTGCAGTTTCCTAAGAAACCCCCAGGCTGAGCAGGCATTGGGCTCTTTAGGAAGCTACAACTTCCTCCCAGAAAACAAGGTGTTTCTAGTAATTCTGGAAGAACAGCAACTGGTCTCACATCCCCGGCTCTCAGCCCAAGCATTACTTTTGCCAAACCCCCAGCACTGCTGTAGCACTGACCAGCACCACTGTTACCACCACCAGGCGCCAGCACCCTCACCAGCACCACTGCTGCTGCTTCACTATGCCTTCCCTCCTGCCCCCTAGGAAGAGCTGAAATGAGTATCTATTATTGGAGAGGTACCCAAATAAAAATAATTATGATTCGTATCTTATTTTGTTTACCACCCTCCCTGCAAAATGGCACTCAGAGCACCTAACATAAAATACGATAAAACAATATATATAGTTGATAAAAAATCATTTAAAAAGGGAGGGCAAAATATCAGCAGTAGATCCTAAAAGTACCTGGTGAATATATAACTCTCCATGAGCTTTTTAAAGGTAAGGAAAAACTGAGACAAACATCTGGACAGAGCAACGTCCTCACTGAAGGGGCTCCACAGCAAAGGCCCGATCACCTGCCAGCTGAAGGTACAATGATGGGATCCCAAAATGTGGTTCTGAGTGCATAAGGGCACAGCTCCAGGAGTGGGTCTCAGATATTGCCAGGGCCTATAGTTGAGGGTCTGAGAACCAGCAGTGCAATGTTAAATTCACTCAGAGAGTTACAAGGCTGGAAGGGACCTCAATGGGCATCTAGTCCAGCCCCCTGCAGGACCTGCCACACCCCAACTATCCGCACAGAGAAATCCCATCAACAGCGACAAGTAGAGACTGGGACCAACCAGAGCACACCGATGCCTGAAATAACAGCAAATAATTTTAGAAAAACAAGGATTTCCCAAAACAGGTGAGTCCCACCCATGCTGCAGGGAAATGTGAAAGACCCTCAGAGTCAACTGCCAGCCTGCCCAGAGGGAAAATTCCTTCCCTAAATATGGTGATCAGTTAGATCCTGAGCATGCACGCAACCCCACCAGCAAGGCACCTGATATACAATATAGTACCCAGGCTTCAGAATGCTACAACACTCCCAGCTCCAGCTGCAGACAACTTTGATGTTTGTCCTGTAGTATTGTCCAGCTGTATTTGTCTTTTTCTTAGGATCCAGGTCCTGCTGTCTCCTTGCTGTCTCGGTGTTTGGCGGCTTTTGGGGACTGGATGAGGCTGAGCTGGTTGAGGCTCAATCCCGATAAGGAAAACGTGACGTTGATTGGCGAACTATGGGGATGCCCACCCTCCATTGGTTCCATCTGTGCAGAGTCTGGGGGTGCTCCTGGATCCGCAGCTGTGCCTGGATCTTCAGGTGATGGCTGTTGCCAGTTCTGTTTTATGTCAATTACATCTGGTGAGACGGCTCTGCCCATATGTCTCAGACTCCGATCTCGCCATTGTCATCCATGCGCCGGTCACCTCAAGGCTGGATGACAGTAATGCACTCTACGTGGGGCTGCCCATGGTGACGGTTCAGAAACTGTGCCAGATAGTGCAGATTGCAGCAGTTCATCTCCTTACTGGGATGGACCGCAGGGAACACATAAAACTGGTGCTCCGCGCACTTCACTGGCTGCCAATTGTTTTCCAGGCCCAATTCAAGGTGCTGGTTTTTACCTTTAAAGCTCTTCATGGTCTAGGCCCCACTTATATGAAAGACTGCCTCACCCCTGGGTCCCAGGGCGGCCCATGAGGTCATCTGGGGATGCTCTTCTGGAGGTCCCACGTTACCGGAGGCTCTGTACAGAGAGGAGGGCATTCTTGGCGTCTGTGCTGTCACTTTGGAATACCCTCTCAGTGGAGGTCCGCCTCAGCCTGAATCTCCTGGCTTTTCAACGTAATTGCAAGACCTGGCTTTTCCACTAGGCATTCAGTGTGTGTGTGTTGGGGGAGGGGGGTAGTTTTATCGCAGACCTGTAATGTTTTTATTTTTTGATATGTGTATAATTTTGCGATTTTTAATTGTATTTTTATAATCGCATTTTATAGATTTATTTTCTTGTAAGCCGCTCTGAGTTGCCAGAGGCGAGAGGGGTGGGAGTATTAAATGGAAATAAATAAATAAATAAATAAAATAAAAATAATTTAAAAATATATATACCCTAAATTTATCCAATTTCATTTTGAAGTTATTCAGATTCTTTGCTCCCACAACTGGCCTGGAACCTTATTCACTGCTCTAGTTATAGTTCTAGTTTATTTACAGTCATAGGCCAAAAAAGATATACAAATATCATTACAAGTAAGGAAACATACAAAAGTCATTAAGACTAGATGCTTAAGCAAATAAAGCAAATTGTGTGGTGTACACATGCAACAATTTATAAGCATCTCTAAACAGTACCCATTTCAGGTGGGTGGTATTCCCAAAATAAAACAATTTAGGCCTCAGAGGGAATTTACTTCCTTAATTACACTGCTGAGAAGTTTCTGTGCTGCGTATGTGGATTTAGTCAGTGATGTTATTACAAATAATGAGTCGCTTTTAAGAAGCCATCATGTTTTTCAAAGGAATCTGGGTCTGTGAACTTCTGGTATCAGCCTTCTGGGTCTGTGAAAACCAGACCCAGAAGGCTGTATCGAGAGCCTGTTTCACTCCCGTTAGCCAACTTTCCTTTGATACTATTAAATTGTTCATTTCCAATTAGGCCTGTTTTGATAATCTGTTGGGGGAATAAGCCCTAAGCCTCAGCCAATACTGTAACGGTCTAAGTTTAGCCCTTCCAGTGATGTTTACAGAGTCCGTCTCTACACGATCAAGCGTGTGGGATGTGGATTTCTGGATAGCCAGAAGCTTCCTTAGGAAGCATATCTGGACCTTTTCAACTGGGTCCCATGATCTTGGGTTCAGTCCCCATAGCTCTGCTACACAGAGAAGGATAGGATCTATTTTGGCTTTTGCCACCTTCAGTGCCTCAATCCAAGGGTGTTTTGCAAACTTTTCATAGAATGTAAGGACACCACCCGCAGCCTGGGCTGCCTTAAGTGCCACTCTATGGACGTGGGCCATCAACGTTAAGGAGCTCGAGAAAGTAAGACCCAAATAGATACATTCCTTTACAACCTCCAGCTTATCCTTCCCAACATACCAGTGATGATTTTTCTCTGTGCCAAATGCCATTATTTTAGATTTCTGAGCACTAATTTCCAAGGCATTTCTGGAGCAATATTCTGCCAAGATGGCAAGCATTCTTTGCAACCCCACTTTGGAAAGTGAAAGTAGAGCCATATCAGCATAAAGGAGGCAAGGAAGCTCACCCCCAATTATCTTGGGGAGATGATGAGTGGGCTTCATCAGTCCTGAACTTAAATCATTTTTAAAAAGATTAAACAAAACTGGTGCCAACACGCAGCCCTGTCTTACTCCACGATCAGAAGGGAAGGACTCTGTCAAATCCCCCCATACCTAACCCTTGTTGTGGTACCCTTGTAGTATGAATTAATCAGATTCAATAAAGTAGGGTCCATTCCCAGCCTGGTGACTGCTCTAGTTGTTAAAAACCTTCTAATTTCCAGCCTAAACTTATTGATAACCGGCTTGTATCCATTGGTTCTTATACTGACGCTGTCTTTTAGTTTTAACAAATCTTCCCCTACTACTGCATTAACTTCCCATATATATTTATACAATGTAATCATATCAACCCCTCAGCCTTCTTTTTGATAGGCTAAATAATCCAAGCTCCTTCAGTCTCATCTCATAGGGTAAGTCCTCCATCCCTCTAATCATTCTGGTAGCTCTACATTGCACTTGTTCCAGTTTAAGTTCATCCTTCTTAAACATTGGTGACCAGAAATGAACAGAGTACTCCGGATGCCATCTTACCCGAGCCCTATACAGAGGCAACAATACCCCCCTACCTTTGCTGACAGTACTACACCTAATATGTCCCAGGATAGCATTTGCCTTTTTTAATAACTGCATCACATTGACAACTCATAGACATTTTATGATCAATTATAACCCCAAAGTCACTTTCCTCCTCTGTTGTTTCCAACTGATGAGTTCCTAGCTGGTAACTATTGCTCCACCCCATTGAGGGGGTGGGGTGGTTTGCGTCGTGGGGGTGCACTGGGATCTCCCCATCTCTCTTTTCCGCCCTCAGGTCTCAGCTACCCATCCTCGGCTATTGCTTTGGTAGGACAGCTTCCTGTGCCTTCAGGAAGCTCAATGAACCCGATGTCTGTAGGTATGGTTCTCTGATTGGGTGGTTCGAATTTGGCAAATGTAAACCAAGCTCCTTCTGTGAGCAGTGGAGTTTCACATGTAATGGAGTTTTCTTTGTTCATGGTGATGGGTCTTGGCTTACGCAATTTCAGTTTGTTTCTGTCATGCATAAGTGTCTGTCTGCACTGGGGTTAGACGCATCAGAATTTGGTTCGCATTTGTTCCCTATAGGGGCCACAACAACTGCAGCAGAGGCTGGGTTGGGCCAGGGTGCTAGTCAGGCTATTGGCAGATGGAGATCTGGGGCATATAGGAGCCACGTTAGAGGAAGTGATGGGGTTCAAGCTTGATTGTTGTTTTTTTGTTACAGAACAAATAAGGGATGGCCAGACCATGAGAATTGGCATAGTTGGGGACAGTTTCATCTGCTGTACGCATAAGAGAGCTGCCGCAACTCCACTCAGGTCTCAGTTAGGTCTTAGGCAAATGGCTTAGGTGGATTGGATAGGCTGATACGGCATGCGCTGGATCCAGCATATGCCGATTTTTATCAGGGTCTTATGGGAGAGGGATGCCTTAGATGTTCTCATCCTTCACTTAGGGGGTAATGATTTAGTTCATAGAACCAGGATTGGCTTGGTTATAGATATAAAAAAATATGTTTGGGCAATCTTAGAGCATTGGCCAGGTATTGTACTTGTTTGGTCTGATATAATTGAAAGGTGGGTTTAGAAGATGTGAGGAATTCTTCTAAAATAGAGAGGGTGCACAGGGAGATACATAAGGAGGTGGGTAAGTGGATTAAATCCATAGGGGGAGTTGTCATCAGACATGAGGGGATTAAGCATAGTCTTCCAGAGCTCTACTGGGTTGATCGGGTACATTTGTCAGATGCTGGTAATGATTTGTTTTTGGATGCTATCAGGTCGGGGCTGTGCATGCTTTTGGGCACTCCTTGATTTTTTTGGAAGGGATAACCAAGCAAATCTGATTACTCTATTGACAGTATCCTGCTGAGCTATCCACTATGAGGGGTTTGGTAAGCCAGGGGGGAGGGAAAGGCATCCAATGGACAACAGTTTAGGAGCCTGGCGGGCCCCTTTGGGGAAGGTTAAGTCCCCATCACTGATTAAGGGTGTTTTCAGACGTTACGAGATCACGGTGAACCACACTGAACCACGCTCAACCCCCCCGCGGGGCCAAAGGGCCCGGAACGTCTGAACGGCGTGTGCCAGATGTTCATCACGCTCAATACCCACATGGGGTCAGTTTGAACCACGCTTCCCGGGCTAGCCGGGGGAAGGTCTCGGGAAGCGTGGTCAAACCAACCCCCACAGGGAACCAAGCAAAAGTAACGTCTGGACGCCAATCCCCCAGCGGAACCAAAAAAATGGAGCCCCGGCCGGGGACGAGGCACGCAGCGTCGCTGCCAGGCAACCAGCACCAACACAAACACCGGAGGGAGATTTAAAGCGAGAGCAGCAGCAAGCAAGCGTGGCGGGATGGAGCGAGGAGGGAAGCGGAAGAGACCGGAGGCACGAACAGCGACAGCGGCGGCACAGGAGGCGGAGGACGTGCAGCCAGGCCCAGCGATGCAGGCGGAGGGGGCACAGGTGCAGGAAGGGGGCACACGGGAGCACCCGACCAGGGAGGCGCCCCGGGAACACCAACCACAGCTGCAGCCGGGTCGCGCCGCCCCGGGGACAGCGGCCGGAACAGGCCCACAGGAGGCACCCAGGAAACGGGTAAGGGCACCCACTGGGAGGGGAACAGGGGGCACAGGGGAACCCCCTGTGGAGGGGGCCGGGGGGACCCCGGGCGGAAGGCAGGGGGGCAGGGGGACCCCGGGCGGAGGGCAGGGGGGCAGGGGGCCCCCGAGAGGGCCCACACCCTCACCCAGCAACCAACCACCCCCCTTCCCCCCCCCAGACACGAAAGTCGGCCCGGGCGGACGAGCCCCAGGAGGAGCCCGGCCCCCGGCCCCCGGAGGCGCACCCCCAGGAGGAGGTGGAGGAGGAGCAGAGGCAGGTGCAGCAGGAGCTGCACCGGGAGGAGGAACAGCAGGGGCCCAGCCGGAGGAAGGCCTATCACAGAGGGGGACAGTGGGGCCTCCAGGAGACCCGGGACTTCATACGGATCTGGGGGACCCTCGAGTACCAGGTGGAGCTCGCAATAAACCAGCGCAACGAGCATGTCTACCGGGACATCGTGCGCGACATGGAGGCGGCGGGGCACGAGCGCACTGTCAACCAGTGTCGCTCGAAGGCCAAGGAGCTCAAGAGGGGGTACAAGGCCCTCAAGGACAATAACAGCCGCTCCGGCCACGGGGCCCGCACCGCCCCCTACTACGATGCCCTGGACCGCATCCTTCACATGAAGGGCTCCATAGTTGCCCCACGCCTGGTGGGCAGCGCTGTGGTCCAGGGCAGGGAGCGGGCCGAGGTACCCCCTCCCCTCGCCGCCCGCCCGGTAGACACGAGCTCAGGGGACCCCCACCCCCAGGAGGACCACCCGGGACCCGCAGAAGCCCCAAGGCCCCCCCCCAGCAGCAGCCCGGAGACATCCCAACGCCGGGCCGGCCAGGCGGAGTCGGAGGTCGGCACCTTCACCACCCTCAGCCAGTGGTCCCAGGGGGAGCACTCCCAGGGTGAGGCGCCGGGCTCCGAAGGCTCGGAGACGGACATAGAGGGTAAGCGGGCCCCCAGGGCAGGGGGGGGCACGACCAGGGGGCCGGTGGCAGGGGCGGGGGTGGGGGCCCTGCTGCAGGGGCCACAACCAGCCCCCTTCACCCGCTCCCCCCTCTCCCGCCCGCAGGACATGGGGAGCCCCAGGACCGGGCCAGCGAGACGGTGCAGGCCCCCGCGGAGGGCACAGGAGAGCAGGTGCCGGACCCAGGTAAGGCGGGAGGGCTGGGATTGCGGGAGGGCCCCCCGGGCGCCAGCCCAGGGGGGCCTCTGGCCTCAGTGGGGGAGGGGGGGCAGGGGGCCCCGGGACCCGACCCCGCTAGGGGACAGGGCCCTGCACTGACCCACCCGCCCATTTCCACAGGGCAGCCCCCGCGCGCGGCGCCTCCGCCGGCCGCGGCCCCAGCCCAGCGGATGCGGGAGTACCGGGCGCGGGTCCGCAGGCGCAGGGAGGAGCAAGCGGAGGACATCGTCCGCAGGGCGGAGGAACAGGGGGAGCGCATGATCGCCTCCGTGGACCGCATGGAGGCGGCCATAGAGCGGTCCATGGAGAAGGCCCTGGAGACAGACCGCCGGCTGGAGGCGGAGGTGCGCCTGGAGCGGAGGCGGGAGCGCCGGGAGCACCAGCGGCAGCAGGGGCTGCTCAGGGGCCTCCGGCAGGACATACAGGGCATGGTGCGGGAGCACAGTGCCAAGATGGACAGGTCCCACGACATTGGGACCTCCCTGCTCCTGCATGCGGGCACCATGTGTGCCTACGTGATGGCCGGCGCACCTCCGGGCGCCCTGCCCGCCCAGGTCCCCATGCCGGGCCCCTCGGCGCCCCCGGGCCCAGCCCTGCCGCCCCTGGCGCCCCCCCGGCCCCAGGGCCCTCGCATGCGCCTCCCAGTGCCCCCGGGCCTCCGGAGGGTCCAGCCCCCCCGGGGCGCGACCGGGGCACCGGGCACAGCTGCCCATCCGCCGCCCGGCCCCCTGCCGGGGCCGGGACCGGCCCAGGACACGGCAGGGGACACGGACAGTGGGGGGGAGGGGAGCTCCCAGAGCTCGGTGGGCCCAAGCGGCCGCACGAGGGGTCGGCCCAGGAAACGCGGGGGGATGGTGGGAAGGGGGGGGAGGGGGAGGGCCACATGAGGGCGGGTGGTGGACGGGGTCACGGGGACGGGGGTGGGGAGGGGGCACAGGGTGATTGTGTGCACTGTGTGGGCAATAAAGTGTTGTAAAGAGACAGTTGTCCCCGGCCCGTTTGTGGGGGGGACAGGGCTGTGGGACCGCGTGTACAGGGGCATGGGCACGGAACGGGGGGTGGGGCCCCCAGGGGCGGGAAGGCCCTCACAGCGGGCCCCCCCGGGCGATGTGGGTTGCAAGGGCGTTCCGGATCCTTTTGGCATACCGGTACTCCCGGGGGTTCCCTGCGTTCACGTACAGGGGAACAGGACCGGGGGGCCGGTGGGGCTCGGGGTACTCCAGGGCCGCCCCCTCGGTCTCGCACACATTGTGCAGAACGCAGCAGGCACCGATCACCAGGGCGGAGGTGGGGACGGTGAAGTCCAGGCGGCCAGCTAGACTCCTCCAGCGCTGCTTCAGGGCCCCGAAGGCACGCTCCACGACGGTCCGGCTCGCACACAGGCGGGTATTGTATACCTGCTCCGCAGGGGTGCTCGGGACAGGGTAGACCTTCATCAGCCAGCGGGTCAGGGGGTAGGCGGGGTCCCCCAGGATGCAGGGGGGCATGGGAACACCCTCGATCCACCTCATGCCCATGTCCGCGAAGTCCCCCCGGTACATGCGGGCATAGAAGGGGGAGATGGTCATGATCCTGGCGTCGTGACTCCGGCCGGAGTTGCCCGTGTAGATGTCTATGAAGCGGGCCCGGTGGTCCACCACCCCCTGCAGGTGCAGGGAGTAGTATCCGTGCCGGTTCACATACTCCAGGGCCTCCCCCGCGGCCGGGCGCAGGATCTCGATGTGTGTGCCGTCCACGGCTCCGATGCAGTTCGGGAAGCCCCCGGCCGCGAAGCCAGCCATCACAGCGCCCTGGTCCAGGAGCTGGATGGTCCTGTCGAGGAGCACGCCCTCCACAGCCTCGCACACATCCCGCACGATGCAGGCGACCGTGCTGAGCCCCACCCCGAAGTGCTGGGACACGGAGCGGCAGGAGTCGGGCGTTGCGAGGGCCCAGACCCCTATGGCCACCCGCTGGACCATGGGGATGGGCTCCCGCATGGAGGTGTGCTGCCGCTCCAGCCAGGGCGTGAGGAGCTCCGCTAGGCGCAGCAGGGTGGCCTTGCCCATCCGGAAGTGGGACCCCCACTCGGCCTCCCCCCAGTGGGCCTGGGCCCGCTCCCACCAGGCCTGGGGCCGCTCCGTGACCCATAGGCTCCGCGCTATGGGCATAGCCAGCAGCGCTGCCCGGCGGAGGGTCTGCGTTGCCCAGCGGAACCGCCTCGCGGCCCCTCGGAGCGCAGCGGGCCGGGTGAGGCTCCGGCAGGCGGCCAGCCACGCCCCCCAGGCCCGGCGCCGAGCCCTGAGCCGGCCACGGACTCTCCTGCGGGCCTGCTGGCCCCGGAGGCGCACGCCAGCCCGCAGGGCCAGGACATAGCGCAGGCGGACGGCCAGGTGCACCCTCTCGGTCAGGAGGCACAGCTGCTCAGTGTGGTCACGGTGCCACTCAGCCGCGAGCGCGAGGAACATCCAGTTCCCACCTGCCCTATCGCGCTCCATGGTGCTGGGGCCCCGGTGGGGGCTGGGAGCGCTTATGCCGGCCCGGTGCTGGTGGCCCCGCCCGGGGGTCGGCCTCGCGGCCCTGCGCGCGCCCTGTGCCGGTGCATTCCGGCTGCTCCCGCCCCCAGCACCCCGGGCCCCCTCCCCTCGCTGTTTGTAGCGGGATGGCCTTGAAGGTGCGATTAGGCAGACAGAGAGCTCGCTGTTGTTCTCTGCAGCTGTGCCGGGCCCGCACCCCACGCCTCGCTCTGTTGTGCTACAATGTTGCGGTGCGGGCCCGTGTTCCCTGTCCCGGGGGCCGGGCCGAGCCTCTCCCGGCCCTGGGCAGTCTGTGTGCCCTCCGGGCTCCGTGTCCCATTCCCTGTTGTGCTGGACCATGGCTGGCTGCCCATCCATGGGGCTCCCGCTGTCCGGCCCCCAAGGGGCCCCCCATATCTGGGCCTTCCGCGAGACCATGTCTCTGTGCGACCTGTGGCACACCCCTGCCGTGCAGCTGCTCCTGGCCGGGCCGGGGAGCCGTGCAGGTGCCTACGAGAGCCTGAGCTCCGGGCTCCGTTACTTTGGCCATGTGGTGAGCGCCCGTGATTGCCGGCTGCATGCGGAGGCCCTGGGGCTGGCTCGTTTCCCCGAGGGGCGCATCCCGGAGGTGCTGTGCGCCCATGTGCCCTGGAGCGCCTCTGAGACCGTGTCAGCGCTGGTGGTGTGTGGTCTGGGCGCCTACTCGGAGTGCCTGGCCGAGGGTGGCCCTGCCTTGGCCGTGAGCTACTTCTCCTGTGTTCACGGGGCCCGTGGGTACCAGCGCACCCGTGGGGCGGCGTTCCAGCGGCTTCTGGAGCTGGGGCATCTTCCGTGGCCCCCTTCTGCTGCCTGCTGTGTGCCGGAGCCCTCCGCGGTGGAGATGTCATCCCTGTTGGCGGTGTGGGCGCGTGTGGATGTGCAGCTGGCCCTCACCATGCCCGATCCCTTCGAGGCCTACTACCTGATCGCCCACTACATGTCCTTGCAGGGGTACCGCCGGGGCATGCTGCACTGGCCCCACCTGGTCCACCGGGCGGGCCACCCGGGCCCTCGGGCCAGCGGGGCCCCCGGCAGCGGCCCGTGAGCCCCGCGTCGCTGGCCTGCCCCCCCCGGCGTGGTGCCCCCGTGTGGGCTCCCGCCCCGGCCCGGGGGGGGGGCCTGGTCCCCGCTGGCCGCTCCCGACCTGCGGACCCCACCTCGGTGAGCTCCCGCCCGCCTCGCTGCTTGCTGCTGCCCCTGGCCGTGGTCCTGGGCCCCCTCCATCCCCGTGACTCCGTGGGTGCTGCCTGAGCGTCGCTGGTGCTGCGGAGGAGCACCGCTGGACCCGGCTGCCCTGCCTGTGCCAGCCTTTGACTGTGGGGCCCCCTTCCTCCTCCTCCTGGCGCCCCTCCGCCGGCCTCGCTGTGCTTTGGGGGCCCCCAACGTGCCTTGCTCCGGGGGTCCGCCCCCCCCCTCCGAGACTGCCTCTGTTCCTGTGGGGGCACCTCCTTGGACTGGACTGGACTGGGGTGGTGTGGGGGTTGCTGCTGTCCGTGCCTTGCCCCGTGGTGGTGCCCCCCCCCTCCCTGCCGGTGTTCCGGGTGGGGCGTTCCGGGCGCCCCTTCCCCCCTTCCCGGCCTTTCCCTGGTGTGTGTGTGTGTGCCCGGGCGTGTGGCCGTGCATTGTGCCCTGCTGCGGGACCGCTGTGTGAGCCGGCTGTCAGCCTGTTCTCGCTCTTCCCCCCTCCCTTCCCGTTTCCCTTGTGTGGGCGTTCCCTTGAGTGCCTTGTGGCTTCGTTTGCCCTCAGTCGGCCATGTCTGTGTCCCGCCCCTGCCCGGTGCCTTGTGGGGGTTTAGCGCCCGCCGGGGGTTCGGCTGCACGTCTGTTGTGCTGCCACGGGCCGTGATGGTGCGGCCCGGTTCCGGCCCGTGGTGCCGTTCCCGGCACGTCTGTTTGGGTCGTTTTCCAACCCCCGGGCGTGGTTGCGCTGTTCGCCCCCCCTGGTGGTTCGCTGTGGTGAACCGGCCGCCCGTAACGTCTGAAAGTACCCTATGTCTATCTGGGAGCCATGGGCATTTTCAGACGTTACGAGATCACAGTCAACCACAGTGAACCACGATCAATTTTGCTGCGGGGCCAAAGCGCCCTGAATGTCTGTTTGGCGGCCACCAGATGTTCACCACGGCCGATTCCCACATGCGGTCAATTTCAACCATGCTTCCCAGGGGGTGTTTGTTCTGTTCAACCCCAGCGGGGATTCACTGTGGTGAATCAGGACGACGTCACGTCTGAAAATACCCCATGGCAGCGCGACAGCCTAAGCAATGTGAGAGCTGATTGACCAGGGCAGGTATGCTTTGGAGGGCACTGTTCCTGGGGTCAGACTCAGTTGGCACATCAGACCATGGTGGGGGTAGTTTTCTTGAGATACTTGAATAGCTGAGCAGATTGAGAAGAGTGCCCATGTAGTTTTTTTTATCTATGTTCTTGTTAGTTTAACAATAAACTGCAGCCTCGATATTTCACCAACCGCTGGTGTCCATGCCTTCATTTCACCTGTATCTGCAAAAATTCTTATTAGTAAACCCCAAATGCATAACCTTGCATTGTATAATTTTCTGATCCTCCTCTGCATTGGCAATTCCTCCCAAGTTGGTATCATCAGCAAACTTCGTTAGCACACTCTTACTTTCCTCACCAAGGTCAATTATAAATATACTTAAACAAGATGGGGCTTAAGCAGTAATGTTGCATGTGGCACAGTATCAAATGCCTTACTAAAATCCAAATACACTTAAACCCACTACATCCCCTTTCGCCAAAAAGGCAGGTTTTTGTTTTTCGGTTTTCTTTCAAAAAAGGATATCAGACTGGTCTGGCATAAACTGTGAACCCCTGCTGCATTTCATCATGTTTTCCCTTTGCTAGCATATCATTCATTATTCTCTCTTTCAGTATCTGTTGCAATGTCTTACATATCATGGAGGTTAGGCTAAGAGGTCTGTACAGGCAATTTCATTTGCAGTCCATCAATGCATTGTGATGCCCAAACTATCTCTAGGAGTTTGGGTACTGCAATCTGAACAGATACCCCTCGAGGCTCTTGTTGAACGCCATTTTGCCTTCAGAGGCAACACTAAAGTTTAGTGTACATTCACATTGGAACCAAAAATATAAAATACTTTTGAAGTGTTGCATGTCAGTTATGAAAGATAGGTAAAGTACTATATAGGGATGGGCGAACGCGGTTCGGAAGTTCGGTGTTCAGCCAGAACTCAGCCTGTTCGGACTACTGAACACGAACACGAACCTGAACGCGAACATACCGAACAGAACAGAACACCGAACGGCGAAATGACCGAACATACCTAACAGAACCAAACACCGAACGGTGAAATGGCCAAACAGTTCGGTCAGTTCGAATCGTGTTCGGGTGGCAAAAAAAAGGTTCACTATAAGGTCAAATGTGACAGGGAGGGGTAGTACTAGTCACTGAGGAGCAGACTTCCAGGCACCAGGGGTGGAGAGGCTTGCAAGAAATGAAACTATCTGCCTCCCCCCTTCCCAACACCTTCTGA
>QEPC01004656.1:685160-719029 GCA_003113815.1 Sphenodon punctatus | reverse complement strand
ACACAAGGTTTCAGTTTATGGTTTAAGTTTCATTTCATTACAAAAGTGAAATGAAACTTAAAGCAATCTAAAAATCCTACTCAACGCCTGCTGTTCAGGAACAGTGACTAGCTCAGAAGGTGTTGGGAAGGGGGAGGCAGATAATTAGTTTCGTTTCTTGCAAGCCTCTCCACCCCTGATGCCTGGAAGTCTGCTCCTCAGTGACTGACACCTCCCTGTCATGTTTGACCTTCCAATGAACCTTTTTTGGCCACCCGAACTCATCCGAACGCGATCCGAACTGACCGAACTGTTAGGCCATTTCTCCATTCGGTGTTCGGTTTGTTTGCGTTCGGGTTCGGGTTCAAGTTTGGTCATCCGAACAGGTCGAGTTCTGGCCGAACTCCGAACTGCCAAACCGTGTTCGCCCATCCCTACAAAGCAACTACTTCTATTTAATTATAGCGAATTATCTTCTTCTTTTTGGTAGTGTTCAGATGAACAGTGTAAACCAAAGTAGTACTATGTCAGTTTCCCCCATAGCTGAGACGTAATCACAAAACCGAGGTCACTACCTTCCCACTGATAACTGTTCACACAAACAACTACTTCAAAATACAAACCAAAGAGGATATATACTTCTTTTCCTATTCTTGAATAACCTTGGTTTAGTGCTCACTTTGTGTGTGCAGTTCACAGGTAAAACAGAAATAAGGCTCAACTACATTCAGTGTTTTTAGATAGACCCGGGAGTGGTCTGTTCTGTGGGTGGGGAGGCACCCCTGGGTCTGCTCTGGCCGTAGTGGGTTTAGATGGAGGCGCTGCGCCTGCCATCTGCCAGCACACACCTTCCACCCCTGCACCATAGAGCTGCAAGTGGATCAGCAGCTGCTCTAGGCTGCTGCCTGCAGCTCTATGGCAGTCAGGGCAACCCATGGCCAGGAGGGGAGCTGCAGCAGCCGTGCACACTTTAGATGGATGGCTGCTCTGCCCTCAGCGGGTGCTCTGGGTTCAGTTGGCCCACTCTGCTGGTGATGCTCCCAGATGTTCCAGAGCACCACGAGCAGACCTGGCCTGAAGCAGGGTCCTTCTCTGCTTCACCCCAGGGTGGCACGTCATTACACACACAGGCCATCTGGGGCAGGGCAGAGCAGGTGTCCATCTAAAGACACCCATTTAATAAACTATTTGTCAAAACATGGCTCTAGCATGATAGCTGCAACTACAGAACAGCAACTATATGTTCTATGGCAAAGGCTGATAGCTTCCAAGCCCTTCGGTGTTACAGAAATAACGAATGACCCATCTTGCAATTAGATCCAAGTAAACTCCCACCTTTGAAATCCAACTGTCATCAATAAGGCTCTGTATGGTAAGCCCTAGGGGCAGGGACCGTGTCTATTTTATTACTTTGTAAAGTGCCAGGTACACTGCTGGCGCTATATAAATGTTTGTTCATAATAATAATAATAATAATAACAACACAGAAATGATACCTATAGAAATGTTTGGAGGATCAGAACATAATTGAGAAAGAAAAGTAAAGAAAGAACAAGACTCAAAACTTTGTTTCATTTAAAATCCAAGCAAGAGAATACTGCTACTACTCAGCCTACCATAAATTATTTTTTGAAACCATTTCCTTTACATGGCATCTCTAATATATAATCACCCTACACGAAGTGCGCAGAATACTATGCTCCAGCTGCCATAATGTCCCTCCATAGCCTCTAAGATAGTCCGAGAGCACTCTCCTGCACATTCCAACATTGGCCAAGTTCTCACTGGCTGCTCTATGGCTTTGGAACTCCCTTCCCCTAGAGAAAGACAGTGTGGTGTCCTTGGTGCTGGAAAGACAAGGTTTGAATCTTGCCCTAGCCATGAACTCACTCGGTGGCCTCGGGCAAGTCTCAGCCTCTGTTCCCCATCTGTAAAACGGGAATGTGTGTGTGTGTGTGTCTCTCCCTATGTTCTCCTCACACATGTTCCTCTTAGATTGTAAGCCTGCTGGACAATGACTTGTCTCCAAAAAAAAAATAAGAAAAAAAAATCTACAAGTGTAAAGTGCTGTGTACACCTAGTAGCACTATAGAAATTATTATTAGTAGATTTCCTTAAACTCTAGTCTGAGCATCTTCTGGAGGCAGTATAAGACCTATTTATTTGGGCAGGCATTTAGCAGACAGGGTTAGAATTTGGAGAATTTTATGGGTATTTTATTTAGGGTTTTTTTAGGGGGGAGAGGGGTTATCTTTTGCATTTGATGTATGTGTTTTATCATGTTGTTAGCTGCCCTGACCCTTCAGGATAGGGTGGGATAAATAAATAAATACTCCATGAAAATCTAAGAATTTTGCCACTGTAAATGTTATGATATGTAGAAAATGATCACTTTCTTCTCTGCCAAATTGCAGCATCACCAAAGTCACATTATTTCTGCATAATTTCAGGTTTTTAGACAACATTAGAGTATAGTCTTTGAAGATTTTATATAGTGCTACTCTGCTTTTAGATAGCACGCTACAATTCTTTGAATATGTACAATAAAGGTTCTAGGAGTAAAAGAGTCAACATGTACCAAAGCACATCAGGTTGGAGGGGCAATGGTGCAGAATTAATGTAACTGCCATTCTGAATTGTTTTAAGAGTAGGGCTGTAGCGGAATTTCGCAGCGGTAGCTATTTCCGACGGAAACAGTGTTTCCGCAATTAGTGGAACGGCATGGCAGAGGCTTTAATTCCGCGGTTTCATTCCGCGGTTCCGCGGTTCCGCTTATTTAATTCCGCAACTTAGTGGAATCGCGGAAACATGACATTTTCGCTATTTCCGCAATTCCGCCAGCGCCAAAAAATCGCGGAATAGTGGTTNTCCGTAGAAATGTCGCGGTGTGGCGGGGGCAATTCCGAAATAGCGGAACGGAATCGCGGCGCGGTAAAAGCTGCTGCCGCATCAGCCCTATTTAAGAGTATTGGTTACCCAGGGCCTACCACTGAAGTCTCTGCAGAATCCTCTCACCTGGAAGCATGGATTATTTGTTATTTCCTATCAAATTCTGAATAACTAAGCTATTACGCCAAGTTTGAATGGACCAGATCACATATTAATCAAGGTGGCACCTAAGTCACAATGGCTGTCAAGGAGAAGAGTCAGATTAATTATAATCTTTGAAATGAAATTGAGTTCTCTGAAATACTTCAAGCACATTTGAGATGTATGTGGTAGTTCACATGTGGAAGAAAAAAACATTTTTACTCATCAGTCCTCTATCCTTAACTATTCTGCCAGAAAAAAAACAACCTAACTCATTTGGTTGCCTAAAAGGCGTTTTCTAAACAATTTCTAATCTTAGGCCCTTTTTTAATGGACCGTGGAGGTGCTGTGGTCTGTGGGGGTGGGTGGAGGCGGCGGCATGTGTGTGGCGCATGTGCAGGCCGGTACACAGATGCACACCCACCTCCACTGATCTCCACGCACAGTCATCTCCGTTTTACCCAGTGCCTCCATGCCTGGGAGATGGGTGGGGTGAGGGAGCACGCACGCACCGCCATCCATCCCCACCAGCGGTTACATGGACGACCCCCTCACCCACACAGTCGCAAATGTGGACGAGAGGGTGGGCATTCATGTAAAAAGGGCCTTAGTATTAACAGTCAATGTTTGTCTTGATAATTTATTTCAGCAGAGGGGCTTGGTTCTTTCACTGTTGATCTCTGAAAGTACTAACTAATGCAAAAGAGCTAAATTTGAATTGCATCATTTTGAGGTTAGTTTTGTCACTTGTTAGTGCAGCGCTGGAAGGTTTGTAAGGCAGTCTGAGTTATGGTGTTCTGGGCATTGAAAATAATAAACACATTGATGTCTTCATTTGGTTTTTGATTCACCCCTAATAATCAAAGTATTCCTTCTCTATTCATTAAAAAGACATTGTATCTACATAACCTGTTTCTAAAGGTATAGTGATTGGAATAGCTCTTGCAAATGTTGTCCTTAACAAATATAAGAATAGTAATTTTAGTTATAGAGCACCCTTCTGCCATATGATACTTGAGGCATTTCACAAAATACAATACAATACAATATAAAAACCTAAAATCATTTTTTTAAATGAGGAGGAAAAAACAGACAAATATCTGGAAGGAGTGAGTTCCATAAGGGACCCACCACCAGCAAGGGTCTGATTGGCTGCCAACTTAAGCTGTGATGACAGGATTCCGAAACAGAAGGTAGTATCCGAGAGCAGACAGCCATCAGGGCAAGATTCCAGGAGCAGGTCTCAAAAACCAGAAGCACAATCTTAAATTCAGTCTGCCATTCTACAAGCAGCCAATGCAGAGTCAGCTTATTGAAGTGAATTCTAAATGTACCAGAAACATCTACCAATATAAAACAGAGGTGTTCTGTTTCAGCTAATAGAACCAAATTATATTGGAAATTGTAGGAATACTTTAAAATATGGCTGCCCATAATGTAAACTATATAGCAGTGAAGCCTGCTACGCCTGTTGTGTCTTTTCCCTTGGGAAGGTTTTTTAAATCCTCAGACATATTTGGGATAAATGAAACCCCAAATGGATTAAAAAAAAATCATAAAAGTATTTTAGCAAACCTGTCCCACTTCATACTTCATGTATTGTAATGGGGTAAATTGTCCTGTGTTGGTTCATCCCCTCCAGTTTATTTTATTATTTTTTTAAAATTGAGAATTTTACTAAAATATTATTGGGGGAAAATTTGACCCCAGTTGTAATGAAAGGGGAACTGAAAGCATTACACGCCTAAGGTACTGGGAGTCATATTCACCCCAAACATTGAATTCAACCCTGAGTCAATTCAACCCCAAGTACCATATTTTTGCGAATGCTGGGGTACTGCTGACTCCAAATACCTTTTGTGTTAGACATTGTTTCTGTATCGAAAACAATAAGTCAATAATTTTTTTTTTAAATTATGTTAAAGTGGAGTCATTTTTTTTTCAATTGCAACTTAATTGGGGTCTATTTTACCACAATTCTGGATTAATACACTGCATTTTTTGTTTGTTTGGGGGTTAACCATTAGAGAAAAAGTTGGCTCTATACTGTGGTACATTATTAGTTCTATAAACTTAAGTTTTGCCACTGGCAATGACTACTTCTTGCTTCAACAAAATGTTCATTACAATACACCAAGGGTGGGGAACCTCAGGTCTGTGGGTCAAATTCGGCCTGCAACAAGTTTTTATATGGCCCCTTCCCAGTTCCTGGATCTGGGCCTTGGATCCAGGTCTTACCTCCAATCACTGAAAAACTGAGCTCAAGGGAAGGGAGCAGAAATAAGGTCATGCAAATTTCCTCCGCCGCAAATGCAGGGGGGGGGGATGCCGCGCCCCCTCTTCTCCCCTCCACGACAAGCTGGGGGGAAGGATTGCAAGCCACCGCTCTTGCG
The DNA here is from genome assembly GCA_003113815.1 of Sphenodon punctatus. Classification (NCBI taxonomy): domain Eukaryota; kingdom Metazoa; phylum Chordata; class Lepidosauria; order Sphenodontia; family Sphenodontidae; genus Sphenodon; species Sphenodon punctatus. The sequence goes on along the minus strand of QEPC01004656.1, from coordinate 713,627 downwards.
GTGCTTGCAGAGAGGATTTTTGCTGCCGTGTTGCAGGGATTGCAGCTGGGGTTGCCACAGCAACCCTTGCTGCAGGCGGGAAGGGGCTAGGTTTCTGATTGGCTCCCTGGATCACGTGGGAGCAATCAGCAGCCCCAGAGGCTTTCCCTTCTCAGTCCAGGACGAGCGGGGAAAGAAGAAGCACCCACCCACCCTCCCCTTATACTGTAGTTAAGCGGTCGCATTAGTATGGGCCAGGAAGGAATTTTTGGCGAGTGAATTTGGTCAGTGGGCCTACTTGGTTTTTTTCGCCTTCCTTACAGTATGGGATGATAATTTGGCTTGCCACTAGTTCGGTGTGGTGCTTTGTTGATGTTCAGCTTGTTTTTGTGCATTGTGATTCTGTCGCACCCTGGCGGGGGTCCAGTATCGTTTAAAGTAGGTTAAGGTAAGATAGGAGTCATCTCCTTAAGGGATGGGGAAGCCACGTGTACCGTGGGGCAGGGTATGGCACACGGGGTGTTGGTTTCCCTGGAAAAGGGGTGTCAGCAAGAGTGGCAGGGCATTGTAAGGCCTCCCACTGTCAGACACCTCAATTCTTACTCAGGTCCGGATGGACAATGTCCCTTTTGGCCGCGCCCCTTTACTGTTGAGGAGGCTGGCGAAGGCATTTCGCAACCCCCTCTGTTGAAGTTATAGGTTATGATTGATACTGAACATGTATCGCAATAGGCGATGTCACCCCCTCACCTAATTTGACTGTTGTAATTGGATAATAAAGGGTGCGGCCATATAAATCCAGATCGTGTCCTGTCTTGCTTTCGGGGGGAGGGAGTGGGTGCGCCGGCAACAAAGATAGGGGACAGTTCCATACCACAGATCCATTAATTGGGCCCTCCTTTCCTTGAGTGCATCCCTTAAGCATCCAACCCCAACATCTGTGCGGCCTTTGGAGCTTGTGCAAGCTTTCAAAGTTTTCCCCGGGAGGGAAAAGGATCCCCGCCCCTGCAATACATAATTTTCATCCAAGTCAGATTCTCTTCATACTCACATAAAACTAAAACAATACCTGAGTCATTCATAAATAAAAATGATACATCAATTTTTGTATCACACATCAGAAAAAAGATCTTAGAATATGGGTGTTTTTAAACAAGACGCTTCCACGCATGGCCACTCATTAACCATGCACCCAACTGCTCATTTGAAGGTGGAGCATGGGGAGACACGCTCCCATGACCCATGCACCAGCCACTCATAGGCACTATTGAAAAAGCTGGAGTGCGCCATACGGGGCAAGTCAAAACAGTGCATGGGGACAGGCGCCCCCACATGCTCTGCCAGTATGAACCGGGGTTCCCACCCATGCCAGCAAACAGGTCCACAGCCTGGCTGCCTCCCCGGTCCCACCCACAGCCCTGCCAGGAACTCCCTGGGGAGCTCTTAAAGGGCACGTGCACAAAATATAACATTGCATTGGCTCAAAACACAACGCCCTCACAATGCACGAGAGAAGAGCCAACACCATGGAGACAGCCGCTCCAATGGCAGCTTCCTGCATGTCCTTCACAGTAACATGTGCCTCCCTTGTAGCCCAGGATTGCCAGCACCTACATTAGTGGCACTGGCTCCTGGGCAGCAAGGGGTAACTGGCTGCTGCAGTTTCATATTTCAATGGTGTCTGGGCTATGTGTCATGGGTGGGAAGTTGGGCAGGAATTGGGGTGGGGGTGCTGAGTGAGGGGTGAGGAAGGGGAATGACCACCTATATGAACTGTTTGCAGTGAGAGTCCATGGTGGGGGGAGCGTGTGGAGTCTGCCTGAGTGGTGCAATGGCCACCCAGAGAGCAGCCCATTAGAATCCCTCCCCACTCACTCTATGTGCATGGGCGTTCTGCAGCATGGACCCCAACCCCATTCCCAAGCCTTGCTCATTTAAAAACACCCTATGCCATCCAATAACATAATGATATTTACAAGTCAAAATAACAGAAATCTGTATTATGTTAACCTTTAGCCCAATAATGCACTTTGCTGGCACAATTCCACTCACTTCAATGGGGTCTGTGTCAGTGAAACGTTTTTCAGGTTGGGCTGTTTAAGTCTAATACCCTTGCGAGACACAGCTATTTTACTTAGCAATACAAAACCAACATTCATTTATACATTGCCTCTTATAACACTTCACAATGTTGCAGGATGGTTTCAATCATTTTGAAATATTCACTGTGTTCTCTTTCAGTTGGCGTTTATGAAAATCAAGTGATTGTGAGAGGTGTCCAAATAACATCACTTCAGACTGAAATCATCAATTTGGCTACCAAAAAGATATATGATGGAGAGAGGTAGTGAAAACCTCCTTATACGGGCGATAGTCTCGCTCACATGAGTGCACTCTTGGTCCACATAGGGGTTGCACACAAGATGCGTGTACGATGTTTGCACAGCATACAAGGTTTGGGATCGAGTCCTGCTAGTAAGACTCGGTCCTCCTGACCTCAAGGAAACACTTTTGTTAGAAATTCTTTTCATCATCCATGTATTCGGTTTTCTACTTCTTTAATAAATATTCAGCCAAGGAAGATAATTAATGTCAGAAGCGATGATGTTTATAATGAATACTTGTGTCAATCAGAATGGGGGTTAAGTCCATTAAGTCGTTTTATGAAGAACACTGATCAGACAGTAGATAAAATCATAATTAACAGAAATCTGATGTGTATCAGGGACCAGAGTTGAAAGGTTTTGTATTAGATACCAACATAAAACTGACGATGGGTTTGGATACAAGAATGAAGGGTATGGGGGGGTGCTTTATAGATTTGTTTACCTTATGATCAATATTTTAATGCCGAGAAAAACTTATACCTCAGAAGAGGATTTTAAGAAGAAAATTTGGATAATGGTGTCTGGTTTTTAGAGGTGTGCACCAGGGGGCCATGTCATTTTCGTTTTAGTTATTTACATCTGTCATTTTCGTTTTCATAAATATCAAATTGTCGTTTTCGTTTTTGCTTTCGTTTTTCATTGGTTTCAATGAAAAACACATTTTCGCTTGTGAAGTTTTTGTTTTTCATTATATTTGGCTGAAACATGGTGTGAATATACTTCCAGTAGAAGGCATTATGTGTACCAAATTCCAAAAAGACTGGAAAAAGGAATCCAATTCTAGAAGCAGTTGAATTATTTTATTTTGCAAAAATCTTCATATACATTCTTAGGTGTAACATCTTTGCCTCACATTTAATGTAGGTGAAACTTGGCAAGTTTATACCCCTTCCCATATTTACTATTTCTGCCAACTTTCAGAAGGCTTGGATAAAGGGTCCTGATGGTATAAGCAATTAACTTATACATGTATGTCTGACTGTACCATCTTTGTAGTCCAGTGTACATGAAATTTGGCAGGGCTGTATATCACACCTTCATGATCATCTCTGCCAGATATCAGAAAGATGTGATAAAGGGTCCCAATTTTATATGTCTGCACAGTATATGCAGAGAAGGAGCCTGTGCCAGGGATTCTCTTATGTGTTACTGGGTGTTTTTACACACAAATTTCTCCTGGACGTTTGCTGTTACATCATGAACTTTCATGTGTCTAAATCACTCACCCAGATCTTAATCATCTGGATCTTTGAACTTCTGCGTAGAACTTCTCCCAGAACTTTTGTGTGTAAAAAGTTGTCCTGGTAAACTGCTTTGCTCGAGGCAGCTGTGGACACTTGGTTTCCATGGCAGNGAACTTCTGCATAGAACATCTCCTAGAACTTGTGTGTGTGTGTGTGTGTGTGTGTGTGTGTGTGTGTGTGTGAAAAATGCATCTGGAACTTACTTGTGCACTTGTAAACCCAGAAGATTGAAAAGTTTGGAACTTTATTGTGTGTGTAAAAATGACCACTATGGTTTAAGATTGGTTTGTGATGCAAATTGGCCAGCAGAAATGTCAACCCAATATCATCATTCTGTGCTGTAACCACCCCAACTTCTCTTCTCCCACTTGTTACTGGGAAGTTGGAAGCATCTATTTAGGAAACAGCCAATAGAGATTCTCTTATGTTTTCTGTCACAGTGCTGCAGGATGTGATTGTGATGATAATTGGCCAGTCTGGATGTGTAAACTATGTCTCCTGATTGCTGGGATGTTATCTAAAAAGTCCCAGTTATGTTCCTTCAATGCCCGCCTGAGGGCCACCCCCTATGCCCACCTTGAAGCCACTAGCAATTAGTCTTGTAAAGGTGGAAGCATGCAGTAATTGGCCAGTGAATGTGTCTGTCAATCTTTTGGGTTGCTACACATCCTCCCTCCTACAGTCTCTCTCCCTCTGCCATGCCAGGTGCCTGCCTCTGACTGACACTGCATGTGCTGCTATTTATTTGAATAATGGTCTTCAAGGGGACAATTTCAATTGCTTATAAAATTGGGGCCCTTTATTAAATTGTCCTCTAGTTTGGCAGAAATGACAGGGAAAGTATGTGATACATTCCTGCAAAAGGTCTTGTAAACAGCATGAAATATAAAAATGTTACGCTGGAAATGTATTTTCAAGTTAATGTTTTATACCATCAGGACCCCTTTATTCAATCATTCTGAGAAGCTTGTGGAGAGACATAACATTCACAGGTTTCATGCAAATTGGATGGAAGATAAAGACGCTGTAGCCATGAATGTGTATGGAGATTTCTTGAAATCACAACGTTCTATTGCTTCTAAAATCGGTTCTCTTTATCTAATTATTTCAAATATTGGTACACATAGTGCCCTCCATTGCAGGTACAATCAGAAATTAATTAGACACAAAGAAGTTATAGCTGAAAATATGTTTTTAGGTTTTTTCCCTTTATTTCAAAAACAAAATGTCATTTTCGTTTCTATTTTTGTTATTATTTGTCATTTTCATTATTGCAATAACAATAATTAAAACAACAATTTTTGTTATCTTTATTGTAATAACAAAAATGACATGCACCTTGAAAATGTAAACAAATGTTTGATTTTCAGATAGGAAGAAGAATTCTGAAAGAATCTTACATGCTAGGAACATATTTTTTTGCATCAGCTTTCAAATTATTTACATTGTGCAAATAGTTTATTTTGCATTTTGATTTCTAGATAGATAAACAGCCCTCGGGAAGACTCTCTACGGCTCAAAATGCATTGGAATTATTATACTGCTTGGATCATGGGATTTATTATGTTATTTGGACTATTTATTCTACTCTCAGTAAACTTTCTTTGTATTCTTAATAGTAACCCTTGTTGTTAAAGCATGAAATCTGACCAGTGACTAACAAGACCCTGCCATCATGTCCTAAAACAACTATTACATATTACTCTTCTTGGAGTCATGAAAAGTTCATCAAGCAAGTATAATAAAAAACCCAGCAACTACATTCTTTTGTAATTTGCTTGTCAACATAACAAAATATATTCTAGTTCATATTTGATTAATTCACTTTGGGATTTAAATTATAAACTCTCAGAAAATTCTGAGAAATAATTTATTTCCAGCATCATTTCATGTATATTAAAATATATGTTGCTGTAAAAACGCTGTTGTATCCATTATTTAGAGCATAATTTATGAGTTCCTCTTAGAAAACAGTTCCTTTTCCAAAACAGCAAAATGAATAATAGTATCATGGAAAAGTTATTATCATTCCTGACAGGAACATAGCTGTGTTACTTTCTTTTAGTGCAACAATATTAAAACACGTTCCCTTTTACCAACATACATGCCATGTTTTTTTGACCTTAGCAGTGAAAAGAAATCACAATTCACCAACTAGCCACTCAAAGCACCAAACAGACCAATGATTTATATAAAATCTTCTAAAAAAAATAATCTATTTTAGATCAAATTACACACTATAATACAAACTGGGACTCTTAAAGAAATCAAAATAACACAGAAATATCCATCTCAGAGCAGAATTTGGACCTTTGCTACATTCCTTCTTCCTCTTGCAAATTTAGGCTGCAAGCTTGAAACAATTTACGTGCTGGCAGTCTCACTGAAGTCAAAGGGATGCCCAAGGAGTAAGTCAGTTTTGTATTTTGGCCATGAGCAACACACACTCTATTCCTCCTTTGCAGGTTCAGATTGCACTGTCTGTTTGATTCATGTTACTATCAAAAGAAGGGACATGTAGGGTTCCAGTTACGTTGTAAATTAAAGGAAATATGCTTACGCTCAGCTGTCAAATACTTGTCAGAAGAAGTAGCTAACTTTCAAATTGACTTTCCGAGAAAATGAATCACTAAGAGGATCCACACTTGTTTCTCCAAGTGAAACCCATTTTGGTTAAGGGTAGTGGCCATTATGTGCATACAAAAACAAGTCTGCTGGCCATTTTGAGCATGCAAGATGATGATGATGAGGATGAGGATGTCTTTATTAATTATTATATTTCTACCTGAAAACTCATTCCAGGTGAGAAAAAGGTCATTGCACCAAGTGTGCACACCAAACAGCTGATGGTGGGGGCCCAGGAGCACCCCCATCAGTTGTTTTGCGCACCAGATGTGTGCACCAAACAACTGGGATGGGGCAGGAGTGACCCACTCCCATCAGCTGTTTGGTGGGAGCTCTTCCCGAGGCCCGATCCTCCTGCGCCATATTGGCCCGGGAGTCCTGTCATGTTTAAACAGTTCCTCAGGTCTCCCTGGGGCGTGGAGGGACCTGTGCTGGAAACCTTCACACCAGGTTACAGGGTGAGGGCTGTTTGTGCGAACATCTCTCCCTGCCAACCCAAGGAGTGGTGGCTGCAGTGGTTCACCCCGGGGCGGGCCCATGAGGCACCTCACTGTTGTCACATCTGTTTTCACCCAAGGAGAACACCATGTAGAGCATATTGCAGTAGTCTAGCCTTGAGGTTATGAAGGCATGGATGAGTGGCCAAATCTGAATCTGAAAATTAATATACAAGAATTGATAATGCATTAAATACAGCAGATTCAGAAAACCCTTTTGTGACAGTAAAAAGCACCAATGGCCCTGAATAAAGAAAACGTAGATGAGACTCTTGGTAAAGTTGAAAACAAAAGAATTAAATTTGATAAGTCAGTATGCTTTCCTTTTTCTCCTTAAAATGTCACACGTTCATGAGAATGGATGAGGATTTTAGGGATCCACTGGGTTTCACTGTTACATACAGAAATCTAATAAAGTTGAAAAAAGTCATGTTGTTTATTATTAAATTGATATGGTCACTTTCCCTGCTCTGGATTTAAAATGAGATGAACGTTACAGACAGTAGGCATTGTAAAGCGTTATAACTGCTAGAAGAAATCAAGGAAGGTGCTCCATCTCCTATCTCTAACCTGTTTGTAAAATTTAAGTGCACATAAAGGTGTTACTTTGACCATTTGGTTTGATTGGATAATAGCAAGAATACAGACTGCTTTCCCACATGATGCTAATTGTGGGGACTGCAATTTGCTCCTGCGTGTTAACTGTACATGTGAGTACACTATTCTGCATTTGTCCCATGAGTGATGGATGTTATGGTTGCTCAAAACTAGAAACGAGGGGACACCTGTCAGTATTACAACTGCGGGATAGCAGACATGGAAACCAGCAGGACAGAGCCATTGTTCTTTCCCTTCTAGTTAATTTCACCCAACTTGTTTATTTCACCTTGCTTTGCTGCCAGCTTGTTAATTTCACCTTGCTCGAATCTGGGCCTGTTAATTTAATCTGCTGCTGGTTTGTGGAACCTGCTCTGAGGTCAGTTGGGCAGCAGGCACAGGGAAGAAGGGGGGTGACAAAAATTGTGCAAAATTTGCACTCATGAGAATAGTAGATGTCGTGATTAGTGAAACGCACAAAGAAAAAAAACTGCAGAAGACACGTCTCATGAGAAGGGTGCCCAGAAAATAAATCACACAAATATTGCAGTAGTCTAGCCTTGAGGTTATGAAGGCATGGATGACAGTGGCCAGATTCCAAGAAGATTATGTGAACAAGAAAACTGTGGGAGACAATGGGTGATTTCAGACATTAAGGGGCCCTTTGGCCCCGTACCGAAACCATCGGCTTCGTTCCCCGCCGGGGTCACCCCGTAACGCCACAGACGTGCCGGGGGGATCCCGGCGGGGAAACTGGGAGGGGCCGGGGCCGCACGGCGCAACGTGCGGCCGCATGGCCCCGCCCCCTCCATGCACCCCGCCGCCCGCCCTCCGAGGAGACGGGCGGGCGGCGGGGCCATTGCGGCCGCCGCGTCGGGCCGGAAGCGCCGTGGCCCGGGATCCCGCCGGGGATCCCGGGCCGTGGCGCGCGGCCAGACATGACTTTTCGTTGGTCCCGGCCCGGGGTCCATTTGACCACGCTTCCCGGGACCTTCCCCCGGCTAGCCCAGGAAGCGTGGTTCAAACAGACCCCATGTGGGGATTCACCGTGGCGAACATTGGCGCCCCGCAAACAGACGTTCGAAACACGGTGACCACAGGTGGGTATTCACCGTGGTTCACCGTGATCTCGTAACGTCTGAAGACACCCAATGTCTCTTGTGAACGCAGCCATAGACATTCATTTTTATACTTTTCTGGTTTAATAAAAATACCCCGTTTTAGTACTTTGAAAATGCTGCATGCAGTATCTGAAGAGTTTAGGAGGACAAGAGTCATAATTCACAGTTGCTAAAGAATTTTGTAGATAAGTGGTTCCTAAACATTTTGACTTTGTGATCCTTAACCGCAGAAAGGCACATGAAAAGTGTATGGTTAGTAACTCCGTCCACAGTTGGCATGACTGTGCTCATCAGACCACTGATTATCGTCCAGATCCATGCAGACTTTAAAGTCCCTCATACAGGTAGGGGATCCATTAACTTTGTGCAAAAAATTGGAGACCAACCGAAACTCCTTCCTTGATAAAGGACCTAAAAATGGCATTCCAAAAAATAGGCAATGCTGAAACAAAGTGAAATCAAATCAGTGATAGGCATTCATTTTTTTTTCACTACGGAAACAAGGCACTTCAGAAACAACTAAATATTATGGACTTTTAAAACAGTAAAGTGTGTTATGTGATTCTTCATCTGTTTTTAAATATAAGAAAAAACACAGAACCTAGTATCTATAGCACCTACAAGAAAAGAAAAGAGAAGAAAAAGAAAAAACAATGTGTGTATTTATTTCTTATTTTCATGTATCAGCCTCTATATATCCAAGTGCTACTAATCATATTAGGTCCACAGAGTAAGTTGAGGAAAAAGTATGATTTCTGAAGTTTAAGCTGTAATGATTAAGTCAGAGATTTGAATGAAATGCCTTTAAAATCATGGCTATAAATATAGAAACTGTTGATTATTTTTGCCTGATTTTGAAAAACCCCTGACAGAACGAGTTTGAAATTTTGACTTCAGTGTGTATATTCTACTTTGGACAGATGGTAGGAGAAAAAGAAGTAGAGAAGGTGTTAATCCTAACAGACGTAACATGCTGCTTGTCACAGTCTTATGGTTTTGGAAAAAAAGACAAAAACACAATGGATTATTTATATTTTAGGTTTCCTTATGGATCTGGATTGTTTGTAACTTGGGCCTACTTACAGATCTGCATCAATACAAGGTATCTGTGTTCAGTAACCTCCACTGCGGGAGGCACATACAGAATTATGGTTATGTGTTATGTTGCTTTTAAAAATTGTGGTTTTTTTTTTCTATTTGTCCTCTCATAATATGCTCACTTAGTGGTTCATCCCACTGAGTGTGTGATGCTTCCTAAGGTATGCCGAGTTACTTCAACTTCCTCCATGTTCAGCTTCCACCATTGGTATAAAATTGGTGACCAGAGTTGATAGCATAGCATAGTGTTTAATTTATACCCCGTACTCTCTCAGAACCCGACTCGAGGCGGCTTACATAACAGCAAATACATTCCTGGGTTATTTCCCACGCAGGGGACCCAGTACACAAAATGGCAGCAATACATAATAAATCAACTATACAAAATCAAAAAATCCCTTACTGATAATCTCCTGCTACCAACTCTTTACAATCCAGCAGTTGGTCCCACAAACTAATCCTTCTGTCCCTTGCTGCCACCAAGGGACATTCCACCTAACTCCACCCCTCTCTCACTGGGGAGAATCAGCTGCACCTTCCTCTCCATCAGTATTTAACATTACCCCCCCCCCATAATACACACATTCACAAAATTTACCACCTCCGCCTCCTGACCCAGCCGAAGGGCACAGCCAAAGGGCAGGCTCCTTTGACCGTGCCCCTTCGATATGCGCCCCGAACACGTGCCTCCGGCACGGCCTCCGGCAACTCCCGATGTTAAGGGAAGTGGCCTGGAAATTGGCATGGTCAGGCCCTGCCCCCGCAAGGGTGGGCGGGGGGGAGTGGAAAGGATCCCACAGCTCCCAGTTCTCAAAATCGGGACCCTCCGACCCCACAACCAAGTACCATCTTTGTCTTTAAAGGTGGGGGGGTTCCACGGTGCCGCTGCCATCAGGTCTCTCCTGGCTGGGCTCCCCTTTCTCCCGCACACTGCCGGCAGCTCTAATCCCTCATCGGCCGCTCCCGATGCTAAGGGAAGTGGCCCAGAAATTGGCATGGTCAGGCCCCACCCCCGCAAGGGTGGGGGGGGAGTGGAAAGGATCCCGTGGCTCCCAGTTCTCAAAATCGGGGGCCCCCGACCCCACAACCAAGTGCCATCTTTGTCTTTAAAGGTGATGAATCGGAACCTGAGCTTTCAAGTGCTGCAGATATATTCTGAGAAGGACTCTGAGACAGAGACTCATTCTGATGTAGTTAAACTATCAGTGACACCAGAGCCTACATATTGGCCCTGACCCAACATCAATGTGTGTGCATTGGGGCAGGTGGACCAAACCTACCCTGTGGTGCCCCAGGGTAAGTCCACCACCACCCAACAAAGGGAAAGACAGGTGTACAGTGGAGGATTCAGATGGTGGTGCAGTTAGGAAGCAGGTGATTTTGCCTGGGGGCAAAAAAGGGTAGGTTTGGACCATGCGTCCGCCTGGTGGAAGCAGTGTGGGAAGTGAAATGGCTATAAACGATCCTAAACTTTCAGTTGCCGAAAAGTGAAAGAGTTATAATTTGCCACATAAATTGATGCATTTGAATCATGGTGAATTTTAGTCACCACATGCAAAACTGGGTGGGAGGGTGAGAGCTGTAGCAGGGGAACAGTGGTCTAACTGAGGACTAACACTAGACTATAGCCCATGTTACATTTTGCTTTAGTTATATGATCTAATCGATTTTTAAAAATCAATGACATTCCCTTTCTATACTTTTCCCAGCCCCTAATGTATGTGTGCCATAAGGCAAAAGAGTAAAGGAATTTCATCAGTTAGAGTAAACCACCAGTCTAGTTCAACAATGCCTACTTGAATGTCACACTAGTTACAATTAGCTTCCGTAATTACACAAAACACATATAACGTTGAATGGGAGCACATTAGGTCTTGTAAGAGTCACCAAATACATGTTCTAATATTGCAGCTTCTGAACAAAAGTGGTAAGAATGTGTAAACACTAAATTCCCTTCCTCTTTGCTGTTATTTTCTTTAAGAAAGTACTTAGATTAATTTCCCATGGTCTTGCTCTGTTCTCTGCACTGGCTGTCGATAGTCTTCTGAGCCCAATTCAAGTGGTTGGTGTTGACTTTTAAAGTCCTAAAAGGCCTGGGCCCCACCTACCTGAAGGACCATCTCACCCTCTGGATTCTGGATTGACCTCTGCGGTTGGCCGGGGGCGCCCTTCTTGAGGTCCCCTGGGTTTCCCAGGTGACGACCATGAGGAGGGCATTCTCAGTGGCTGCACCGCAGCTGTGGAACTCCCTCCCATTGGAGGTCCGCCTGACCGATGACCTCCCCACTTTCCATAAAAAGTGTAAGACCTGGCTGTTCCGCCGGACCTTTTCCGAGGGAGATGGGATGAGTGGGTTGGGATATGGTGGGGTTTTATTGGTTTTTTTGGGAGGGTTAATTCTGGGAAATGTTTATTTGAACGAATTTTATTATATGTTTTTAAATGTTGTTAGCCACTCCAAGATGCTTGTAGCAGGAGGGGGCGACATATAAATGCTATTATAAATAAATAAATAAATAAATATGCAGTATTTGTTAGTGCTGAAGAGAGGGATTAACACTATTGGTTTCTAAATTTACACTTCCAGTGTCATGTAAAAGCAGTGTCGTCACCACAGTTTACTGGCTTTTGACTGGGTCAGTAACTGTTTTTTGAATACTAATCATACTTCAACAAGGAGACATTTCCATTATGTTCTTTTGGGGCCTGATTTTCAACTGGATTCCTAGCTTTATGATGATGTAGTTCTGTTTAAAGTCAACAGATCTACAGTAATGCAAAACAGAAGGACAGCATTTTTGAATTAGGTCTTTTGTATTTAATTGATACATTAGGTGCTTTTAGCTGGACCACTGCCCTGGTTCTACCTGCTTCACCCCCAGCTGGTTGGTCTGTTTAAGAGAGCTCCGCCAGATATGGAAACGGAGCAGGCCCCATTTGCGGCACTCCAGAACATCCTGGAGCACTGCCAGTGGAGCGGGGTGACCAAACCTGAGGCACCAGTCCAAGGCGGAGCTCCTGTCCATCTGCTTGGTGAACCAATGCTGCAACTTTGCTTTCGGCTGGCTGTTGCCCCAGGCACCGCCATAGATCTTTGGGCACCAGCCTAGAGCATTACGCCTGCAACTCTATGGTGCAGTGGGGGGGGGGGGAGTTGCATGGGTGGACCACGGGCTGGGCAATTGCCAGGTCCATCTAAAATGGACCCAGGCAGGGCTGCAATTGGGCAGACACCGGGGTGCACCCCGGGAGCAGACCTAGGGGCAGACAGCCTCCGCATCCATCTGTTTACACCCATTAAATTGCTTTTGGGGCACTGTTAGGTTTCTCGTTTCTTTTCCTTGAATTTTAACATTTTTCTCAAAACTACAAGAACAGTTGGTTGTGAAATGACTTAATACAACTTTTGTTCTTTTTACTTTGGGTGTTTTCAGACGTGACGGGGCCAATTGGCCCCATCACAAAAACAACTGATTCATCCCCCGCCGGGACGACCCCGTCACGCCCTAATAGATGTGCTGGGTGATCTCAGCAGGGAATCGGGGAGGGGCGGGGCCGCGCAGCGTAACGTGCGGCCGCACGGCCCTGTCCCCTCCACGCTCCCCGCCGGAATCCCTGCGGGGATTCTGGCCCATGGCCGCCATCCAGAAGTGACGGCGGGGTTCACCACAGTGGGGAATCGCCTTCACCACACGGCGACCTCCGGTCCCGCCGCTTCGGCCGCTCACATGGCGAAAGTGATTCCCCGCCGTGGTAACATCTGCGGGGGAACATGCGTTCCTCCAAACAGACGTTCCGTGATCACAGCCACCACAGGGAATTGACTGTGGTTGACTGTGATCTCGTAACACCCTTTGTCAACAGCAAAGTATAAATAAAGAAGGAATAGTCAATAAAATCTGTCCAGCTATTAGGTATCTCTTCTCTATTGTTGTCAAATTCAGAGGTTGCAAATATGCTGGTGGTTTCCCCCCCCCCCCCAAAAAAGCAGTTTTAAAAAAAAATCTAAAGACTTTATATCATGTAAAAAAGTTGTGTTTGAGTCTTAGCGTAATTTCAGACGTAACGAGACCACGGTCAATCACAGTGAATCCCCTGTGGTGGCCCTTTGTCCCCTAACATCTAAAAGATTCGCACCAGATGTTCACCATGGTGAATGGTCACGATCCAGAATGGAACTGGCAATGGCCACACTGAACGGCTGGCCGCCAGTCCCATCCGGGAATCCAGCCCCAACCATGGAATGGGATCGGGCACAGTGGCCACATTGACCGCTGCGCCCGCCCATCTCCTGGAGGGCGGGCGGCCGGGGGAGCACAGGGGGTGGGACTGGCGGCCAGATGTTCAGCGTGGATCCCAGTGCGTGATTCAGCGTGGGTAAATAATTACCCTTATTTTCCAGTTTGCCTACTTATCATTGTATTCTAACTGTAATGATGGTACTGTATTCTTATTGCATTCCCCATAGTATTTGCCACAATGGCTACAGTCCTAAAAACACTCACCTGTGAATATGTCCTGTTGATTTAAATGGAACCTTGGCTGCTTGCTGATGTTCAAAGAGGGGTGGGGACTATAATGCCAGTTTAAAATCGCACTAGCATGGTCACGTGAAATCCAACATAAAAGAGCTCATGTGTGTGGAGGGATTAGTGTTATTTTCCCATTCTCCCATTAAATTCAACAACATAATACAGGGTTCAAAATCCAGCCTTGTATCACATTATTGAATTTAATGGGAGAATGGGGAAATAACATTAAAAAACCCACATGCACGAGTCTGGATTTCACATGGATGCACTAATGTGAGTTAAACTCACATTAGTCACCACCTCTCCCTCAACGTCAGCGAGCACCCTCTCTCATGAGTGTGGAAGAAAAAAAGTACAAATTCTATGATGGTTTTAAATGCTGGCTTTTGAATGAGAGCTAGTTCAAATTTATGGATGAGACATATTTGTTAGTGTTGAAAAACGTTATACTTTTTGTTTCAATTTAATTTTTTGAAGATTCCTTTTTTAATTGATTTATAAAATCATGAACTTGCTCCTCCTGTTTTTAACCAGCTCAAAGTATTCTTAAGTGATTGGTAAGGCTTTTAATCATTATAGATTAGAAACCACCTTATTGTGCATATTCAGACACCCTCTAAATCTCTCAGCCAGATAGTTGACACCACAATTTTCTCCATGGGGAAGAAAGTAGCAGCCACGAGAGGGACAATACTCAACCTTCCTGATCAAACATGTGGGCAGATACATTGAGTGGGCATAGTTTCGGAAAGATTCCATAGAAGGGAAATTATTAAATCCAGTGAATATTTTAGCTGTTGTGAATTCTTCTCCAAACTCTGTCTATTAAGGTAATAAAATAATAATAATAATAATATTTTTTATATAATGCCCCTTCCCCCGCCATGGCACTCAGAGGACTTCACATAGAACAATTTAACACAACTTTTTAATCCTCACAACAACCCTGTGAGGTAGGTTATGATAAGAGAATATTGTGACTGGCCCAACTTGAGTTTCCCCCTACCTCCTGGTCCAGGCATTGTGCACTTAGCTACTACACCACATTGGCTCTCAAGTATAAGTATGTCTGGATGTGTATGCCTCTTATGAATATGACTGGATGAGTATGTGTTCCTCAATTCGACAGTACCTATTTTCAAAGTCTGTTGCAACATCATTTTCCGTTTTACCATAGTATCAATACTGTTTATCCATACCTCCAACTGATTGGGTGCATAAACCCCGCTCTGCCATTGTTTTACCCTTGTCAATCCTTTTAGAAGTCCTGCTACCCAAGGTGAGGAACACAGGAGTGAGATGTTTCAGGACTTACCAGAACAAAACACTGTTATTATGAAAGACATTTATAGATCTAAAGAAGGGAGAATTTTCTTGTAGATCTCTATGCATCCACACAATAGTGTATAATCCTGGTCTTTGACTTTAGCTTTGTTTGTGGGTATTTCAGCATGTCTGAAATCTGGACATTAGAATTTTGTCTCAGCTGTGGAAATAAAATATAGGATGACAATCAGGTTTTATACTCTATCCTTTTGAGACTATATCAAGCACAGAGGTCTAAACACCTGATATGTGGTGACAGCATTCACAGTTTAAATTTAGTCTGTCAGGACTAAAATATAGTATAAATTTTTCCAAAGTGGCTCCTATATCACTTCTGAAAACTATACTTTAAAACAAATGCACATGTAACCTCAATATACTCCCTCTGTTCCCCTTCCTTCATCTCCCCTGCCCCCACCCCCCCATCTCTCAGATTGTAAGCCCTAGGGCAGGGACCGTGTCTATTCCATTACTTTGTAAAGTGCCAGGTACATTGCTGGCACTATATAAATGCGTGCTAATAAATAATAATAATAATAATAATAATAAATAATAAATGCTGTATTGTGAAACAAGGAAACCAAATAATTTGTTGGAGATCAAATATATACTGTGCACTGATTTTCAATCTCACTGAGAATTTTCAGCTGCCACTGATTTGAAAATCAAACCAGAAATTACTTATGAACTTCATATGAAATTGAACAAAACTTTACGATGGCCCAGTCTTAAAATAGTTAGACTCATAAGTTCATTGACATCATGGGACTAAAAAGCTTACTCCCCACCCTTACCACGGCAGGGAGTACCTTTGTTCCCACTTCATTTAGGGCTATGTTCCCATCTGCAGCGGCAGTGGCGGCAAAGGGAGGGGTGAGGGAAGACGTGGCAGCGCAGAGGAGCTGGCTGATAGGAAAAGAGCCAGTGCGAACGGGGATCTGCCACGGCTTCTCTCGCGCATGTCAGGGCGCAAAATCCAGAGGGAGGGGAGAGAGAAGCCGTGGTAGATCCCCGTTCACATCAGCTCTTTTCCTGTCATCTGGCTCCTCCGCGCTCCTGCGTCTTCCTTCACCCTTCCCTCTGCTACCACCGCCGCCGCAGATGGGAACGCAGCCTAGGAGGAAGAAACAGGGACCTGGGAAAAGGTTGCAAGGCAGCACTGTAGCCCAGCAGATGTAGCCTAGCAACCTCCATTTTTTGTGCAAAAGGAAGCCTAGTCTCACAAGACTTCCTGTTGTCCATTTTGATGTCCCCAGCCATTACCTCATTGTGGCTGGCTGAGCTCGGGCGAGCAGGACGCATGAGCACCCACTCACCTGCCCAATATTGGATGATGCTACACTATGTGGGTCACCATATGGGGGCCAGGAAGGAATTTCTCCAGTTACCTATAATTGGCCAAGAGGTGTCTGGTTTTTTCACCTTCTCCACAGTGTTTGCATTAAGTAAGCAAGACATGTTTCTATGGCTCTTTTTACACGAGACGCACCCACCCATGCCCATGCAGGTCTGCTGCGTGGACATGAGTGGGTACTGCCCATGTGACTGCCACTTGCGGGTGGGTGGGTGGGCGTGTGTGCACGCTCCCGCAAAACACAAATGTCCACCTGCCTCTACCCATCATGCACTCACAGAGCAATTGATAAAAATGGCTATTGGTCCATGAATGGGGAAGTGGGGGTGATCAGTGTGTGCCCTTGAACACCCCCCCGACACCAGCCATGCTGCCACGCACACACCCATTCCTCGCAGCCGTGGCCCATTCTATGTTGGTTGCTTTTGTTACACTTGATGGTCCAGTGGTCGGTGCAGCCAATTAATCTGCAGGGCTCTGTGCAGTCCTGGATGTGCATGGCACAGTACTTGCCTCTGCTCGTGGGGCCTCACTATGGGACCCCAACAAGAACCATTCCAAGCTGGGCATCTTGGGTCAATGGGGGTTGAGATTGCTTGGCTTCATGCAAGGTAGTTGAAACCCGGACTGTACCTCAGGGCCTCCTAGACTTAATGGTTTATGCTCCACTGGACCAGGATTATTTTATGGTTTATCTTAAGGAACAAAACATTTGGCACGTTGCAGTGAAACAGTGTGGCATTTAAAATGCAATTATTGTGTTTTTGCTTCCTTCCCTGGTGCGGCAACAATACATAAGTGTGTTTAGGACTGGAGTATTTGTCCTCCCCCCACCCCCATTTCTCCAGAAATGTGTGCTAGCTCAGTTATGCAATACTTACCTCTCTGGTTTGTTTCCCCCCCATTTATGTTCATTATATAGAGTATGTAACCTCAAGTACATACTTACTAGGACATCTCAGCTAAACTCATTTAAAAAGTTGTGCTAAATACTTCAAGTAATCTTTATACAGTTATTCTAAAAGAAATAAATGAACCAGGGGAAAAAAATGTAAAAATCTAAATTAAAGAAAGCATTTCTCTAAACATGCACTGACTGATTTATTTACATGCCAAGTTAATTTAATTTCTGAAAAGGTTGATTTGCATATCTTTTAAACCCTACAATGCTAAAAAAAAAATAATGGTTGACCAGCTTCATGTTATGACATTTAATTTTGTGAGAGCTCTGAAAGGTTTACTTCATTCCAAGATGTTGGGCTTTCTGAAAAATCTTTGTTTCAAAGCCAAGTTTGGAAAGCCATCTCCCTCATGGGTTTCAATAACTACACACAGGCACAAAACTGACAGACACACAGAAATGCACTTGGATGATCTCCAAGATCCTAAGGAAATGCAGCTGAGTATATAATGGCTACCTTGTCTGTCTTTCTGTCAAAGTCTGGACTCAGTCTTCCAATAAAGAAAGCACCTTGGAAACAGCAACAACAAGCTATCAATCACACTAAAGTGGCATCAATTGAAAATTACACCTTATCATTTATTGTGATAAGGGAAGGCTGAAAAGTATGAATTAGATAATTATCATGATTATGTTACTGGCTAACAATGCAATTGATTTCAAGAAAAGATTAACTTCAGATGTAGTGTGTGTGAGTGTACGCATGCACGCCCACATACACTTTATGTGTTATATATATGTGTTATGTAATATATATGTTATATATATAACACATAACACACATACATACATACATATGCACAAATAATATATATTTTGAGAGAGATATCTTTCCACAAGAATGTACTAAGCAGAGGTATTTGCATGAGGACTGGTAGTCAAGGACAAGCTTCAGCAGCTTCAGTCAGCTTGTACTGCTACTTAAAAACTGCTGAAATTTCAGGTGCTCTAATGTGAAAAGCTGAAATAAGAAGGACTTCATTATGCTCATCTTACTGAACCAAATTTAACCCTAGAGAAAGTGATGGAGCTCAGATCACTTGATCAGAGATTAGTCCACTTATAGGCCCTTTTCATACAGACATTAACACCGATAAAATGGGTGTTACATTTTATTATACATTAACAGGGCACCCACAGGGCAACGCTGCAGCCCTGCGACATGGGCACTTTTCACACGAGATGCCGCCACCCAGTTTTTCTGGGTGGAGAATGGGTGGAGGCATCTGTGTGAACACTGCGGGCAGTGGGTAGGATGCATTTCGCTGGGTAGAGGTGTCTGTTTGAAGTAACACCGCGGGCGGTGGGAGTAGGTGTGTGCATGCTCCTGCGCAACACCCATCTCCACCCACCACCCACCCACAGAGCAACCAGAATTGGAGTCCGTTGCTCTGTGTGTGGGGGGTGGGTGGAGATGGGTGTTGCGCGGGAGCACACATGCACCTACACCCACCGCCTGCGGTGTTCACACAGACACCTCCACCCATCTCCACCCAGCGAAACTGGGTGGAGGAATCATGTTGCAGGGCTGCAGTGTTGCCCTGTGGGTGTCCTGTAACATGTATAATAAAATGTAACACCCACCTCCATCTGTGTAAAAAGGCCCTAAGAGTCAGATGAGCAGAGCCTGGGACCTGCCTGCATGGGTTCCTGCAATCATCCCGTTTCTCTGGTAATTTTGTAAGCTCCTTTTTTTCTTCCCCTCCTCTCTTAAATAAGCCTCAGCAGCAAGCAGAGGGTGTCAGCTGAGGGCTCTCTTCCCAATGGGTTCCTGACCTGGGTCTTGCCATGACAGTGGTGCTCTACATTCATTTCTGTTAACAACCAGTATCCTACAGTTTCCTTTTGGGAACCATAAACTGCATTATGCTCTGAAAAATATTGCTTTCCAGAAAAACCCACACATTGTATCTAAAACTACTTTCCCTGGTTTAGATACTGCTTGTTTTGGCCCGTGTATATGGGCAAGCAGTAGACCTGTCACCGGCAGATCACCGCACCACAGCTATAGACTTTCCTGAACTTCTGGGGACCTGTAGACTGCTCACCATTGCACTCCCCTGACTCTTCAAAGCAGTGGTGTCAGAGCTCTCTCCCAGTAAGGCCCCAAATGCAATCATCTTTGGGTGTTTTCAGATGTTATGTCACCGCGGTCAACCACGGTGAATTCCCCTGTGGTGATCGTGGTGGCGTAACGTCTGTTGGGCCAAAAAGAGATTCCCACCAGATGTTCACCCCCCCCGGTGTGAATCGATTTGACCACGTTTTCAGAGGTCCGCCCACCCAGAGCTCCCAAAGCATGGTCAAAGTGATTCCCACTGGGGGTGAACTCCCGGCAGGAATCTCTTTTTGGCCCAACAGACGTGACATTACCATGGTCAACCACAGGGGGATTCACCGTGGCTGACCGTGGTAATGTCACGTCTGCTACCGGACCACGGTCTGGAATCGGCAGCCGTGACCACCGCCGTTTCCGGGCCGTAGTAAATACCCCAAGGGGTGGGCGGGTGCTGCGGCCGCATTGGCCGCTGTGCCCGCCCATCTCCCAGAGGACGGGTGGCCTTGGGAGCGTGGGGGGGGTGAGGCTGTGCGGCCACAAGTTGCGTCGCACAGCTCTGCTCGTCCCCCAAACCCCCTCCAGAATGAGCTGGCACGTCTGTTGACGAGCCGATCTGATTCCGGAGGGGAATCAAAAGGTGATTCCGTGCCGTGGCCGAAGGACGGTCCGGCACGTCTGAAATCACCCTATGTTAAACGTTCAAGGGGATGTGGGTATCAGAACTGGAAAGTGCCATAAGCTGACCAACATTTCGCTTTCACCAATAACTCCACAAATTCTAAGGCCAGTCCTTACAAGAGGGCACCAAACATTCCCATAGACAAAACCATAGATATTAAACACAATTGCTGATTCTATAGATTAACTTTTTGTTCATTAAAAATATGTTAATACAAAGCACTGAAAAACAAAGTTAAATTTCCTCCCAGTTGTCCATGATATTTTTTACCTACTTGACTAGCACAAAAGTTGGCTATTTGCACAAAAGCTCTGTGGATTTAATCTTAGCCTCAGGAAAGTAAAGACTAATGAATAATCCAATAGTACAGAAACAGCAAACAGGACAGTTTACTGATTCAAATTGGGTGTCAATGCAAACTGGGAAAACTCTCTATATATTTGTTTCTCTTTCACTTTGTGTGTTAGTTTTTAATACCTACTCTGTCTTTTACTGTTGTATCTGTGAGCTGGGTTCTGTGATTAACCCCTTTGAAAGAAGAATAAACCAGCTGACTTTTCAAAGAATAGATCAATTGACTTTTCCCATGTTCAGTGAAGCCAGAAACTTCTTCAAACTGTTTTGTAACAAACACACACACACACACACACACACACACACACACACACACACACACACACACACACACACACACGTGCAAACACACACACAAAAAACCTCTCAGAGATTAACCTTATCTAATGAGTTCAGGTATCATGCATATAAATCAAAGGGATAAGCACCCCACTTAACCTTATTCTTAATGTGCCTACTTTTTATATATACCCATTATTGACGGAGCAAACAATTGTAAAATGGCAAAAGAAAATAGAAATAAGGATCAAATTAAAGGAATAGATAATAGAAGGTGGGGGGAAAAAGCATCAGTATCTTAATTATAGGTAATTTAAAAAGTCCTGTGACATGAATAGCTCTTTGCAAGATTAGACTTATTTATCGACAGAGAAAGAATTTATCTGGGATGTCCTGATTTTAGGGGAAAAATTCTCATCAAATTATCTTTAGTTGGGAAAAGCCTGCCAATCTCTGATAGCCAGTCAAAAATATATAAACTGAGCAAATACAGGACAGTATACGTCATTATGAGTACACAATGCTGAGGAGTTACCACTCAGGAAAAGGATCTAGGAGTGATTGTGGACACTACACTGAAATTCTCAGCCCAGTGTGCCACAGCGGTCAACAAAGCAAATAGAATGTAAGGAATTATTCACAAGGGAATAGAGAATAAAGCGGAGGGTGTCATAATGCCCCAATACAAATCAATGGTGCAACCGACCTTGAATATTGTGTGCAGTTCTGGTTGCCCCATTTCAAAAAAGACATAGCAGAACTAGAAAAGGTACAGAGAAGGGTAACAAAAATGATCCAGGGTATGGAACAGCACCTGTATGAGAAGAGGCTTAATAGGTTGGGGCTCTTCAGCTTGGAAAAGAGATAGCTGAGAGGAGATGTGATAGAGGTCTATAAAATTATGAGTGGTGTGGAACTTGTAAACAGGGAACGGTTATTTACCCCCTCAACTAGTACTAAAACTAGGGGACACTCCATGAAACTCACAGGTGGAAGAGTAAAAACAGACAAAAGAAAGTATTTTTTCACTCAGCCTACAATTAGGTTGTGGCATTTACTGCCAGACGAGGTGGTCAAGGCCCGCAGTATAGCTGAGTTTAAAAGAGGTTTGGACAAGTTTCTAGAAGATAATTGCATTAGCAGCTATTAGCCAGATAGAATTGGGGAACAAAGTCCTTTACTGTCAGGAGCCTGGGGATGACCCACAGGGAATGGATAGCATGGTGACCTGTTGGGTGCTTCCCCCAGGCCCTTGTGACTGGCCACTGTCAGAGACAGGATGCTGGGCTTGATGGAGAGAGGCAGGAAAGGGTGGGGTTAGATAAGACAAGGTGACTATTTTTGAAAAATAATGTAATTAAACTGCTTATAACATTGGATTAATTTAGCCAATCTTTTTGTAATTTGGTACACTTAATGCCTTCCATTGGAGGTACAATCCCTCCATGTTTTAGCCAAATACAATGAAAAGCAACAACGATACAGCCAAAAATGTATTTTCCATTGAAACCAATGGAAAACGGAAACGAAAGCAAAAACAAAGACAATAATTTGATATTTATGAAAACGAAAATTACATACTTAAAAAAAAAAAAAAAAAAAATGACTTGGGCCCATGGTGCATACCTCTACAGATGTGTTCTGTCCTCTCTGTTGTACATGCACTTACAGTCTCGGTTCAGACAAGTACATTTGGGACTAACGCAGCAGGTCTTAAATGTGGCCCTCAATCACATCTCACCAGATTTGGGAGGATCATGGATGGAGATATGGAAGATATAGAGCTGAGATGAATGTTTTACCTTGTTCAACTGTTGAAGAAGAATTCATTCTTCACAACTATTGACCAACTGGATATACAACCATGGGAAAGGGGCACGTAGCACATTGGATTTACCACCTACCAGCCATTCTATAAGAGCACCTCTCTTGAGGTCAGCCTATTAAGCTCACCTCATGATCAACTGCCTTGATGAAAACACCCGTCATTTCTGTCCCACATGATTTGGATATGAAAGGGATGGTGCATGGTGATGATTTGGTCCCATCACAACTACTGATACTTGTTCCTGCAGATCTTCTTTCTGCCTGTAACTGTATTAAATGTTCTACATCTCGTCACTGTGTATGTCGAGGAGCAACAGACTCTTGCTGCACCTTCTTTAAATGCCAGAGTTCCTCTACACCTGAATGCAATAATCCATTGTGAAATGTTTCAATGTTTAACTGAACAAGCAGTTGTAGTGTTTTGCAATTTTTGTTCAATGGTGTTACTCTGTGTGCTAAAGTATGTAATAGTGTTTACCTAGGTGATATGATTGAATAAACATATCTATCATCTAATAAAAGAAAAGAGCTTTCATTACCCAAAACAATAGCATTATGTGCAAAATTACCGAACTGGTGCAGTGTTGTGACAGTGTTCAGTGCCAGAAATGTGTACGTCACTAGTGACGTCATTATCTGCTAAATGGACAAGAGTCCAAATTTATACCCATGATCATCTTACTAACTTAAACATGTAGGGTAAATAGAAACACTTTAGTAGATTTGATACTGCATATATATCTGTGATGCATTTCCAATTTTTCCTTAGTTAAAAATAGAAAATGCCAAAGAATTAAGCAAAGCATAGTTTTAGTTAGAATATCTGCAGATCCTTTTTCAAAAAGCACTGCTTGACACATAAATTGAACCTCCATTAATGCAACTAAATTGTACTCCATTACAGCATCACTCATGAAATCCCACTTATCTATTCAGTTTAGTTGACCAGCTTGAGGTCATGATATATTGTAAGAAGTGAAAGGATGAGAAAGTGAAGTTATGCTATGCTATAAATGTGCATGATTTATACTAATCTCTACAGCTCTCAAGGAAAAAAGTCAAATGACTGGCCAAAAATATAAAACTAGAACTCTTAGCTTAGGTGCTAGTTCTTGGATCTCATTATAGGACTGGACCCGAGTGGGCACATTGCCATGTAATCATCAAGTCAGTGTGTTAAGATGGGAAGCTAATTAGTAAAACAATTATACGTATTATCTTCCTAAATGCTAATAATTTTGAAGGATAGGAGTCTAAATTTTCCTCACTGATAAATGTAAAAGTTGCCTTTTTCTATATTGATTTAACTTTACATAAATCTGTATAAGGGCAAGTGCCTCATTTATTTATTTATTTTAATTATTTATTTATTTACATTTCTTGGCCGCCCCCTCATGCCCACGACATCCCAGGGCTGCTCACAATAAATAAAACAACAATAAAACTCGTAAAAACATCACATAATAAAAATAATTAAAAAGAACGATTCCCCCAACATTTATTGTAAACCCCTCTCCCAAATCCCCTAACCTATCCTAACCTCCCACTCTCCCCTCCGAAGGCCTGGGCGAACAGCCAGGTCTTACAGGCTTGAAGAAATGCCATCAGACCCGGGGCCAGGTGAACTTCTACCAGGAGGGAGTTCCAGAGTCACGGCCCGGCCATCGAGAACACCCTCTCCATTGTGGCCCCCCGTTTAACACGGGGAACTCTAAGAAGGCACCCCCGTCAGACTGCAGGGATCACTCTGAGGCGCAGAAGGCAAGGCGGTCCCCAAGGTATGAGGGGCCCAGACCATGTAGGCCTTTATAGATCAACACCAACACCTTGAATCTGGCTCGGCACGCTATGGGCAGCCAGTGCAGAGTGCGGAGCACAGGTGTTATATGCTCCCGCCGCCTCGTCCCTGTGAGGAGACGGGCCGCTGCATTCTGCACCAGCTGCAGCCTCTGAACCAGAACTAAGGGAAGCCCCACATAAAGCGCATTGCAGTAGTCTAGCCTCGAAGTGATGAAGGCGTGAATAAGAGTGCCCAGGTCGGGCCCAGAAATGTATGGGCACAGCCTCTGTACTAGATACAGCTGGCGGGAGGTGGCTTTAGCCACTGACTCCACCTGCCAATCCAGACAGAGACCCAGATCGAAAACCACCCCCAGACTCCAAACCTGTTGGGCTACAAGAGGGCAGAACCCCCTAGCAGAGGAGCCGGCACCTCCCTCACCCTACCCACAACCATCACCTCCATCTTATCAGGACTGAGCTTCAGTCTGCTCTGCTGCATCCAATCCGCCACGGTCTCCAAACACTGGGAAAGCAATGAGATGGCAGGGCCTGAGTCAGTTGAAAATGAGAGGTACAGCTGAGTATCATCAGCATATTGGTGACTTTGCACCCCGAACCCTCTCACGATCTCCCCCAGGGGCTGCATATACACATTAAATAAAAGCGGAGACAGAATTGAACCCTGCGGAACGCCACAGGTCAAGGCCCGGGAGCTCAATGTTTCAGCTCCCAACACCACCCACTGGCTTCTCCCTGGGAGGAATGAGAGGAACCACCCAAGGACAGTCCCGTCCAGACCCCCCAGGTCTTGCAGCCATCTCAGCAGCGGCCCATGGTCCACGGTATCAAAAGTGGCCAAGAGATCTAACAGGATCAAGAATGTAGAACATCCTGCATCCATCTCCCATCGGAGGTCGTCCATCAAAGCCACCATCGCCGTCTCAGTACCATAGCCGGGGCGGAAACCAGACTGAAAAGGGTCTAGGAAACTGATACTATCCAGATGTGCCTGGAGCTGCAGAGCCACAGCCCATTCAATAACGTTCCCTAAAAAGGGAAGATTAGAGACAGGATGTTAACTGGCAAGTGTGCCCACATCCAGCGAGGGCTTCTTCAGCAGGGGGCGCACCACAGCCTCCTTGAGACTGGGCAACAACCTTCCCTGCCGAAGGGACGCGTTAACCACCCTCACCAGAACTGACTCCAATGTCTCCCTGGAGGCTTTCACCAGCCAGGATGGGCACGGATCTAGTTCACAATTTGTGGCTAGAACAGACCCCAGGACATCCACCGCATTGATCCGCGTCATTTCCTGAAACTCCTCCCAGAAAGATCGATCAGACCGTGCCTCCATAAGCTCATGCTCCTCACCTACTGAATCCAACCTAGTGTCGAAGTTACTCTGGATCTGAGCGATCTTGTTTACAAAGTAGATGAGCCGTCATAACCTTTATGAAGGTGCATCTCAGGGCTGAGAGGGAGCCTGAGTAGGGCCAGATGACTGTGTTATGGCAGGGCCACCCCAAAACTCAGCAGACAGATCTGAGGACTTAGGGAGAAGCAGGGCTTAAGGGCAGCTCAAGAGGCTCGGGGAAAGCAGACTGAGCTAGGAGCTCAGGGAGGAAGCTTAAGGGAAGCTCTCTGGAGAGGCTAGTGGAGAGACACTAGGGTTAGAGGGTTGTGCCTGGCCCAGGCTCCTGGTGAACTAATAACGATGCTGTGGAAGAGACGAGAGACTGAGGCCATGACTATTGGGTGGCATCCCTTAGGTATTTGTGCAGGTAACCCTCTTCCTTGCTACAACATCCTAATGTGCATATTTATGACAAAAGTACTATATCCCTGGTTGACAGTGAAGATTACTGCTTTGTTGGGTATTATTTCTGCTTTCATTTATTATTTCCACCTTCATTTCAGTGTTTTTGTTTGTGTACCAGTCTTCTGTGTTAGTTCAAGAATAACACAATAGACAAATTGATGTTTCAGTATGCAAGAAACAGTACAACAGCACCTGCTTTAATGGAAACAGTATTCATTATTAGTAGGTCTAAAATGAGATTTTGTCCAGTGAAGCAAGATCAACAAATTCCCGATTCTCGGTTCAACTTGGGATGAACTGAGAACCTCAGGATGCCCACAATTTCTCACTGAATGCTCAGCGAGAATTCTTTTTTTTTTTTTTAAACAAAATCACTGCGCAAGCAGAAAACGGCCACCACCCTTAACCAAAATAGTGGCTGTGCTATTGCCACCATTTTAGTTAAGGCGGCAACCATTTTGTGCATTCACAAAATGACCCAGAGGCCATTTTTCACATGCACAGTGATTTATTTTATTTTTTAAATTGTTATTTATTTATTTCTCACTGAGAATTTGTCCTGGGCTCAGTCAGTTACTGAGAAATCAATCCCGGTGCCCAAACTCACGAGAATTCTTGCAAGATGAAAATGGCTGCTCATTCAGTGGTAGTTATTAGATATGATAGATTATGTCTTCACTTTTTCATAGAACGATAATGCCCAGAGGCAAACCAATGAAAGAGTATCTGACTTGGTGGACTCTTGTGTCCATTTATAAGCTCATTTTCTATAAAGGATCTCCTTAAAATAATCTATGTTCAGCATAACACAGGTTACAGAATCAAAACGAAGTATTTTCTGCATCAGTCCCATAACTTTTAGCAGAACTGTAAGTGTCCAAATCGGATTTAAAGACTTCAAGTGATAGAAAATGTGTCACTCTTCTATGACCTTCACCCTTCCCTGTTGATGTACTGAAGCTCCATGAAGACATGTAAATCCAGTCCATGAAGACATGTAAATCCAGTTGAAGGCAACAGAAATAGACAATTAACATAAAGACAAAACGAACGAGATAGTAGCCTGAAATAGCCCAGGGTAGCCTGCAAATCACCTGACCATCAGTTTGGTGGCCGGCAGATGTTTGCCAACTTCCACCTCAGGGTGAGTGCCTGGATGTTACAGGATGTATCAGCTGGAGAAGCCTGGTGATGCAGTGCAATCTACTATTGCCCCACCTGAGCTAGAGTGGGGCCACGGGGTCACCCCCAATCTGGTTGGCCTGTGCATCCCCGCTGTGATAACAAGTCTGACAAACAGCTGATGGGGAGGAGCTGCCCACCAAACAACTGATGGCGGGCAGGGAGATACTCTACTGCACTGCCCCCCCATCAGCTGTTTGGTGGCCAGGGTGAATGCGCTCGTCCAGACCCCCCCCCCAACCTGGTCAGCTATTTCACGGCAGCTCCTTCCAGGTGGCCCGATTCTGCTGTGCAGTAGCGGTCCGGGAGTCCTGCCCTTTGTGAACAGCTCCTAGGCTGACCCGTAGCATAGAGGGACCTGTGACAGAAACTCCTGCCCAGATTTCTGGGGAGCTTGCTCACCAAAGGGTGTCGGCCGTTGACTGGGGCCGTTCACTGGGCCGGGACGCCGGGGGGCCCTCTGCCGGACAGACATCTGTAGCTGTGCAGCTTATTTTATTTTGTTGTTGTTGTCACCACCCCATTAATATTACTGCTACTGTTGTTACAGGGGGGTGGTTTTTATTTTCTTTTTAACCTGTGGGTTTAAGGGGCTTGTGGGGATGCAGTGGGTGTGGGTTGAGGGTGGGGGGCATGGGGAGTGGGTTAGGGTGGATAGGGCCTACCCCCCTGGTGAGAGGAGGGGAGGTGGCCCTTGGGGAGGGTTTGGGGGACTCCCTGTGAGAGGGGGAGTCCTGGGGAGATGGGCCTTGCCCCCCGGTGAGA
>QEPC01004656.1:601850-661818 GCA_003113815.1 Sphenodon punctatus | reverse complement strand
CTGTAGCTCCTCCCCCTTTCTGCACGGGTTTTGGCCTAAGGGCGTCTCCGTTGCCGCTGGCGGCTTCATCCCCGGCACGGGGGCCTGCCGTCCTCTAGCCTCGAGGGTCTCTGCTGCCTGCCCTGCCTGTTTGCTCGGGGCGGCCACTGCGGGGTCGGGGCTACAGGGGGCTTGGAGTTGGGGTCCCTGCCCCCCTCGTACTTGGCGATTGCGCCTCAAGGCGCCCTTCCCTCGTTCCCGTGCCCAAGCCCTGACAGTATGTGGCTGCAACAGAACATGTCTTCTGTAAAATCTCAGGAGATGCATCCCGGGCCAAGGCCCACCCTGCACATACGTTAGGTCCACCCAGTCCAACTATGAGGCGGAGTCCATGGATTGGGCCCAAAGGAGCATGCTCACTCAGCCCCACCGAACAGCTGATGGGGGGGACCTGGAGGAGCATGTTCATCTGGCCCACCAAACACCTGATTGGGGGACCTGAAGCTTTTCCACCCCCACCCCTCACAATGAGCTGTTAGGCAGCTGGGGTGAGCGCACTCCTCGGACCCTACCTTATGAATTGTTTGGTGCATGCAGCCAGCCACAAAACAGCTGCAGGACTGGCTGGCTGTCCCTCAGAAAGTTTGGGTGCTGCTTTCCCCTCTCTCCTTTGTTTCCCAGATGTGAGGTGCTTGAGAGGGGGGAAGTGGCACCCAGACTTCCACAGTGACTGGAAGCCACCCCTACTGCAGAGGTCTAGGAGGGAAAGGACACTCCCCCTTCTCCTGCGGCTCCCCTAGGAGACGCTTCAAGAGGGAAAAAAGCACCCCAAGATTCTGAGTGACAGCTGAACAGTTCTGAAGCAGTGGCCGGGGATGGCTGGATGTAACTTTGCATGGACATGTGGCACTGGAGAGAGGGAAAATTGCATCCAGATTTTCTGAGTGACTGCCAGCCCTGCAGCAGTGCCCCCAACAGTTGTTTGGCAGTGGGTGTGCAGAACGAAGTGCTCACGTGGAGCCCAGAAAAGCCCCCCACCAACTGTTTGATGGCAGCTCTTCCTGTGGCTGCTCATGCTATGCTGCATTGGCCCGGGAGACCTGTCCTGTATAGACAGTTCCTCAGGCCACCCTAGGGTGTGGAGGGACCTGTGCTGGCAGTCCACATGCCTGGGTTAAGGGCTGCTCATGAGAGCAGTCCTTCCTGCTAGCCCAAGGAGTTCGGCTGCAGTGGTTCACTCTAGGGCAGGCTGGAGCCACCTCACCGTCATCACATCTGTTTTCACCCACTGTGACAATTGTCACACCTTTGTTCATCCTTGAACAAAGAGTAGAAATAAATTTCTACAAATCAGCCTTGGAATTAAGAACCAAGTTTTTATGCAGGAGCATTCATGCCTGTAATAAGTTGGCATACCCATTTTGCCAGGGGAGGCTCCTCCATATGAACAAAAGGGCTCTGCCCCACTAAAACTGTGGCTGCTGTAGGGAAGTGTAATGTATTGCTGGTTATAAGTGACTCCAAGCTTAGAAACAGGCATACACATGAGACTCTATTACAAGTGCAATCTGATTACATCAGCATTCCAGGAAGAACACAGTAATCAACCCACAACAGCAGATTGGCAACTGCTTACATAAGCAGATTCACCAGTCTGCTTCAACGGAAGCTGTAAGGGAGGGGCAAGGCTGGGAGCAGTCTAGCAGCAGCTTTTCTGCGTCAGCCTTGAGCTTCACAGAGCAGGTCTGGGGCGAAACACTGGCTGCCCGAATGGTACATGCTGTGGTCAGTTTACAGGAGGGGTTACAGGCAGGGCTGGAGTCTCTCATACTGCTACCTATGTAGGAATCCAGCCAATGAGAATAACCTTGGGGCAAAATTTATATTGCCTCTAGCCTCTGGCAGCAGAAAATAGGGCTGCCAAGGGTGGGACTTCCTTTGGGGCTGCCTGAGCATGCTCCAGGCAGCCATTAGCACAGGGGTGCCGACCCAGACTCACGATGTTGCAGGCTGGCTGGTTGCAAGTTCAAAATCCCAGATGTTGAACTTCCAACCTATCCCCACACTTTGCTGAGAAAGAGCGGCCAAAATGTATGCAGTGTCTAAAAAAAATTTTTTTTTTAAATCATTGCATGTTCTATAGTAATGCATCAAATTTTACGTGACTCTTCCCACAAGTGGAACAGCCCACCACCCCAGCAGCCTATAATTTCAACAGCCATCACAGCATTTTGCCCTCCTCCCCTCACACACCCACATTGTGTGGCATGAATTGCAGAAAATGAATGCACGCACTTTCTGTGTGTTATTTGCTCCAGACAGATTCCTAGGACTAGGTTCTATGCTCCCAATTGACAGTTGCTGCTTAATCAAACTCCCTTCCAACCATACTTTCAAGAATTTGCCCATTACTTTGTAGTTTCCTACTCATTCTCACAGAAAACATTATTCTAATCATGGATATTTTTCTCTTAAAAGGAAAAAAAAGGAAGTCTAAAATCAAAAGAGTTAGAATAATCATGCAATACACTTTTCACACAAAGTATCTGGAAATTAGTACAATTGAATGGATCAACTTTACCAGTAGTGATTCAGCAAGCTGTAATTTCAGGAATTAATCAAAGATGCTCCCTCAAAAATCAACCTAAAAGAACTTTCCCAAAATAGAATGGCCTTTTCTTTTAAGTTGTTTAACAGCCTGAATATATCTGTGACTCTGAAAATATACACCAACACTTTTTAAAAATTAAAACAGGTCCTTTGTCTTAGCTAGTCACTAACTGGTCAAATTACACTGAACTGTATTTGTTACAGCTGACATCTTCAAAAGTTAATAGATGACGTAGATTTGGCATCTATCCCAGTATAGAAAAAAAAGGATGTATGGATTAACTACTTTGTATTCTGGTCAGAAGCACACAGTAGCGACATGACAACGAAGAATTTAGAATCAGAAAGGGTCTCTTTTCACAGGATTGCATTAAACACTGGAAATTAAATTTTAAAAACCCATCTTGCCAAAGTGACCACTTTTATCAAGGAAACCCAACAATTAAGGTTAGAAAAATGACGTACTTATTCAATGTGGCAAATCACAGTCTTCAGTATGACTAATACTTCCTTTGTTGTGCAAGCTTTCCCCCCCCCCGAAATAACTATATTTTAGTTCAGACTAAATTAATAGACTATTTTAGCTCTGTCTTCTGGCTTTTCTGTTTACTCACTATATAAAGTGAACACAAACTCTCTCACACACACAGACACAAATGAAACAAAACAGAAATCAAAAGACTCATGTTCCCTCCTACAGTGGACACAGATTATGGGGAAAAAATAAGCCTAATTATCATTATATATCATATAAAAGTGTAAAAACCTCTCTCAATTTTTAATCAGTATTTTCTACCAACATTTCTGGAAAACCATAGAGTCAAAGGGTAAATTTAGAACAAATGGGTTCTGTTTCTAACTGTTACTAAGTCTTACAGTAGCCATGACAGAAGAGTTTTACCTTAGTATGGGTGTTAACACACAAGATGGGAGCCGGCTGAAGCGCGAGGTCACCCCGTATAGCCCCTATGGAGCCCTCAATTACAGTTGCTGCACAATGGACATCACAGATGGACCAGCATTCGGTTTCCCACTGTGGTCTGCCGTGTCCTCCCCGTCCCCCATCCACCACCAAGTTGTCGTTACTGTAGCGATGCTCTGTCACTGAAACTCCATGGTGCAGAACACATGCGGAAGCACCACACCCCCTAATGCATGGAGGTGACCACAGGAACAGCCTGTGGCCCACCCTAACACAGACAGGCAGTGGTCCCGTGAGCGCCTGTTACCCCAGGTTTTCTCAGACTGGCCTGCACGATGGTGGGATGATGCCAAGAGTAGCACCCCTGAGGAAGTCCTGGGGTGAAAATCTGGCAGCCACCTGACAAATGGGCAGGTGAATTCTGGGCCAATGGCTGTCTCAAGGAGGTGGTGGTGTGGCCTCTGCTCAAAAACCATCGCTTGACGCTGACTCCCCTGCCAGCTTTTGGCCTGTCTCTAACCTTCCCTTTTTAGGGAAGGTTATTGAACGGGTAGTGGCTCAGCAGCTCCAGGGGCATCTTGACTGTGTCGGTTATCTTGATCTTTCTCAGTCTGGCTTTCGTCCAGGCCATGGCACTGAGACAGAGCTTGTGGCTTTGGTAGATTATCTCCGCCATTTAAAGGACCAGGGTCGTTCGACCCTATTGGTCCTGTTAGATCTTTCGGCAGCTCAGCTGCATTTTATATGGTTGATCATGAGATGTTGGCGACGTGCCTATGGGACAGAGCGGGGATGGGCGGGATCATTCTTGAATAGTTCCACTCATTCCTGACCAGGAGAACTCAGCGGGTGGTACTCAATGACTTTTTTTCCTCATACTGAGGCCTCCCATGTGGGGTCCCGCAGGGTTCTGTCTTGTCCCCTCTCCTGTTCTACATGTATATGCAGCCGCTCAGTAAGGGGATCAGGGGGTATGGGGTGAGGGGTCATCAGTATGCGGATGACACCCAACTCTACCTCTAATTTTCAACTGATCCACACCCAGCTGTCTCGGTGCTTACATGGTGTTTGGCAGCTGTGGGGGACTGGATGAGGGTTAATCTATTATGACTGAATACTGACAAAACGGAGGTGATGTTAGTGGGTAAGTCGGTGGATGTGACAGCTCCTTCGATTGATGGGATCTGTCCCCCACTGACTTCCCAGGTCCGGAACCTGGGGGTGCTTCTCGATGCACAGCTCCGCCTGGCTCTCAAGGTGGAGGCTGTGGCGAGGAGTGCCTTCCACCAGTTACATCTGGTGCAGCAGCTTCGGCTGCTGATTTTGGCTCCGGACCTGGCCACAATCATCCATGCTTTTATTACCTCTTGGTTAGACTACTGTAACGCGCTCTACGTGGGTCTTCGTATGGTGATGGCTCGAAAGCTGCAGCTGGTGCAGAATACGGTGACCCGGCTCTTGGTGGGGCTGGGTCGCCAGGAGCACACTACACCAGTGCTCCCATCTCTGCACTCGCTGCAAATAGTCTTCCAGGCTCGATTCAAAGTGTTAGTTTTTACCTATAAAGCCTTACATGGCCTGGGCCCTGCTTACTTGTGAGACCGCCTCACTCCTCGGGTTCTGGGTCGGCCTCTGTGGTCATCCGGAGGCGCTATGTTGAAGGTCACTTGGGTTTCATGAGGGGCAATGCAGGATAGGGCATTCTCAGTGGCCAGGCCGCGCCTCTGGAATTCCCTCCCGGTGGGGGCCCATTTGGCCCCGGACCTCCCAACTTTTTGTAAGAACTGTAAAACCTGGCTGTTCCATCAGGCATTTGACAAGGGAGAGGGGTGATGGGTTGGATGGGGTTTGGGAATTGGAGAAGGGTGTGGTGGGTTTTTTTTGCGTTTTTATTATGATTGTCATTTATTGAGGAATAGATTTTAATTGTTTTATTGTATTTTATGGTATTTTATATTTATTGCTGTTAGCCTGTGGCAGGAGGGGCGTGATACAAGTTTTCTAAATAAATAAATAAATGGGGGCAGATGTGGGGCAATGTATAATTCATCAATACCCTATTTAGCTTACCATTTAAGCTTATAACAGAGGAAAGAATAAATTACCAGTTTTCATTTCTCAGATGTATGCTAAAATAAATTATGCAACATTTGTGGTGCTTCTTCAGTTTGGAACACAGCTAATGATCAGTATTGCTGTACTCTGTGAAATAATTCACTAGGGAGAGCTGCAGCTGCAGTTCCAGGCCTAAGATGGTCTTTTAGAACCTTCTGTCGGAAGAAGATGCCTGAGCTGAGGAGGTAAATTGCTTTTGGTATACTGTGCTGTGTTTCTCAATAAAGAGACTAACGTCTGACCAGTGCAGTCTCTATGCCTGCGATACCATACCCTCCAGTGGTACCGGGATGGCTGCTACAGTACTTATTTTTTGGATCGTGTACCACTTAATCAGCAGTGGAAGGCCTCTACTGGGTTAAAGCAAGCGAAAAAAACCTGTCTTGTGATCCTGATGCCAGTGCAGAGGAGTCATGAAGCAAGCACTTATTACATTTTAACAAACAATGTAACAAGCCAGGGGAGCACTTAGCTAAAATTTTATTAACCTGTACATTGTTACTTAATTTCTCTCCCCTCGGCTACTTTGTGTTACGGATACAGTGGCCAGAGGTCTTGATTTGTACCGGACAGCCCGATATTTCTGACAGCTTCCACTGTCCGGGATGGAATGGGAACTGGACCATAGAGCTGTCCAGGAATTTCCCCTTCCATCCCTCCTCCCACCACCAGCTGGCTACAGCTGCGCTCTCTGCATTTCCACCCACATGGTCCACAGGCGGAAGTGCAGAGAGCGCAGCTGCGGTTAGTCGGTAGGCTTTTTTGGTGCACAGCAGCTGGAAGACTGAGTCAGTTGAGGCTTGAGGGAGTCCCGGGGGTTATCACTACCCTGCAAGCAGTGAGAAGGCCCAGGGGAAGTTTACCCCCCACAGGCTCCAAGTGTGTGTGTCGTGCAGGGTGGATAAGGGGGGCTCCCTTAGGGGTGAGCAGGAGGCAGCCCCCTATCAGGGTGGTTGGGGGGAGCTGCCCCAGGCCCTTGGGGAGCCCCCCCCCGAGGCATCAGCTGCGGCGGGTGGAAAGATGGCAGACCTGGAGGCACTGCTGGCCGATGTCAGCTACCTGTATGGTGGGCTGTGACCATGAAGAAGAGCAAGAGAGCACCCAGTCCCTGGTGGCACAGGACAGCAAGGAGATCAGCCAGTTACCTACCGCTGGTCTCCCCACCCCACCCAGTCTGCCCCCCTGAGATGCCCCTCCCAGCAACCCTGCCTCTCAGAAACCCCCTCCCCGGCTCCCCCTCCCAGCAACCCCCCTCCCCGGCTCTCCTCCTCCCAGAAACCCCCAGCAACCCCCCTCCCAGGAACCCTCACTTCAAAGGCTTCTCAGAGTGATGTGGGTGTATTACCCCCAAAACTATGTGCAAACTTGTTCAAAGGGTTTTAGGGTGACCTGGGTGTGTTACCCCCAATGTTCTTATGTGCACTGTTGTTCAAAGGCTTCTCAGAATGATGTGGGTGTGTTATCCCCAATGTTTATATATACAAACTTGTTCAAAGTTTTTTCAGGGTAACTTGAGTGTGTTACCCCCAATGTTCTTTTGTTCACTGTTCAAAGGGTTTCTAAGGATGATGTGGGTGTTATTCCCCATAAAAAAAGAAATCAAAACCAAAAGACAAATAAAAAATAAATGTTGGTTGAAATGATAGAGAATCACTGGTAGTTATTACTGGCTTGATTAGACACTTAAAACATCAGTTTCTCCTCACAGTGAGCCTTGGCTCTATTTTTTCACACTTCTAGGGAGAAATGGGACTAGTGGGAGAGAGATCTTGGATGGGACCTTAGTAAGAGGGCTCTCTATCCCCCAGTGGCAGGGCTTCTTGCAGCAGCAAGGAGTTCACAGGGTTAACTAATGTAATCTCCCTCCAATGTTAACTCTGGGAACTCCTTGCTGCTCAGTTAAGCTACATCACTAGCTTAACAGTTGGGCTGGCTCCGCCTACTGTTGGGTTGGCTCCGCCCATTTCTGGCCCCACCCTCTGCCTCACGAATTTTCATAAATTAGTATAAAATTGCATATGTAAATTTCATGCAAATATTTGTCCTCTTTTCTGCCGATGCATCAGTGGCCACTGGCCACCCTAGTTACGGCCTTCTCCAGATCTTGCTCAAGCAAGTGAATCAGAGCAGTCTTTGATTAATGAATGGGCAGACCTCAGTGCTGATGCCTGAGGCTGTTTAAATGAGGTAGTTGAGGGGCGGATACAACTATTCTTAAACATTCTGTTAAGGTAAGGGCAGGTAGTGATAAGACAGGGCACCCACCTTCTCCAAACTCTATAGTCCTGCATGCACTCTGTAAAGTGCAGCTGGAGTCTCCTAGATATCACAGCACCTGGCAGCTAGTGTTTATCCTTAGGGATGTGTGAACAGAACAGGGTTCGGATGTTTGGCCGTTTGGTCGTTCAGTTCGGATACCGAGTTCAGGTTCGGTCTTCGGTTCGGAAACCGAGTTCAGGTTTGGTTGTTCAATTCAGAAACCGAGTTCGGGTTCGGT
Source organism: Sphenodon punctatus (assembly GCA_003113815.1). Taxonomy (NCBI): domain Eukaryota; kingdom Metazoa; phylum Chordata; class Lepidosauria; order Sphenodontia; family Sphenodontidae; genus Sphenodon; species Sphenodon punctatus. The sequence goes on along the minus strand of QEPC01004656.1, from coordinate 653,695 downwards.
CATTCGGTTTGGTCGAATGTTTAATGGAGTTAGGACCTGCCGTGAGGCTTGAGGCACTGCAGAGATCCCCAGGGGTGCCCGTGGCAGCATGGCAGACCATTAGAGACCCAGCAGCAGCAGAGACCGGGAAGGCTTGCCGCTTGGCACCCCGTGTTGCCCGGGCATTGCAGACTGGCAGGCCTACAGTTCTGCTTGCTCTATGCTGGCTGGGTTCTCCATTTCTAGTCACCATCACAGCAGGTGGTGGATGGATGGCTGGCCACGTGAATCACCACAGGCAAGGCTACTTCACCAATTTGCAAAAGAGTTGGTTGAGATCTGGTGAAGTAGGATGCCAGTCTGCAATACCCAGCCCCGTATGGGTGCCATGCCAGCCACCAAGTCCTGGTTGGGCCTCTTCCCTGCCTGTAACGTAGGTCCCAGAACCCTGAGAGTGAGTCCTGAGGCTGTTACTTGATGCAGGAGAATGACAGCTCCCCGTGAGCGGAATGACGGCCCCAGAACCCTGATAGTGCATCCTGGGACTAGAGTGGCTGGCTTCTAGATGAAGTGGATGGCAGCCCCCCGTGCCTGTAACTTAGGCCTCAGAACCCTGATGGTGGGTCCTGGGACAGGAGTGGCAGTTTCTGAATGAATTGGAATGACAGCTCCCACGTGGAGGGTCCTTATATGCTTATAGCATGGTCCAGGGACAGCCGGCTCTGCTCCTGTTGGACACAGACAGCTATTTGGACTTAGAGGAGGTATCCAGCATCATCACTGAGGCAGGTGAGGAGATATCCAAGAGGAGCTTGCTTTAAGGCTGGCTGGCATAGGTGCAGCAGCAGCAGAGGCCCAGCCAGGGCTTGGTGGCTGGCAGCACTCCCACTCGGCCGGGCGTTGCAGGCTTGACTCATACTCAACAGAACTCAAGAAGCTCTACTGCCAATTGGTCAAGCCCTGTCCGGTGGTGAATCACGTGGACACCCTGTAGCAGACATTGGATTGCCTGGTCTCAGAACCTGTGGCACAGCAGAGACGGCAGCAGCAGGATTTGCCTGTGCGCAGCATCCATGGATGGTAGGAGCCAGGATGGTAGGATTTGCCAGGGAAGAGCTTCCATACAGCAGTAGATGGCAGCAGCACGATTGCTTGGGCACATTTGGATTGGCCAGGGCAGAGCACCCATGGACCATCAGAAAGAATCAGCGGGATTACCAGGCCAGTGGGCCACATCACCTAGGGTTGCCAGGGCACGCAAACAGCCACCTTGGCATGAGAGGGAGGCAGGCTGGGGCAGGGCTTTAGCTTTGCCCACAGGGCAAGCTTATACTGCAACAACATTGTACTCTGCTGTGGTGCTGAGGAGAGAAATTGTTCCAAATGAATGTAGAAATCTCAGTCAATTCAACAAATCTGAGAATATTAACTATTTTTGAGCTCTGCATTCTTTACCCGAGAAACCAAAAGCTGCATGTAATTATTCCATACAAAATGAGCCACTGAGTTGGGGAGAGCGGGATAAAAATCTGTTAAATAAATAAATAATAAATAAAATAAAATCTTATTCTATTTTTTTTTTAAATGTTATACTTGGTACATAGAGCTGGAATGAGTACCCACAAAAACGAGTATACTCAACAGATTTCTGGTACCTAAATCAACCCAACAACAAGGACTACTGACCGGTACACAATTGTGACTTGATTAAAGTACACAATGTCCCAGAATGATGACTTCCAGTACCAATTTTTTAACTTCCGTCTGGATTTTGTAACTTCCAACACTGTTTTTGTGGGTTTGCGTCCCAGACAGCACACTTCCAGTCCTGGAAAATAACTTCTGGCCCTGATATTTTTTGTTTTCATACCAATTTTTCAGATTTTTGTCCTGATATGCCAATTGGTAATCTGAAATTTAAAAAAAATATTAATAGAAATTACCGATTTTGGGGATATCCAGATTCCTGATCAGTACCCATTGAGTACTTGATGTGGCACTTGAAAATGTGGATATTATCTGCAGGTATTAAATTATGTACCTATTTCAGTTCTAGTAACCTTTACAAGAATATTGTAATATGGTTTAAAATTCCTTTTTGCTTTGTTCTGCACTCTTGCTCCAAATCGCTTAGGAAAAAAAAAGCTTTCATTTTTGCTGCCTTAGCACTTCTTAACCATAGGGGCATACAACTACAAAGTAAATGGACATATCTGAATGTTTATACTCTCTGGAGTTACATCTCAGTGAACTTGGTAAACAAGAACGTTAAAAATATGCCTCTTTAATTATTTAAGCATGTACTAATTAAAACAAATTACTGAAAAACTGGGAACATCACTGTAAATGTGCAGAGATGTCTAACACTATAAAGGGAATATAATGCATATGAATACAGTGCATAGTTTGATGAAACCAAGTTAGATGGCAAAGAAATTCCATGATGCTGCAGCTCTTATGAACATTTTGGGTCTCTCTCCTCATAACCATTATTTTGGCTACAATTAAAGGATTTTCTTATGGGGGAAAACAGCAACAATTATTTATTTATTTAAACTTTAGGCTTGCCTTAATGCTCTGGTGGGTTAAAGCATAGATACAAATGCCATAAAAAGCAACATCTTATATAGAGTATTTAAGACCAGACCAGATGCAATTTTGATGGGGCCTAACTGGTGTCATGAGGATAACGTTAGGTGCACTTTCTGCCTAAGTCCCATAGGATAGACTGGGCTCCCTAGAGACCCTGGCCCCTACATGTACCTTGATCTCACCGCACTTTGAAGAGTATGTGGCCATATTTGAAAGGGTATTGAAATGCATTGACCCAGTCCCTTTTCTGGCATAGCTCTGGCCCATCTGGAGCACCTTGACATTATGGGTATTTTCAGACCTATCGATCCCCCGCCGGGATCAAAACGGCACGGTCAACAGACATGCCGGCTGATCCCGGCGGGGAATCAGGGGACGGGGCGGGGCTGTGCGGCTCAACGTGAGGCCGCACAGCCCCACCCCCCTACACTCCCTAGGCTGCCCGCCCTCTGGGAGATGGGTGGGCACCGCTGCCAATGCAGCCATAGCGCCCGCCCAACCCCCGGGGCATTGACCACGGCCCGGAATCAGCGGCAGGAACGTCACATCTGTTGGCCCAAACACAAGCTTCCCGCCGGGTGTTCACCTCCGTGAATCACGGGCAGGAATCTCTTTGACCACGCAAATGGTGATGGCCCTGGCAGGACAGCCGTTTGTGTGGTCAAAGAGTTTCCTGCCCGTGATTCACGGGGTTGAACATCTGGCGGGATTCTCTTGTTGGGCCAACAGACGGTCCCTTGCTCACCATGTGGGAATTCACTGTGGTTGACAGTGAGATCGTAACGTCTGAAAATACCCTATGTCACACCCTGAAACATCAAGCACGAACTCAGAAAAACCCAGCTGCATCAGGCCCAGGCTCAGGGCCAATGCAGATGGGCTCAGGCCTAGCTGCAGCCCATATTTCTGGCCTGAACAGGGATCCAATGTGAATATAGCATTCTGAGAAAAATACAGCCAACAATGTTCTCTCTGTCTTGAGAGAGATCTCTGCTCAGTCCTTAGTAGATAGAAGGTCTTACCACAAAAACACTACTCACAATAAAAACAAAAGGTCTATCTTGCATAAAAACAAGAAAAAGAAAAGATGGTCCTCCCTTGTTTGGCCTGGAATCTTACAAAAACATTCTGGAGAACACTGTGTGCTAGTTATAGGTGCACCCGAATGATGAGACTATGGGTAAAAGTAATCATCTGCTTTCAAAATCCAACATGCTCTTTCACAAACAAAACTATTCATGTCCTCAGTGAAGCTCAGGGTCAATTGCTGTGCCTTGAGCTCTCTCCCCTCACATTTCTTTCTTTCACATGCTGCTGATTTTCATATCAAATATTCATGGGCAAAGTTACAAAATTTATTATGCATCATCAGCTTCTCCAGCATCATTTGTACTGATAAAAATAGGGCATTGGTGCATAGGTGTCCATAGTTACAGATTAGTACTATGATGTTATGTTATATGATCTGCAATCTCCCTATAAGTGTTCAGCACTGTCAGTTCCTACTAATTTCTTTGTATATTGAAGGAACTCAATACTTTCCCAGATAATAATAAATAAATAATAAAATAATAATAATAATAATAATAATTTATAGAGAGTTTAGCTATGCTGTACTCCAAAAACAACAGCAGCAATCATTATAAAGATACATAAAACAGAAATAAGGGACTTGGAATATTGAAAGACCCATGAATATATTCAATGTGTGTTTCAAATGAAATTAACACTGTGTGTGTGTGTGTGTGTGTGTGTGTGTGTGTATGCTTCTATACAGACATACACAGAAAGCAAGATTCTACTATAGTTTTATCCAAATTTCATAACAACATATTGTCATTATAAAATTTCCCCTCCTCCCAGGTGCCTCGGGGAGGGCATTTTGTCCCGCTCTCCCACATTGGAAGAGGGGGCAAGGATTCTGAGGAAGGCTGCTGGAGAGAAGGATGGAGTTGCCAGGCAACCTCACACTTTGGTGCAAAGGAAGCTTCATGAGACAGGATGGGGTGGGGTGGGAGAGGGCATAGCTCAAGTGGTAAGAGCACCTGCTTTGCATGTATAAGGTCCCAGGTTCAGTCCACAGCATCTCCACTTCAGTATCCCTGGTAGCATGCCTGGGGGCTTGGAGGGGTCTCAGGTAACATACTGGGATGGCCTCTGCCTGAGTCCCTGGAAGAGCCGGATTTGGACCCGAATTTGAAACCCCTGCTGCCGTGTCAGGCTGTGACTATACTGGGCTAAGATGAACCATTGGTCTGACTAAGTTAGGCAGTTCAGTTTAGTTTATCCACGTGCCATTTCAAAGTACGCCAGATCCCTGAGCACTTGCAAGCTGAGGAAGGGAGCTGGATAGAGAAGTACAAGCAGCAGTTCATGTCTGGGAATCCTTGGAGGCAGCAGAGGAGGTCTTCTGTGCTCTACCAGCCAGGACCCAGCCTCTGACAGTCAGCTGTTCAGCAAGAGTGCTGCCCAGCTGTTTGGCAGCATGCACGCCACACCACATCAGGAGCACTGTAGCTGGCCTGGCTGCAATCAAGGCAACACAGGTAAGACAGTGGGCCATCAGCAGAAGGTGATGGTAGAACACTGATGGTGCCTCCATCCCCTCATACTCAGTGTATGGGGGAATTAAACAAGTGTGGTCCCCCTCTTTCTCCCAGTGGGGCCCCAGGACCCACATCAGGGGCCTGGAGTAGAAGCTAGTACAGAGCCTCCCCTCCCATCACTCTCTCATTTGTTTCAGTCAGAACCACCCTTTAGTAACCCCCACATCTCACCAACTCATGTCCCAGCACCCCTCCTTCCCCCTCTGGTTTGGGTTGGGCACAGGCTGCATAAGCAGCAGGGGAATCCATGTCTCCTAAAGCCACATGCAAGAAGGTGCCCAAGAGACCATGGTCACCCAGAAGCCCCTCCCCCACTCCCCAGGGCCCACCAGCAGGGCTAGGGAAGCCATTCTCCTCTCAATGCTAGAGAGAATGGACAGTTGGGACTATAGGATGGCCCAGATAGTGTTGATGATGGAGTGTGCCCACACAGGGGCATACGTTACATAGCCACCTACCTACCCACACCCAACCCAACCCAGCCATAAGACCCCTGGTAACCCTGAGGGAGAGGTGGTGGTCATGGTGTCTCCAGAGAGCCCATCAAGCATGGCAGGTGTCATCATGCGACTTCAACTTGTTTCAGTGAATGTCCCCCAGCCCCATTGCCCTACAAAGAGACCCCATACAGGGAGAAATAAGTGTTTACAGGGATATTGGCCAAAATGGAGACAATGGAACAATGTGTGGAGGGTTTTATGCAGAGGGTGTGCCGGAACAAGCTCAAGGAACTTGAAGGAATTGACCTTGGGGTGGCCAGCTCCTTCCAGAGTGAGTACCAGTCAAGCTGTGATTGCACATGTAAAGGGAAGCGGGCAATGCAGAGTTGCCAGCAGGGCAGGGAACCTCTTCCCCCCTCCCATACTGCAGGCATTTTGAGTCATAGTGTCTCTGCTGAAATGGGAGCTGGCTTGCTCAAGGCAGGCGGAGCCATGCCCCCCCTCCGTGACAATGCACACACAGGCTCAGGGATTATGAGTCATACCTCCAGATAGGTGTGTCAAGGAGCTGTATGTTGACAAGGGAACCCCCTCCAACATGGGGAGAGATAAGGCAGAACCCCTACTGCTGGCTGGGGGATATGCAAACATATTGGTCACAATCCAGATATACCTGCTTCACATGGGTATAATTGGGAAATACACATGGGGAAAAAAGTCTGGAGTGGAGAGTATATTGACATATTTGCACTCTTCTTTGGTGATCCCCTTCACAATCATAATGATTGGGCTGATAGTAAAGACAGGAAATGAGGAAATTCCCTGGGGCTGATATCAACCAAATCTTCATAAAAGTGTCGTTTTTTGGTTACAATTCAGCAGGGGGAATGCTGAAAGTGGAGGTGGGATTCATCCATTTGTTGGGATTCCAGCAATGGTGGAAAGTGTTTTTGTCTCTCTTGCAGATTCTGACACATCTGAAAACAGTGACCCAGGCCCTATAAAGCCCTAATTTGCACCAATATAGAGACAGTAGGACTTCAAGAAGAAGCCTTGTGGAGCAGGAGAAGATAAGTGCATGCCAACTTCCACCAGTTGCCCAAGTCATAAGAAAGAGCCCCAACCCTAGTTCTGCATGAGGTACTCTGAAAGATCACCCCAACCACAACACAGCAGAGTATGTGATTATGGAGTTTAAGGAGGGTTTTTCACATCCCAGATGAGGGGTATTAGATAGAACAGACGGGCAAGCAACTGCCAGAGCACATCATCTGGGCTAAGCTGGAAAAGAAAGTACATGAGGGAAGAGTGGTAGGTCCTACTGACACCCTCCCATTGGACATACTATGCATTTCGGTGCTGGGTGTGGTCCCAAAAAAAGCCCCTGGGGAGTTTTGCTTCATCCATAACCTCTCTTATTCCATATCACAAAAAGGGTTCAGTGAATGATGACATATCTGCTAAGCTTTTCTCGGTGTGTTATGCCTCATTCACCTTAGTCATGATGGTATGGGCATGCAGGTCTGGGACCCTGCTAGCAATGAGTGACAAAGTGAGCCTTCCTCCTACTTCCGTTTCACCCCCACTGTTTTGAGCTTCTTGGTTCAAAGTTTCAAGTACAATTTTACTCTGACAAAGCCACGCACATGGGGTGTTAAATATCCCGAATGGCTTTCAAAAAGTATTATTATTTTATTTATTTATTTATTTTTATTATTTGATAATTGACTAGTTTATACAGGTTGATAATTAACTGAATTTTCAGACAAAGGTTGGGAAGGAGGGAAACCACGCATTATCTGGATGATGTCCTCTTTGTCCGATATACTGCATTGCACAAGCATGGGAGGTTGTTCAGGATCTTTCAGGAGGTGGCAGACGAGGCTGACATCCCACTTGCGTCAAAAAAAAAAAAAGAGGGTTCGGCTACTTCCATGACATACCTGGGGATTGAACGTGACAAGATTAACTCCCTGCCCCAGAGGATACGCTTACTATTTTGCACTGGGAGGTCAAGGCCTGCAACAAAGTGAACAAGGCAAAGGTCAAGCAGCTTCAGTTTCTATTAGGGAGTAGAGCTGAGACGAGAGCAAGTGTCCATGTTCTAAAAAGAAATGCCGACCATTTGGGAGTGCTTACAATTGTGTGTTGGTACTTCATGAGTCTTCCATACGTCTGCCATTTCCCCCCTTGTTTTCATTACTTTTTGAGGACTTTTTCATCACTTTCCAGGAACTTTTTGACAGTTTTATAGTAGTTTTACAGAACTTCCCCCCAATTTCCAGCACTTCCTTAGTGCTTAGCCAGCAGGTTTTCATCTCCAGAGCCTTGGGGATTACACAGGGCTTGGACCCATCCATGGCATCCCCAATAATGGATATAGGCAGAATCAGTGGAAAAGCTGCTAAGTTTCTGTGTTACATGAATCTCGGTAAATGCCTTACTTCTGATGCAAACAGCACATGCCACGATGTTTCATTTCAGGTCTACTAGGGAGCCTGACATTTGCTTGTCATATGATATCCCCAGGGCAAGCCTTCCTTTCCCCATTGAATTATCAAGATTCAAATTGTCTTCCCCCTCCCCTCCCCCGAATAAATGGCACTATGTAATTGGTCACCATGAATAGGCACCATGTGGGGGCAACCCAGGAAATGAAGGATGATTCAACCACATGGGTCACCTTTCTATGACAGAAACAGGGTTAGCTTTTAGAAATAGCAGCTGCTGTTGGAGACAGAACTCCAGGTGCAGTCAGATGCAGCGGATAGCTTGGGCTCTGGTGTCTATTTTAGTTACCGCTGGTATATGGCCCCATAATCAACAGAGTGGGGGGAACTAGGGATAACTCACATTCCTTGAGTCTTCCCCACAGTGGTGGCAGTGCACCTGTGGTTCATGAACCAGCAGGTTCTACTCTGGTACACAACATGGCTGTGGTTCACATAATTAACTCATAATCATCCAAGTCACTTTCGGTCATGAGGCTTGCGAGGGCATTTGTGCTAAAGTGTCTGTGTAACGACATCCTATTTGTAGCCAAGCATGTACAAGGCATTAACAATGAGATAGCTGATGCCCTTACTTGCTTTATTTATTTATTTATTTATACCCCACCCCTCCTGAACACAGCTTGGGGCGGCTTTAAGATTGATCATTTTTTCCATCCAATACCAGGAGCCAGAGAGAGGGCAAACATGCTGTAGAAAGACATGTGGAGCCTTGGATTGTAGAGCTGATCCAGAAGGTTCAAGGTTCCCTGACCCCTAGGACAAGAGCAGCTTACAAATGGGCTTTGATGAGTTCCAGGATTTCAGGTCCCAATGTGGCTGAGCGCTGGGGTTCCTTGTTGGGGAGCCCCAGATGCTACAGTTGGTGCATGCGCTGCGGCACAAAGGTCTGGCCACAGGGACAGTGAGTAGCAAAATATCCACCTGTAAATCAGCAGACTGGCAGGCCAGATGAACCTGGATTAGGATTTCTTTGTTAAAAGGATGATAGAAGGCTGGTCACAAGAGCAAGGTAGGTGGAAGGGTCCCAATTAACCCATACCTGTTGGGTAGGATAGTGTAGGTTTTGCCCATGGTATGTTTTCACAGTTCAGAGGTGGCTGTGTTTGGCACAGCTTTTAAAAACAGTCCTATTTGGGGCTTTCTGGGTGGGAGAACTGGTGCTTCGTTCTAGGTCAGACGACCCTGGTCATACGTTAAAAGATAGGAGACATAGAGTATCCTCAAGTTTGCCTGGCATGGGAGGACGGTGGTGCTTCACCCTGTGGATTCATCTGACATTTGTCCAGTGAAGACAATGGGCGACTATCTGCTCATTCACCCCGGAGTGGGGATACCTCCTTATGAAGTGGGAACCAGCGATGGAATCAAGGGCAGTCCCATGCCTTGGCCTTCCCAGTGGGCCATGGGGGCAGCCTATCCACCTGAGGATAAATACGGTCCCAGGTAACCCAGATCCCCCTCCTCACTGTTGTCGGTCTCTCCTACAGGACGTGGCCAGATGCCTCACACAACAATCTAGGCGGTTTGAAGAGGATGTGGTATCATAGGGTATTTTCAGACGTTACGGGGCCCTTTGGCCCCGTACCGTAACGAACGTCTTCGTTCCCCGCCGGGGTCACCCCGGCACGGCCCAACAGACGTGCCGGGGGGATCCCGGCGGGGAAAGTGGGAGGGGCCGGGGCCGCGCGGCGCAACGTGCGGCCGCACGGCCCCGCCCCCTCCACGCACCCCGCCGCCCGCCCTCCGAGGAGACGGGCGGGCGGCGGGGCCAATGCGGCCGCCGCGTCTGGCCGATCGTGCCACGGCCCGGGATCCCGCCGGGGATCCCGGCCCGTGGCACGCGGCCAGACGTTACTTTTTGTTCGCCACGGCCCGCGGTCCATTTGACCACGCTTCCCGGGACCTTCCCCCGGCTAGCCCGGGAAGCGTGGTTCAAATTGACCCCGTCTGCAGATTCAGCGTGGCCAACATCTGGCGCACGCTGTGCAGACGTGCAGGGGCCTTTCGCCCCGCCGCGGGGTTCACCGTGGTTCAGTGTGGTTCAGCGTGATCTCGTCACGTCTGAAATCACCCATAGTTCAGAAAGTTGCGAGCAAGAGACTGGAACCGGGGTCATTACTCAGAGACCTTCCATATAAATTAGGTAGTTTGTTAAGTAGAGGTTTACAAGTGATCCAGTTTCAAGGGGCCAGGGGTAGCACACACACCCCTTACCACTGTGCCCTAGACTGTTGTGTTGTACCAATAAAAAGTGCAGCCTTTTAACCCCGCAAGTATGTCCTTCCTCCTATGATGTGGTGATGAAGAAGACCCACCATCAATGATTAGCTTGGCATCAATCAATAGGACACAGCACTCTCAGTATAAATAGTAATTCCAGAGAAAAACTACTGTTAATAGAGTTAAGGTTGAGAGCAAATATCAACAATTTATGAAAAACACATTTTGGGAATAATTTTATTATTCCAAAACCAAATATTATAATCCTGGAAATTCAGAGTTAAAAGAAATGGTTAAAAAATATAAATTTGAGACACGTAAACAACTTTAGCTCTGCTGCTAATAGCTGTACAGTTCTAGATTTATCCGATTTCTAAAAATATATTCTTCATTTATTTTCCTACATGGTGTTGCTAGAGGGGATTTGTTCAAGAAAAAATGACCATTAATCCTTTAAAAATATATATTAAATACATTAACAATGAGTAATACATTTATTAAATGACTACTTTTTAATTCTTTAACCAATCAACAGACTTTACGTGTAGATTCTCAGAAACTTAGTTACTCATACAACAATAAGTGCCGGCAGTTTGGGGAGCATATGCTGACCCTCTTTGCTTCATACATAAAGAAAAGGTTACGTTTTGGCTTTTAAGTGCAAAACTCAATTCCTCCTTATCCATGGAACCTCCAATTGGACTTCCATAATAAACACATTGTGGCAACGTGAAGTGGAGTCCCCCAGCTGTACTTGCTCGAATGGGCGCTTAACTACCTGGTGACTCTGGTAGGGAGACTGATTGAGGTAGAACTCTATAGGTCAGGTGACCAGGAGGCCTAACCATAAAAACCTGGACTGGGGATCTAATTATAGAGACCACTAGAGAAGCCTGGGAAAGGATAATTGAAAGGAGTTTCCTCCTGATCAGGACTAGGAATAATCAACTGTGTTTTAAAAATCTGAATATTGCAAAAGCGATCCCATGACCAGGCTGTTAGTCTGCCTGCGTGGGGACCTGCAGGCAACAGAGAAGTGGTGTATGACTGTAAGGAATAAAGTGACTGTGACTGTAAGGAACTGAAAATCTGATGTCTTATTACTGGGGAAAGTAATACACAGATCAGGCCAATAGTGCAAGACTGGACTGCCTGCCTCAACACATATTCCAATATCATGAACTGAGGCTCTGCTCCTCAAATTATTCTGCTGTCTCAAGCTGATCTAACTTAAGTGGAACTTGTGCTTGTAAACCACATGGTGGATCAGAGCCAACTAACTCCAATAGGAGTTATTAGAAATCGCTGTTTATTTCTTCCTCTCCCAAAAAAATAAAGTTGACATGGCTGAACTAAAGGAGGATGTGCGATGACTGCAACAGTCTCTAAGAGTGGTCTGTTTTTATGGAGTATAGATCATGTTCAGAGTTCAATTACTCTCCATTGCTGATAGAAAATCAGTAATAATTTTAAAAAAAGATTGTAAGCTCTTGGGCAGGGACCGTGGGTATCTTGTCTTTTGTAAAGCACCAGGTACATCGCTGGTGCAATATAAAAGCTAATAATAATAAATAATAATAAAGAAGAAGAAGAAGACGACGATGAAGAAGAAGACGAAGAAGATCTGAGGGACTAAGTCTAATGGTAGAAGATGTTCCGTAGTTTTATTATAGAGACATCTTGTTCCCAGGTAAATGTGATGAGGTAAGAACAGCATTAATACATCTGAAAGGAGCAGGGAGGAAACAGAAGCTAAGAAAGCCACAAATAAGCCATAACAAAATAATATAGAAACTGATTTTGAAAACATCAGAAATGTCATTAGACACAAAGTTCAGGTGATTCTCCCTAGCAGTAACATACCTTTAGGATAGGAATTCATTACTATTAGAAACGATACAAACTTCTGGAATAATAAACTCCCAGCTACATCATCACTGTATTTTTAAAATTGTGTGAGAACAATCAGCTTTTTAAAAATGCAAAAATAAAATGAAAAAGCATAAAATTAACAAACATAGAGAAATTCTACACATAAACGGGAATATGTGACCAAAAATATTCAAAGGGATGCGATACAAACTAATGGAGAGAATTTCACCCAAGTGCTAAGTAGCCGCTAGACTCAAAGGCTGGAACTGCCATAAACTGGCACAAATCCATTTAACATCCTATCATTCAGCCAGAATGCTTGAATGACTTGTAACATGATCTGAATACTGAACATCTTAAAAACAACTTTGACTGGTGTCACAAAGATATAGACCAAACCAGGAAAAAAACCAAACGCAAACAAATGCACAAAATACATACCATGCCATTTTCAGTGAAAGGTAGATTCCCCTTCAAATTTATTCTGTTCCTAAAAAAGCTACAGCCTTGGTAGTACCAAGCTAAAGCTGTTTAATGATTAAAACGTACAAAGCTCAAACTTTTTCATTTGTTCCCAGGAGGAAATGCAGAGGGCTGCTTTCAGTGCTGTTTTGTTTTGTTTTGTTATAAGCACACAGAAACCAATCTTCTTTGTAATCAGCAATCATGAGACATCTTAACAGAACTAGTGTATTACATCAGCATATCATTGTAGTCTTTGGCGTCTATATTTATGCTGAAACAATAATATTCCTTCACTATTTACGTACCTCATGAAAGATATATATTTACAATTTGAAGATTAAAAAGACATAATGCATCCCTCTTTTTACTTAGGCAACATTGTTCCCATTTACTTTAGTGAGAGCTTTAATCTGAGTAAGGCCTCAAAAATGAAGTCTGTATACTGCTTGCGATTCACTACTATGAATGCATCCTCAAAGGTACAATCAGCATGGCATGCAAATCAGACAGCATACTGCTTGTAGAACACTGCTTGACTTAGGCTGCATTCAGATGCATTTAAATCGCACAGCAGCGGGGGTGACATCGTGCGATTTAAAGCAACGCACACTTCCGGGTTGGTGTGAATGCACCGAGTGCGCACATTTCAGCGTTACGCGAACTGTTGGAGTGCGGTTTTAAAAGCTGCTCCGAGCATTCACACCAACCCAGAAGTGCGCGTTGCTTTAAATCGCACAATGCCGCCGCTGCTGCTGTGTGATTTAAACGCACATCTGAATGCGCCCTTAGTGATTACAAAGTACAATACATGGAAAGTTTACATGTTCAGACCCAAATTTCAGCTAACATCTAACATGAAATAATTAATTCAAAATCAACCACCAAGTAGACAGATAAATAAACCATGTTCAGGGAAGTTAGGGTTTCAAATAGCCAACATGATGTTTTGACACTTCAACCATTTAGTTATATACAGAATGTGTGTGCCTGTAATTTTATTATTCTATACAAACCCTATGGAATCTTAGGGTGTTTTCAGACAAGACGCTACCCACCCACCACCTACTATACACATTGCAGGGCACCTATAGGGCAACACTGGAGGCATGAAACACGTATGGGGGGGGGGGGGTAATGGGTGTCTTGTCTGAAAATGCCCTTAATTTCTCATAATGTTGCATTAGCTAGAAACACACAAGCTTGATTTACAGAGCCCAAGCTTTGTGGCATTTAGAAAAAGCATTTCTTTTTTTCTTAATTATGAACTGATTATGACTCAATTGGCACTACCAAGGAACAATGAAGATGAAAACTTCCAATAATAATAAAACTTTCAATAATGGCCTATTTAAGATAGATACTTTAAACAGTATTTCAGAAAATCTAACAGATGTCTTACCTCAAGCGACATTTAGCCATTACTTTTGAAACAAGGCTGTTACAAAGCCTTGCTCTTGATTTTAATCTTTCTTTTCATACATATGTTAGTAATAGTTGACTGAATTATATAGCAAAATATTCCTTTTATAGAAAAAAAAGTTAAGACAATTAATAGCTGGGCACAAAACTGTACAGTTACTGATGCCAGTAACTTTAGATATTTTCTTTAAGATCTCAGGTTTAACTTCTTTTTTTTTTTTTTTTCTTTCTAGTTCTCATGATCTTTGAACATTTAGAGATGGCAGCCCTAGGTGATTCAATGGCAATAAGACTGACTAAAAATCAAACGGCTGTTTTACTGAGATAGGATAAAAATAAACATGACAGTGACCCTCAGTGGCCCACTTTGTCGCACTGGCCTGGACCTCACCTGTACATAATGTGCAGGCACTGCCAGATGTTGCTCCAGGCCATGTGGAAGCTACCCAGGGCTCTGAACTTGGGAAACCCCTAAGTCAAAGTCCGGGCTAATGCCTGCCTGACCAGGGCAAAGAGGGCTATAGCAGGTTATCACGTCTGTTCCCAGGCCACCAACACAGATAAGATCCACCAGGGCCAGCCACCATGTCATTGGCTGCCATAGCTCCCTGTCATGGGCGCTGAGCACAGCATGGGGTCGGGGCTGACCGCACATTCGGCATTCTCCCCATCCTCCCCAGCGCCCCAACCGCAGACATGTCTGTTCCGTGGTTGTGTACAGGTAGATCAGCCCCTTTATGAGAAAGTACTATTGACTTCCCTGCTTTTCTAAAGTACCATTATGTGAACGGTAAAGAGTCAAAGGGAGAAAAAAAATGTAATTGATTACAATTACCCGATATTAAAAAAAGGGAAGGTTTATTTAGTCACACAAAGGTCACGTTAAAAATACATGGTGTGTAACATTATCATTACTTGCACAGTAGACTAATGAGCTTTTCAGAAACTCTCATGGAAGTAAAATGTACTATTTTATTTCTGCCAAACTGGTCTTTTCGTAGGGCACAAATTGAAACAAATATTTGACAAGTTTCTATTGTTTGCTTTTTTTTAACTGATAAATGCAATGTGACAATTCTGATTGTCTTCCTTATTAGTATACAAGTGAAACTCTGGTTTCACAATACAGTATAGCTATGGCAGCTTTATTCAAGAGCAAGGGATAAAACCACCTTTCTTCTAGGAGTAGTAATACAAGAGGTCCTTTGAAAAAAACTTCTTCCAATTTGTAATTATCCCAACAACATACATTAAAACAGAGAATCAAATGACAACATTAATCCATTCTAAAAAAGGAAGGGGGGGAAAGTCCAAAAGTAATTACTGATTTTTTTTTTCAACATTTGCAGTGTCCAGGTAACAGTGGGTAATTTCAGACGTGCATTCGCCATGTCCAAGCACGCACTGGGATCCGTTTCAGATCCCAGTGAGGAATCAGTCTGGCCATCCTTTAGACGTGCCGGCTGATTCCTACAGGGGATCAGGGAGGAGGTGGGGCTGTGCGGCACGGCGCGATGTGCGGCCGCACAGCCCCACCCCCTTGCGCTCCCCTGGCTGCCCACCCTCAGGGAATTGGGCGGGCGTAGCGGCCAATCTGGTCGCTCCACCCGATCCCACATCGGGGTCCGGGCCACAGCCCGGAATCAGCAGAGGTAAAAGATGTTACTTTCTGCCGATTCCAAACCGCGGTCCAGCTAACCACAGTTCTGGACCTCCGGGCGGAATGTGTTTCCCACCAGGTGTTCACCGTGGTGAACATCTGGCGGAATGCACTACAGACGTTATGGTACCACGGTCACCACAGGGGGTTCACTGTGGTATCGTAACATCTGAAATTACCCAGTATATCAGCATATGGTAATATATTTCAGTGTAACAATAAGGAGAAAATCCTCTCAAGACCTAGCACTGTTTCTTTTCCTCACACAAATAGTTCCATTGAAGCCTTTAGAAATACTCTTCTGAGTAAGGTGAAGTCAAGATTTGGCCACAGTGACTAGAAGTGTAATTACTGTCCTATAAATATTTCTACTCTACAATAAATCTCAGTTGGAATTCAGAAGTTCAAGGCACAGGTCATGAGGGTTGTAAATTTTGAAGCCTAGGTGCATACCAACGTATGCTCTGCTAACTAGGCTCTTGGCCTTACAAAGTGTTATTCTAAATTACACCACACTTTCTCTAAATCAGTGGCAACCGTCCATTCTCTAATGTCAAAAAATCAAAACTAGTCAGATAGTCTCTATTAAGAAAGGTTCTTAATGGATTTAAACAGGCTTCCAAACAGGCACTCTTTAAATGGGTTGTATTTTCATTTTGGTCAATTTCTTGGTTTTGATTTTGCCAATTAGGAATTGGTAATTTAAATATAATTTTAGTTTAGTATATTAGCACAATATAAAGGAATTTAAAATCATATTATCCAGTACAGAAGGCAAATATTAATTTGTTTTGCAGAAATGGCTAAATTCATTTCAGTCCCATTCAATCGTTTTCATTAATCAAAATTAAGAGCGAGATTCTGATCTCACTTACGTTGCTGTAAATCCAGAAGAATTGCTAGTAACCAATTAAGTTTATTTATGTATTTATTTGTTATGATTAAATTATGAATTAATTTTGAGCTTATGCCAAGTAAATAAGAATACTCTCTCAAACAAAGGAAAATATTACTCAAAACTCCCTTCTTCCTTTTCAAGGTATTTGGTTGAAACGGATATATCATCACATCATTCAATGCACTCAGATAATGTTTTGCTGTATTATAGAAACCCAGTTCGTATTAGGAATCTTTTTTTATAAAAAAAGGGGTGGGGAAGCAAAAAAAAAGGGAGCAGCACAGGGTTGATTAGGTTTACTAATTCAGTTAAACTATTGAAAACATCAACTTGTTGAAGAGGGTGTGGAAGTTGCCTGCTTGAAGCCAGCTGTTAGGTTTAGTGAGGTTGTACTAGATAAACCTCTAACTGCTGAACTTGTAATTAGAAATTAGTTTAAAATTAGATACTAAAATTGCAGTCATATTGCAGGCTAGTGGATAGACATTTTTTATAGATTTTGAACTATCTAAAATAATTGATAATCTACAAGATGGATTCACAGCTGACAAGCCTAAATTTAGATCTCTGAGCATTAAATGTGCCTTTAACATCTGAACTACTGCAATCTGACATGATATCCAGAAATGTTCTTGCCAACTGTCAAAAGTAATTCAAATCCTCACAACTTAGAACTCTGTTAATCACCAGAATGTGCTTCATTAAACACATTATGCTAATTTTACACTATTAATACCGGGGAAATCGAACATGCCCTTGATGATGCAGTGGAGAAGATCCTCAGTTGGTGTAAACTGGTATAACTCATAATTCCTGATTTCATAATTTAACCTGATATTGGAATTGGCAGCTATATTTGCACCATTTTGCTAATACTACTCAGCAAATGCTCCATTCTCGAGATACTTTGAGGGAAATGCTTTTCATCCAGATTGGAAAATTGTCCATCCTGGAGTCATAAAACATGAAACATAACCAAGCCAAGAACATGTACCTGAGTTCTCGCATCCTCATGAATGTCACATCCCTTGTCTCTCCCTCTGTTCCCCCTTCCCCATCTCCCCTCCCCCTGTCTTAGATTGTAAGCTCTCGGGCAGGGACCATGTCTATCTTGATATTTGTAAAGTGCCAGGTACATCGCTGGCGCTATATAAATGCTTATAATAAAAATAAAATTAAAATAAAATAATAAAATAAAATAAAATAAATAATAATAATAATAATAATAATAATAAAACATCCACATTAGAGAGGTTCAGAATCCTATAATGTTTTTTTTTCCCATGCTCTTCCCTCATTCTTTAAAATGTAGAGAGAAGCTGGTCAACAAGTTTAGACTCTAACCCACACAACAACAGACACTCAAGTTTGGTTTCCTGCTGTAGATTTTCTGTGTGATCTTAGTCAAGTTACTTGGGCTACAATCCTGAAACTACCTATGAGTTTGCAAACTCACCGACTTCAATTCATTGACTTTAATGGGACTAAGGGACTATAAATATTTTCACGACTGTGGGGTGCTATATTTGTGCTTCAATTCTCCATCTGTAAAATTAAGATAATAATATTTTCCTAACTCAGAGGATGTTATGTGGATAACCATATTGTAAGTCCTTTGGGGTACAGTCCATGTTTCCTTTTCTTTCCTTTACGCATTTGCACAGTGCCTAACACAGTGAAACCTTGCTTCATGGCCGAGGCATCTTCTAGTGTAAGTTACACAAGAAAGAAAACAGAAGAAGCTTGAATGTTGCTCAAACACTGCAGTAATAGGGCCATCTATCTAACAGATAGTTACAACTGCACAAATTATTGAGTTACAACTGCACAAATTATTGAGTTAAAAGAAAATACAAGTCGTAACTTTAAAAATGTCAACCCTTTATTAATTTAATTAAAGTGTTAGAATCAGTGACATTAGCTGGATGGGACATTATTCGAGGACAATAAACAGGACACAATAATCAAGCATGAAGCACCTCTGGACAAGATCAATGGAAGGACAAATTATTACAGTGTTTGTTTTTCAAAAGCTAGAGCAATGTGTATTTTCTCTTGCAACACATTTACATCTCAATCATTGCTGTACAATAATATTCATCTAGCATCATAGAAATTTCATTAAAGAAATAAACAGTTCCCTTAGGAAAAGAACAAAACATTGATTCAAACTCTTAGATCGAATTGGTGCTTTCCACCTACTGTCTTATTCTTTGAAAAAGAGTTTCTTTTCCACTTTTGGGGGCTCTACTACAAACTAGCAAAAATGCTTCAGTCTCCAAATAGGGGTATGTGAGGTGTATGTGTATCACCCCATGAGGTGATATTTCTTTATTATCCATCCTCAAGTGACACACCGATGGTAACACCCAATAGGTAAAGAATCACTGTGTTGCATTGTCCAGCCAAGAAAAGGCTACTCAGTGACTTGGCACACAATAGACTCTCAGACACTGCCTGTAGGCCACTTCCTTTTCCAGGGAAGAACGGTAGAATGGTGATTGCTATTCAATGTTTGTTTGTTTGTTTGTTTGTTTGTAGGGAAGTGAATCTCTAAGCTATCAGAATGTACCTAATGAATCAACCGGCAGATGTTGACACAAACTCTAAGTGGTCCACAACCTTTTTATGGTTGTAAGCCATTTTCAAAGTTCAGGATTTAAAGCAAGCCACAACTTTATTTTGAAAGCCCTTGGGTGTGGTTTTCTCCCCCTACCCCTTTCATCCCATACTATTTTTATTCATTATTTTTTTTTTTTAATTTATTTTAGTGCACCTGTCTCTTTAAGAAACCCTAGTCTATAAAGTTAAAACCACTATTTTTTTGTATGTATGTGGGGGTGGTGTCACTCCTGCATTCAGCCTCCAACTCTCAGGCTTGCCTCACTGCCCCCTCCACTGCTTCTTTACTAACATTTCCTCTGGCACCTTAACACAGAACTGGGCTTTGTTCTGCTCTTCTCCTGCCTCCAATTCTAGGCAGAGCAACAGGAGGAGCAAACGGCAAATAAGGGCACCCGCAGAAGCACTAGTTGCATTTTACCTTTTTTCTTTACTGGGTTCCCAGATGTGCACACTCTCCTTCTCTCACCCGCTCAATATTTTGCATTTGTTTACTGAACTGTTGTGAGCAACATGAAAGGACTATTGTTCGTGAGACGCCAGGTGGGGACGACTAGGATGGGGAACTCAAAAACACAAGAAGGGATGATACTAAGAATGTACGATACTGTACTGGAAATTTCACCAAACTGATTTAACTCCTAATGTTACCGATTCTCATGCTAGGTAATCCTTACAAGGCTCAGCCGAAGAATATCACAGTTTGCAGAGCCAATTTCTACCATTTTTCTCTATGACTTTCTCACACAAAGAGACTCCTGGCTAGCCTCGCTTTTGAGAGATGTTCCTAACTGGTGAACAAACTCCTACTTGAACTTCCTGGGAAGAAGCTCTATGTATAGCTGGCAAGAAGGACAGCGGCAAAACAGACCAACAGCTGTGTAGGCAGCACAGTGGTAAAAACGAACAATACTCTTCTCTCTCCATATTTCAGTAAGCAACCGGGAAGAAAAACAGTTTTAATACATCCTTACTCGGTTTGAGTGTGCTTAATATAGCTGAACCTCTTTACAAATAGCTGTTTGTTGCATTTCAGTTTTGTAAAAGAAAAGGAGGGCAGTCTGAAATCCTGAATAATCATCTAATGGTTTATCACACGTCAATAAAATTATGTGCAACAAGATCTCAAAAGATAGCCATTTCATTCACCGTAAATCAGTGTCCCTGGTTATTAGTTAAAATTGATGAAGCCTCTTTTCTTTCCAGACCTGTGTTTTCCACCCACAGTGAGAGATCAGTTAAAAAGCTGCAGAGCGGTTTTTTACACTTTTGCTAATTAAATTTGGGCCTTTCTACACTGGTTTAATTGTCTAGACAGTTTTGAGATGTTTTTTTTTTAAAAAAAGGGAAAAAGAAGGAAGCCTTTTAGAGTTGCAGTGTAATAACATTGCCAGTGGAAGGGAACTTGCTCCTTTGTGATGAAAGTTAGGAGTGGGCGTATTTGGCCTTGTTAGCTAATTATGACATTGATAAGCACTTAAATTAGTCAGCTTTTCACTTTTGTGTTTTTCTAGCATTCAGCTGCTCAGGTTCAAAACTTTTTGGCTGCTTAAAAGGGAATACATCATTGTCTCCTTTCCCCAGCCTAACAGCACACCACTTCCCAAAGAAATACCTACAATCATGCTTCATAAAACAACCCACTGCATCTATATCGTTAGGAATATAAATCCAGAACCTCAGGTTTTTAGTATTTCTAAAACAAATGTCTCCAGTGATCACTGACTGGCTTATTTGTGTCTGACTTCTGCTCCCTTTCTTATTATGAAACATTTAGAGAGAAAACAGGATGTCCTTTGTAAAACACACACACTTTTGCCAGTAATATATGTGTGTTGCCTGCATTGCATCCCCAAAGATCCAGATTGATTAGATACTAAATCTCCGATGAGTATGGAGCAGCCACTCTCAGAGTTTGAGAGACAACAAGAAATCCTTGAGTTTTCTCAAAAGAAAAAAGACAAAAATTATTCTATAAATCCCTTTTCTGGACAATGGTTTGATTTTGATTTCCCCCCGGGTCCCAGAAATCCCAGTATTTTCTCCCTACCATCCTGAATGGAGAAATTTTCATTAGACAGATGCTTCTCTCTCTTGTATTTACCATGCCTTTCAGCTGCCTGATCTCCAGCATCAAGCCTCAGTCTCTGCTTTTTTAAGAAATAAAAATAAAAACTCTTTTATTTTAAAAACCAACAGTTGTCTGATGAACAGTCACAGTCATCAGCTTTTTCCAGTATTAGAGAGTTGTTCATATGTGCACCACATTTTGTATTACCAACACAAATATATGTATACATATATATTTACACGCCATATACACAAACACATGCCTCTTTGTTGGCAAGGTTAGAATAATTGTTCATCTTCTCTTATTGGCCTTCCAAAAATTCTCCCCATTGTGTAATTCCTGCTGCTTGCATTGTTAGACTTCTCAGGCTAGGCAATCCTTTCTGAGCTCAGAGAATAATCATAGCTGTTTGTAAACTTGCTTTCTGCTATTTCTTTTTATGATCCTCCCACCATCACCCAAAACTTAAACACCATCTCCATCATACACACTACACCTGGCTGGGTCCATACACAGATTGAGGGATGCGCCTCTTTTCCATTCCCCCTTCACATGGCTGTGCTGAAAGTCTTCCCGGTGTGGTACTGAACCACTAATTGCTATAGCTCGCTCAGAAATGGCAAAGACATACGCAGGCATTTATGCAGAGCTCAGCGGAACCAGTGGCCCTCCACTACCTACTACTGATCAAACAAAATGACTTGCATGTCAAGGTTTTTGTTTATTTGTTTTTTTTAAAAACAAGTAATGCAATAATTGAAGGAGTTCGGTAAGATTGCAATACTGCTCCTCCTTAAGGATGATCAGGTTTTCTTTAAAAGCGCAACAGTTCTCCCAGGCTAAGTGAGTGTATAAAGCAATCACTGCCTCCCTGATCTGCGTGTGCGGGCAGCTAATCTGCATCTGATCATGTCACTTCAGCTCCTATGCTTTGAGGGAGGGGGCGGATGGGGAAATGAAGGCTTCACGTCCAAAATGTCAAGCTGTGCTTGAAGAATGATAGAAGACAGTCTCGCACTCTTTCTCTGTGTGTATATCTTTCCTTAATACAGACCAAGATTAACAAATTTAGTCCCCTGAATGGAGCTCTGCCACCCCCTGCTGGACAAAGCAGTAGTAAATCAGCAGGCACGAAAAATGTCTTGCGCCCAGAAGCAGTTTTGATTCCTTCACTAAACTGAATTCTTTCTTTTTCATCTCCCCCACCACCCCAAAGGATCCTCTGCAACACACACACACACACACACACACATGCGCATTTTGGCATAGATTTTGGAAATTTATCTGAGAGATTTTCAGATGCTGTCCTTAGATTGTTCCTCAGCCAAATCCTAGAGAATAGCTGCTGTAGCAATTTAGTTTAGTCCTAAATTAACGCCCCAAACTTGCCCAATCAGTCTAAACACTGAAATTCATTTGCACAAAGGGGCTCTGTAAGGGTTGCACAGTCTCAAGTGTAACCCTTCCTTACCCTTACCAAAAGTATCATAAATCCTGATGTAACTGCATGAACAATACTTAGAGCCATAATCAAACCTCTAGGACCACTGCTTTCGTGTGTGTAGATGTGTATACAAGAGACACACACATAAACCGAAGCTAACAGCATACAGGTGTAACCACTGTATGTTTTTACTTCTCATCACATACTTTTTTGTTGTTTTTTCAGCATTCTTTGACTTGAGTATACAGATTATATGTACACCCATGCAGAACACAGCTACCAAAGAAGATATGTACAAGTCATACAGTACAAATGTATGCAACACAGCCACAAATACTCTGCCTGCCTGCCTGCAACAATCTGCTTTTAGTTTGCAACAAACTGAACCAAGCCATCACCAGCCCCTCCTTTCAGACAGATATGAACAGAGAAAATTCAAGTATTTCTCACTGACAATGCTGAGAAATTAGCAAATTGAGATTTTTTTTCCTTTTAAAACAAACAAACAAACAAGAAGTTTAAGGCACAATAACACATCTCTTTGTAAAATCAGCCCCCCCCCCCCCATTTTACTGCAGAACCAAATAAATAATAAATAAAATAATAATAATATAACAACTCTGGAGAGGGAAATCACATCATTTATTGTTACAAAGCAGAGGGCAAAAAGGCAAGATCCCAAGAAAAGCAGCAAACTGCAGTTAGCATCCTTCAGCTCTTTCTCCTGTTTAATTGATTTATTTATTTTTTCTTGGAAAGAGATTTAAAAGGGAACAAAATCGAATTTTAAGGGTTTTCTTGTATTTTTAACATGACCCTCCTGGGTTGGTTTTTTGCTTTTGCTCGCTGTGTATTGGTATCTTTGCTTGGAGGGTAGCTGGTAAATACAATAAAGCCCTGCTCCTACCTTGCCCGCTACTGAGGAGCAATCCGAGCAGGTAGAGAGACAGGAGGTTCATGTTCAGGAGCTCACACTGGTGGACAGTTCCCAAGTTAGAGGTGCTGAGTTACAGGAAACCCCCGCTGCTGATGCTGCTGAAGCTGCTGCTACCGCTGCTGATGCTGCCGCTCTCGCTCACTCGCTCACTCACAGCACCCCTAGCCCCGCAGCTCGAGGAGCGCTGCTCGCGAAGTGACTGCAAGCCTCTCTCAGTGCCGCACTATATCAAGGAGGCAGCGGCGGCAGCGGAGGAGGCGGGAACGGAATAGCCTGTATCCCTCCGCGGGCTCACACGCACACACCGAGGCGGGCATACCACCCAGGAGCAGGCAGAGCGTAGAAGAAAGTGGATTCTTCCGCCGTTCTGTGACCGCCTCAGCTGCTGCGGGCAGAATGGGCTGCTCCTCCCGCCCGCTTGAGATGGGCTCTAGTCTCTCTTAGGGGGGGCTCCTCCCCCCACCCCGCCAGGGCGGATTTACTTGGAGAGGGGGCTTTCCGCCCCCACTGTTTGGGCAGGGAGCGGGGGAAGAGCTGGAATAGCTACCGGGGCGAGGGAGAAAGCCTCTGATTCTAGGCGGGGGGCAAAGGGAGGTTGCAGCTGGTAGCAGGGCGTGCATGCTTCTGCTGAGCGGGACTGAGGTTACTGCTGTGCCGAGAGAGGGACTTGATGCAGGAGCGGGGGGTTGCATGTGGGTGCATGCATGCGCATGGAGAGTCAGCACCTGGGGGTGGGGGGGTGCATGTACAGGAATGGGGGCGGCTGCTGCATGCCTGGGCTGCAGGGGATTGTATATTGGTGTCGGGAGGGAGAGGCGTGTTCTGCGAATTGCATGTATTTGCTGGGATTGGGGGTGGGTGGGTGTTGCACACCTTTATTGAGGGCGGGTGCTGCACGCAGGAATGGGGAGATTTGAATGCAAGGGAGATTTGCACATGCAAGTGCCCAGATCTGGGTTTGTTGCAAGTTCCACGAGGGTTGTTGAACGATGTAGGTGCAGGAGGGAAGTGCTGGAGGAGTGGTTGATGTTTGGTTTGCTCAGAGGAGATGCGTCTTTTCAGAAGGATCGTGTCTGTCACCTGCTGGATTCAGGGCAGATCGTATTGGCAGCGGACAAGTTGTGTGGCTGGTGGATTGAGCATGTGCATTTGGCGTGCCTAGGATCTGGCTGGCTGGGTGTAAATGGCATTTATATTATCAACATTGATTTATTTACACAACGCTGTATTTATTCTCTCTAGCCAGTCTTTTAGTCTGTTAAAAACATACCTCTCACATACCCTAGATTTTCCAGGATTTGACCCTCATGTCTCTCTCTCTCTGTCCACCATGTGCCGAGAATTACTCTCTGTCTGTCCCCAGCATTCAGGCACGGACTGTTCCATGCTGTGCTCTTCCTGCCTTCCCCATCCCTCTGCCTTGTCTTTCTGTTAAGCTAGCTTTAATAGGTTGAATCGCAAAAGCCACTTCTCTTTTCCTCTTGTGACCTAGCTTCTCTGAGGGGGCCAGATCTAGCTACACTTTGAACCCGCTGCTTACACTTTTGCAAACTATCACCACTAGGAGAGCACCCAGTCTCAAACAGACACACAGAATGGTGGTGTGTCTTCTGGACTGGCCTCTGCTGCATTGGAGAGAAATAGATGGGACAAAGAGGAGGACTATAGCGTTTCTTGCATGCTATGGAGTCTCCTCCATGAAGTGGCCAGGCAGAGTTGTTTGCCCTGTGCTAGAAAACACAGTTCTATGGAGGGTGAAAACAGACAAGACAGTAATTCAGATTAGCCCCTTCCGGATGGCCAGTTGCCACCTGCCCAACTACTAGGTGGTTGTCAGGTGTTCATCCACGACGCAGCCCCCACTCACAGAATGGTCCTGGTGACTGTGGAGTCCGCCATGTGAGAAAACACTGGATGATGCAGGCAAATATGTGGCCACCTCCCGAGGGACTCGGTAGAATGACAAGGAGAGTCATTGTTGGGGCCTTTTTAAACAGTTTAAGACTGTGGCTTTAGGAAACCCACGTGGGAGGAGGGAGGTGCTTTAGATGTGCCTCTGTAAACAAAGTCACTCCGGGCCCATTAGAAACAGTGGTGCCATGCAACTCCCACGTGTTTTGAGATGTGACCTAAATAAGACCTCCATTATTGGGGTCTTATCTAGGCCTCATCTCAGAACACCTCAGAGTCGCTTGGTGCCACTGTTTCTAATGGCGCCCAGGTGACTTCTTGTTTAGAGAGGCACATAGAAAGCCACTCCGCCCCCTGTTTTTGCAGGGGTTCCCAGAGCTGCAGTTTTAAACTGCTGGAGGAATCCCACACCTTTAAAAGGGCTGATTAGTTTGAATGATATGTGACTGAAATGAAAGACAATGGTGGAAAGGATGAATTGATATAAAAGAGGCCATGAGGGATAGGGGGAATGAGGTTAGGGTGGTGATCTGGATTTAAAGGAGAGCATACAGAGTACAGCTGGGCTGACATGAGACTGGAACAGGGAGAGGGAAATAGGGAGCAGGTATTGATAAATGATTGGGCTGAATAAAAGAATGAGGGTGTGGGTGAGTGGGACTTTACAGGAAGGAGGGATGAGAGGTGAGTGGGTGGAATGACAAAGATGTTCACACAGAATGGATGGAATGACATGGAGGAGACTGGGAAAATCAAGAAAGTGGATGTGATGACAATGAAAGAATGACCTGGAATTGGTTGAACAAGCAGCAGCAACCCATAGAGAGTGGATAAAATAAAATGACAAGAAGGGAAGCTTGAGGTGTTTCCACTCAGGCACTGTTCTTTGCTTCCAGCAGCACCTGCAAAGCTGCTAGCCCAGTCCCTTTGCTAGTACTAGCTGCACTCTTTAAAGGGTCAGCAGCTTGCAGAGGCTCTGCCCTGCTACATTCCCCAAATAACGAAAGTTTTCATTTTTGTTATTGCAATAACAAAAATGAGAATCGATAATAATGATAACGAAAATGACAATGTTGTTATCATTGTCATTATTATTAGTGTTGTGGCAGTTGGGTTTCGGAGAGAAAATGTTGAGAGGAGAGGAGGGAGCGGACATCTTGGAGCAGTAAACAGGGCTGAACTCTTGAACTGTGCCTGTGTTGGGAGGGGCAAGCAGCTCAGCAGTATCTGATGGATGTATCGCTGGCCAATGAACAGCGCAAGCAGGACCCAGCAGTCTCATGGCACTCTGTGATTGCTCAATGCCTATTGCCTCCTACAACCAATCGGGCTGGGGGAGGGCACTGCAACCCTTTATAATGCGAGGGCTAGGATTTTTCTCTCTGTTCTGTGAGAGCTCTGCTTGTCAGGTTGCATTTACAGAAATGTGGTGCTTGTACACAAAAAATCCTCCCTAGTCCTGATTGTATTACCAATACCTTTCCTTCCTCATACCCTACATTTTACCTTCTCCCTTTCCCTGCCCTTCTCCCCCCTGTACGTTATATAGAGATTAGTATAGATTATCTATATATTATAGATATCTATATTTTTTGTGGTTTATAAGTTTATTGTTAGCCACATGGCCATAA
Organism: Sphenodon punctatus; assembly: GCA_003113815.1. Classification (NCBI taxonomy): domain Eukaryota; kingdom Metazoa; phylum Chordata; class Lepidosauria; order Sphenodontia; family Sphenodontidae; genus Sphenodon; species Sphenodon punctatus. Next base: position 626,415 of record QEPC01004656.1, on the reverse strand, counting down.
CAAACAAACTAAACAGAATAGAACAGAATAATAATAAAATAAATAACATTATAACAGTAACAATAATAATGTGCACAGAAAACAATTAGACCAATTAAAAAGAATGATCCAACATAGGCGGGATAACGATAGAGAAAACTTATCTAAACTCCTAGGACATAACATCCTAGATAAAAATAGTTCTACCAAACATCTAATTACCATGATCAACCCTAAGGAAAACCTAATAGCTTCCATCGCCAAAGGATGAACTAACCTGTAATGGTCCGTTTACAGCAGGCCTCGTATAGTCCTGGCACTGTCTTTCATATCTCGTTCAAGCATTGGCAATTCTAACTGCATAAATTGCAACCAGCTTGGAATGGACTGGATGCACATCAGCCATCAGGTACAGTAATTGTTGTGTTTTAGAATGAGAAAAGTCCCAGCCTGTAATCGCCTGCAGGTGGGTGCGCTGGATAGCATATATAGGACATCTCAAAAGATAGTGCCCCAGATCATCCACCTCCTGCCCACACAAACAGGTCCACTCTTGGTAGGCAATTCCTTTAAACCTCCCCTCCAAGACGGATGTACGCATTGACTGAAATCTCAGACTAGTCAAAGCCTTCCTAAGTGTGGGATCTACTAGCAAGTGGATATAAGAGGCTCCACCCCTAGGCAGTATCAGATATATATAAAAGGGGGAAATATCTATATAATTGATTAGATAATAGTTTCCCTTTCCCTGTCTCCCTTAGATTTAGACAGATATTAGTTGTGTATGTATATAGAGAGATTAGATATTATATAGGTATGTAGGCTAGTCTGTTATATATATATTAGGATTATAAGAGAGGCATATTGTATAAATATAGGTTAGGTTTCAGTTAGGTTTTGTATATATAATTAGATCACATATTTGACTCTGTGTACACTTGTGTGTACAACATATGTAGTACAATGAGAAAGGGAAGGAGTAGTTCAGCCTCTGGGACAGGTGGCTCTGGTAGAGGCCATGGGTGTGGATGTGCACGTGGGGGTGTTGGCAAGCCCGCTGCCACTGGTGGCAACCCACTGCCGAAGCTGAAGGGACCAGGGTTTTTTCCCCTCAAGGTGGCAGGTCTCAGCCAACCACACATTACACGAGACACAGCACAGCCTATCAAATAACTTCTGCTTTTGGTATCATTACCAGTATGGCGAGATCTTCGTTTGTGCATGGGAATTGATAATGATACCGAAACCAAAAATAAAATCTTCGTTTGAAATGATACCGATAACGACAATGATAATGAAAACGACATTGTCGTTAACGATAACAAAAATGACTTTTTTATAACGAAAACGACATGGGGGCTTGGTGCACACCCCATCCCCAAATAATATTTTCAGACAAAATGATTATTTGTATTCTCATTTATTTCAGTATTTTGTTTAGTTTATTTGGTATTTCATTTCAGTTATTTTGCTCATTTTGCCATTTCTGTTTATTTTTTTTGACTCTATGACTCCCTGCTCTCCTCCTCCAACCCCTCCACTTGCCCGCTGGACCCCATTCCTTCCCGCCTCCTGACCTCCATTGCTTCCACCATCGCCCCTCCCCTCCTGACATCATCAACCTCTCCCTCTCTACCGGCTCCTTCTCGAACTCTGCCTTTAAACACGCCACTGTCTCCCTCATCCTCAAAAAGTTCACTCTGGATCCCTCTGAACCCTCTAATTACCGTGCTGTCTTGCTTTTCCCTTTTGCTTCCAAACTCCTTGAACGCATTGTCTACTCCCGTTGCCTCAACCTCCTCTCCATCAACTCCTTCCTTGAACCCCTCCAATCTGACTTCCGCCCCCTTCACTCCACTGAAACCGCTCTTGCTAAGATCACCAATGATCTTCTTGTGGCTAAATTGAACCACCTTTATTCTTGATCTCTCTGCTGCCTTCGACACTGTTGACCACTCGCTCCTGCTTGAATCGTTTCACTCCCTGGGATTCCGGGACTCTGTACTCAACTGGTTCTCCTCCTAACTTTCTGACCACTCCTTCAATGTATCTCTTCCTAACTCCTCCCCCCCTCCTCCCTGCCCCTCTCGGTCGGAGTTCCCCAAGGCTCTGTCCTTGACCCTCTCCTATTCTCTATATACACCCAATCCCTAGGCAAACTCATTGCCTCCCACCGTTTCCAATACCACCTATACGCTGACGACACTCAACTCTCTCTCTCCACTTCTTCCCTTTCCCCCTCTGTTCAAGCTCCTCTCACCAACTGTCACTATGATATCTCCGCCTGGATGTCTCAACGCCAACTCAAACTGAACATGGCAAAAACTGAACTCCTTATCTTCCTTCCCAATCCTTCCTCTCCATCCTCCCTGTCCCCCAAGCCCGTAGATTGGGCTTCATCTTCGACGCGCACCTTACCTTCAAACCCTACATTGACCCGTGGCCAAATGCTGCCGCTTCTCCCTCCACAACATTGCTAAGATCCGCCCTTTTGTCTGTCTCCTCTGCCAAAACTCTCATCCATGCCCTAGTCATCCCATGCCTCGACTACTGTAACGTGCTCCTCGCTGGCCTTCCCTGCTCTCACCTTTCATCCCTCATCTCTGTTCAAAACTCTGCTGCCAGGATCATCCATCTAGCACGTCGCTTTGACCATGTGCAGCTTCTCCTCTTCTCTCTCCACTTGCTTCCCCTTCCTGAGCGTATTCTGCACAAGTTTCTTGTCTTCACCTACAAAGCCCTTCGCAACCTCGCTCCCCCCTACCTCTCTGCCCTGATCTCCCTCGGAACGCCTGCACTCTCTCCTCTTCCATCCCCTCCCTCACGCTCCCACGCCTCCCCTGCTCCCCCCACCACTTTTGTCCCTTCTCCCTCACTTCCCCGCACGCCTGGAACTCCCTCCCTGCCCTCTTCTGCCTTGCCCCCACCGTCCACACCTTCAAGTCCCTCCTCAAAACCTACCCCTTCCGCTCTGCCCTTCCTAACTCCTGCTAATCATCCCCACCCAGGATGGGTTATCTGCACCTGTTATCTGCAAACTCCCAATTTACTGTAACCAAGCAAAGAACATGTACATGAGTTCTTGCATCCTCATGAATGTTGCATCCCTTATCTGTCTCTCTGTTCCCCCTTCCCTGTCTCCCCTCCCCCTGTCTTTAGATTGCAAGCTCTCAGGCAGGGACCGTGTCGATCTTATTCTCTGTAAAGTGCCAGGTACATAGTTGGCACTATATAAAAGCTTATAATAATAATAATAATAATAATTAATAATTAATTAATAAAATATTGTGCATAGGACTGTGATGACAGCAAGTGCTTCCATTCTCCAGGAAAAGATTGACCTTTGGGGGAGTGCTTGTGAATGTTCAGTGATGCTTTGTCAGTCTCCAGTGATTGCACACTTCTGCCATTGTCGGTATTGGCGCTTTTAAATTTTTTTTTTTCATTTCCCATCAACTTAATCACTTTTTAGAATTTTTCATAATTTTTGGTCACTTTCCAGAATTTTTGCATCATTTCTTGTCTTTTTTTTTTTTTTACATTTTCATCACTTTCTGGGCCTTTTATGACATTACAGCAGTTTTACAGCAGTTCTCAGCACTTCCTGGGAACTTAGCTGGCATTTTTGCATTTCCACAGCCCCCTGGGGTATACGTGGGATGCACATGGGCCTTGGATTGGCCATATCTAGTAGCCCTGTTCAAGTCATGAAAAATAATGACAAATAGTGGAAAAGGCAGTGAGTTTCCATGTAGTACAAATGAAGGTGAATGACCTGCTTCTCACAGAAATAGCATTTGCCACAGTTTGTCATTTTAGGCATTGTTCGTTCATGGGCAAAAGCTGAAATGAAGTTACCAAAATACCCATATGACAAATAACCAAAACAACCAAAATGAAATATCCAAAATGGCAACTATTTTTTGTTTTCCTGTTTTGTTAGGTATCCAGTGTCCATTTTGTTAGGAAGTTAATGAATAGACTAAATTTGGACTTTCTGAGGGGCAAGCTCCGATTGCAGGAAGCCAGTTTTCCACAGGGTCGGGTTGGGATGCTGAGGCTGGGGTTCTTCTTCCTCAAGGCTGATGCTGGAGGAAAAAGAGATTCAGCCAGAAGGATTTCCCCCACCCCGGTGCCACTGGGCCTGGAGACGGGAGTGGGCAAATTCCCCAGTAAGAGCAGGTTCTAATCCCCCCACCCTCTGCTACAAAGAAAACCCCAGTAGGAGGTGGCTCTAATCCCACCACCACCAACAGGGTCAGTCCACAAGCACCATTCTGGGGGTGGTCACTCCCACTACACACACGCATAGCACCTACCACTTCTGGATGGGTGGAAAGTTCCACCCCCACTGCTACCAACGCAGGGGAGGGGTTAGGAGCAGCAGGGAGATGCTGCGACGTTGATGGGGCACTTGTTGCCAGCTTCTCACCAGCCCTAAATTATTATGAAAGTAATGTGGAATGTCAAAAAGTCATGGCAGGGGCCAAAATTCATTAAAACGTGACCCCCGTGACAAAATTGTAGCCATAACTATGAGGACTGGATGGCGTGAGAAGGGACTGGAAAGAGTGAGAACAAAGTGAGGTAGGGAAAAATAAAAAGGGAGAAGGGGGTAAGAGCTGCAGAGTACAGATGACAATAAAGGGGGGAAAGGAATAGGTGGAATTACAAGGGACTAGGTGAAATGATAAGCCTGAAGAATAGAGAGAGTAAGTAGACTGAAAAGGAGGCAGACGTGAACAGATGGAATGACAAGGAGGGCTGGTGGAAACTGATTGCAATGACAAATGGTTAGACCAAATTACAAGATGATGGCTATGGATAGCTAGTGGAATGACAAAGGAACATGCCCCCCGCCATTCGAGCTGCTGTTATACTCTCTCGACTATTTCTGAATTTGAAATATAGGTGAGATGCGGAGTGGAAGCAGCTAGCTCCAACTGCCTACTTTACCTTTCCAACTCCTGTACACCCAGTGAATTTTATGATAGGGGAAACAGCCGAGATTAATCAGTGCAGACTAGAGCCCCTCACGCAGACTCCATGTACACCGAGCTTCTGGCTTGTGCAATCTGAGTAACAACTTTCTAGTGCCAGATAGGAAGCCAATTAAGCCAATCTAACCCTGCCTGCTTGATCCAGGGCTTTGAAAAAAAATATCCTGGGCTCTTGCCTTGTGAGTCAGGACCTATATAAATGTTTATAATAATAATAATTAATAATAAAAGCATTTGTGTCAGAGGGAGGCTTGAGTGCACCATGTAATTTGCTTGCAGCGGGAACAAGTAGTTGGGGGAAGGGTTGTAATGGCCCTTTGAAAGGACTGGAAGGACAAGAGTTCAAATCTAGCTTATGAAAGCAGTTGCTATATGTATGTCTCATTCCTTTCATTTTTTCAAGATTGCTATTAAAGAAAGTTTATTATTTTACAATCAGCTTCTAGGTTAGGTAATTCAGGACTATAAATTTGCATAAATCTATGCGAATCAGTGCATGCACATTGTATGCAAATGATACCCCACGTTGTCCTGCATTCTGAGTGTCGCTGTCGCTCATTGCAGAGTTCAGGAGAAGTATGGAGAAAATACTTTAATAATATTTATTTATTTAAATTTATATCTTACCCCTCTCCTGAGGATATTATTCCTAAGAATTTCAAGGGTATTATTAGGGAAGGGACACCTGGGAACCTCATTCCTGTTTTTAAAGCATCAAAAATCTTTATACCTATTCCTATCCTTGTCTAGGAAATTTCTTGTTTTGACTTTTTTTTTTATTAACACAAAGAAATAATACTTCTTCCTTTCGTGTATCTTGAAAACTAAATTATCCAGCTACCTTTCTGCAGCTACATTCAATTCAGTGCCACTGAGACCTTGCATAATAAAGAACTGGGTTATTTGGGGGAAAAGAAGAAAAAGACATGGATTTGTAAACAACATGTTTTTTTTGTTTTTTTTAAAGGTACATTTCCCCATTTGCTGTTGTCTGAAAACCTCCTCAGTACACCTGTCAGCTTGATCTAGGCTACATCACTGTAATACGCAGTTAACAAAAGATGAGTCCATCTAATTAAGACCTGCATAATATTTCAGATCCTTTTTCCTGCAGCCTTTTTAAAAACTGTATGTGGAAACTAAAAAGTAGCAAGATCAGTATCTCCAGAAAAGCAAGTACTGGGAAATATTCCTAAAAAAGATTGAAGCCAGAAAGATAAGAATATACCATTATCCAAACTTTCTTGGGCACACCAAAAGATACGTGGTGCAATCCTGTCTTCAATTAATTCAGTGGCTTAGCTCTCATTGATGTTCATTGGTGAAGACTGCACCCATAATAGGAGAGGATGGTTGTTCTTAGATTTTATTCCCTACCTAACCCTGAGGTTGGCTTACTTACAATTGTTTCAACTTATTAACTGTAACTAATTAACTCAATTCTTAATCCTCACAGCAACCTGTTGAGGTAGGTGAGGCTGAGAGATCTGTGACTGGCCCAAAGTCACCCAGTGAGATCACTGCTAAGGTGAGACTTGAACCAGGAGCCACCTCTTACATCCCAGTCCAAGTGGTGCACTCTTAACCACTACACCACACTGGCTGTCTTAGGGCATTTTCACACAAGATACTCTCCACCCACTACCCACCCACCCACTATACATGTTGCAGGGCTACATTGTTGCCATATGGGTGTCCTGTAACATGTTATAGTGCATGGGTGGTGGGTGGAGAGTGTCTTGTGTGAAAATGTCCATAGTCACACAAGCAAGTTATAAGAGATTGTTAGCAAAGAGAAACATCTGCATCTCTTCTGCCCCTGCCATTTTTTGACATCCAACCCCCCATTCCAAGGGTGTAGCTATACCAGGAAAGGTGGTGCAGCTGTACCAGGGCATTTGAACCTGGGGGCCCATGTTCCCTAGAGAGGAGATTCCATCTTCTACACTAGGGTCCATTCCACACTAGTTATGCCTCTGATCATCCCTTGAATGTACACCCCCCTTATTATGATAGGTAATAATCACCCCTTTTGCCACAACCCTTCTGCAGTGTGAAGAAAGGTAAGATTTTTTGTCTTTGCAAGAATATTGCCATTTGTCACTTGACTGCCTTACGGAATGATCTGTTGTAAAATTTATCAAAATAATATCAGTGTTCCGTAATCAAAAAGCCTCCAGTTTATGATAGTTAAGGCTCTTGCAAATTCACTTAATTCACAATTTCCAAAAGTCTTGAAAATTGCAAGTTAAGGCTCCTGCCTTAACTTGTGAACCATGTAAGCAGTAAAGTCGTTGTACAGTCTTGCATATTGTGCTTGATTCTAACTTAGCCTCCATGCCCCCACACTTTGCAGTGGTCTTTCAGTTCCAATCCTCTCCCTCTGAAGGTTGGGAGCAGCACTGATGCTGGGGAAAGGAGGACGTGAGGGGACAGCGCAGGGTATGACATTTCTGATGGGACTCCAGGAGCCAAAAATAAATGTCACCAGGCTTTATCCTGATATTAAACTGTTCTTGCCCCACTACACCCCTGAACTAGTTGCCAGCATCAGTTTTCTGGGTTCCAATGGCTCCCAGGCACCTGCACATTTTGTGCCCTGGGGCAGCGGCAGAGCTGGGAGGAGCGTGGGGCTGGGAAAGCAAGGACGGAGAGTGGGGAAAGCAGGGGCAGCTAGGCTGTAGCACAAGCATAATCACCTTGAAAACCCAAGCTCTGCAGCCACCCTGTTCATGGTGCAGTAGCCATCTAGCTGCCCCTGCCCAGCTCCTCTGCTGCCCCTCAGTCCCCACTCACAGCTCCTTAAGTTCTGCCACTGCCCCTAAATCCCCATTCGCAGTCCCTGTTCCCCCAGCCCTGTCCCCCATGTCTGCTGCTGCTCCTCTGTCCCCACCCCTGACCTTTACCAGGTCTGCCCCTCAGTCACCACCTGCAGCCCCTTCTCTCCCAGCCCTGGGCTCCTCCCAGCTCTGCTGATGCCCATCAATCCCCACCTGTACCCCCTGATCCCCAGGCATGAACTCCTCCCAAGCTCTAGCACTGCCCCTCAATTGATACATGCAGCTCCTGCCCTGAGCTCCCCCAGCTCTGCTGATGCCTCTGAATTCACACCCACAGCCCCTGCTTCCCCAACCCTGCCCCCCAGCTATGCTGCTGCTCCTCAGTCCACATCTGCAGTCCCCCCTCTTCCAGCCTGAAGATCTCCTTCTACCCTCCAATCCCCACCCAAAGCTGCTGGTTCTCTAGCTCTGTTCTCTAGCTCTACCACTGTGCCACAATCCCCTCCTGCAGGCCCTGCTTCCCCAGCCCTGAGTTCCCCACAGCTCTCCTGCTGCCCCTCAGTCACCACCCACAGCCCCTGCTCTTCCAGCCCTAAGCTCCCTCCCCAGCTCTGCCCCTCTTCCTCAGTGTGAACCTGCAGCTCCTTCTCTTCCAGCCATGGGATTCCCCCAGCACTCCCCCTGCCCCTGCTTTACCCACCCACCATCCCTGCTCTCCAGCACTAGGCTCCCCCCAGCTCTGCCACTGCCCCCTCCATTTCACAGCTTCAGTGTTGCCCCCAACCTGCAGAGGAAGAAGACTGGGACTGAAAGATCAATGCAAAGTTTGGGGGTATGGAGGCTAAGTGGAATGAAGCACAATACGCGAGACTGTACAAAGTCTTTACTGCTTCCATGGATTACAAGTTAAGGCAGTAGCAGTAACTTGCAATTTACAAGACTTTTTAGTGCATGAGTGAATTTGCAAGAGAACTATCATTATAAACCGGAGGGTTTTTTATTATTGAATTTCCTTGTTTTTAAATTTTCAATACAGAAATTTTTTTGGAATACAGAAAACTCCTGCAGGCACATTATGAATGTTGAGCAACATAACAGCAAAATCTGTCATTTTCAAAGGCTCACCATTCATAACTTGGTTCAAATTATATCTTTCATAATTCCTATTATATCTATATCATTGTACTCCATGTTTCACCAACTATCAATATGCATTTTGAATGAGAATAATGTGCTTTTTACATAATCCCTGTATTAGCAGGAGGAATTTTATATATTACATAATTTTTCTGTATTGCAAATCCTTTAAAGACTTTACACAATCCCTTCTATCAAAAAGTAAAAATGGAATATCAATGTGCCATAACAAGAAAGGCTTTATCTTCACCAGTGCAAAGGTGAAAATATTTAGTACTTTTTTTCCCCATGAAAAAACAGTTCCTTGATGTAATGTAACCAACTTTAAAAATAACACTTTTCCCGGCACTCACACTCACATTTCTGTTTAGATTTACACGTTGCCATCTAGCAATCTGAAACCCCAGATTAAACAGAGAAAGATATAAACAAAATTATTTGAAAGAGTACTTGAGCACTTACGCTACTGTACTTGACGTGGGAATGATTATCAGCACACTAAATAAAGCTGTGCGTCAGCTGCTGAGTGAACTCTGTAAAGGCAGGATGTTAAATTATGAACGGCAGTCATTGTGACTCCAACTTAAATCCTCGATATTAGTTGTGAGACAGTTTATATCTATAGCATTGACTTAGATTAAACACATGTACAGCACCATGTCAACCATGTAAAAATACTAGAAAAACAAAACTAACTGAGAAATAAAACAATTGTAGTATTTTATAAGTAGGTTATCTCAGCAAAAGCTACCTAGTATTATGGAGGCCTGAGAGTAAACTGTAGTTTTGACTAAAATAATAGTATTACATTTCCCTGTAGGCTTGAGGCTCTTCAAGTTGGCAGCCTTCATTTAACTGCCTACTAAATAATTATTTGATGATTTCTGTTCCACCACTGTTCCCCCTATAGTACAAATACTTCCCGCCACAAATAAATAGTCTGATTTGTGTACAGAGAGCCTCAAATTATTTTATTGATATATTTATTTAAAAGATTACCTCAGGAAATGCTTACTGAGTTCCGTGAACATATGGGAGACTTAGAGCTTTTTCCCTCTGAAACCAAAGTCACCAATATTCATTAGCTGGTATTTACCTGGTTTTTATTATAAATACTTTTGAACTGTTGTATCTCTTTCTATCTGAGGAGCTCAAAATGATTTAAAAACACACATTCATTATGTTTCATTCACAGCAGTTTTGTGACTTAGCTAAAGAATATTTTACAGCCAGTTACTTGATTTTTTTTTCTTTTCTTTTTTTCAGTTGCTATACACAGCATAAATTCTTCACGTAAAAGGTAATATTTGGGGATCAGAAAATACCTTGATTTCTGGTGCCCAGACAACACCAAAAACATACAACATATATTCAACCTCAGTTGAGATTGCAACCCAATCTATAGATGACTATGTGCCTCCACTTGTGGACACTTATCTACATTGCTATTGGAAAGGAACAGAATGGAACTTGGGAAACAGTGCGGCAGCTATGGGGAGAGGTGGGGGCACAGGAGGAGAGGGGTCAGTCATGGAAGGAAGTGTATGGGGGGGGTATAAGAGCCTGGGAGCAACCCCCTCAAACACACTCACCTCTCTTTCACACACACATGCATACTCATTCCTTTCTCACACACACTCCCTCACACACTCAGTTCTCTCTCTCTCTCTCTCACACACACACACACCCCTTTCACACATATACAAGCACAGATACACACTCATCTCCCTCCCCCCCCCCCACACACTCACAGGGATGGAGGAAAGAGAAGGAACTGCCACCAGCCCCCGTGTCTGCTCACCTGCTGCTACCACTGGAGGGATGGATAGGCGGCAGGAGTGGGAGATGGGGGGTCAGCTCGGCAGCAATGGACTCCATTGGGATTCTGAAGTGCCCCCCCCCATGCAGATCTGGAGAGATGGAGGAAGTACCCGTGGTGTAGGGCTGTGGGATGGGTGACCAGTAGGATTGGGCCCTGCAGCTAGGGGGGGGCAACTGTAGAATTGGGGCCCTGGAGTGCCTCCCCATGCAGAGTAGGAGACATGGAAAAGGAGCCCCTCAGCCTGCTCCCCCCCCCCCTGTAAAAGACTGTGGGACTTGGAGGGATGCAGAGAAGGGGGAGCTGGGGCTCCCCAGTTCCCTGAACTTCCAGGGTTCTCTGGAGGAAATCACAATGTCTGTGCCCCTAAACTGTACCCCACCACTGCAGCCACTCACACTCTGTAATCATTTTCTGCTTCAAAGGCTCCCATGCTGCTGCATGCATGCGCACTCTGGGGATGCCATTTCTCTAGTCTGGCATACAGAGAAACATAGTCCCAGCATACCAGATCCAGCTGCAGTCTCCGTACTGTCACGAAAGGTAGCCCCATGTAGAACGTGTTACAGTAGTCACGCCTAGAAGTGATGAAGGCATGGATGACGGTGGCCAGGTCAGAGTCTGAAACATACGTCCGAAGCCGACGCACCAGATGTAATTGGCAGAAGGCACTCCTTGCCACAGCTTCTTCCTGAGCATCCAATTGGAGTTGGGAGTCAAGGAGCACCCCCAGATTCCGTACCTGGGGAACCAGCGGAGGGCAGACCCCATCAATGATGGGGGTTGTTATTACCACCGCTGCCTTACCCACCAACATCACCTCCGTCTTGTCGGGATTCAGCTTCAGTTAGTTTGCCCTCATCCAATCCCCCACAGCTTCAAGGCACCAGTTAAGCACTGAGACTGCTAGGCCTGCGTCTGATGAAAAAGGGAGGTAGAGTTGGGTGTAATCAGAATATTGATGACACTGCATGCCAAACCTCCTGACCACCTTGCCAAGCAGCTGCATATACACGTTGAACAAGAAAGGGGACAAAACACAACCCTGTGGGACTCCACGCAATAGGTCTTGGTGTGATGAAAAATAATCACCGAGTACCACTCGCTGAGTTCTTCTGGCCAGGAAGGAGCAGAATCAGTCAAGAACCATATCGCCCACCCCTGCACCATCCTGTAGGCGCGTCACCAACATCTCATGATCAATGGTATCAAACGCCACCGACAGATCTAATAGAATCAGCAGGCCCAAACGGCCCTGGTCTGATTCTCGGCGAAGGTCGTTAACCAATGCCACAAGCACAGTCTTCATGCCATATCCCAGACAAAACCCCGACTGCAAGGGATCAAGAAAACCGACATGATCCAGATGCTCCTGCAACTGCTGGGTCACTACCCGCTCAATAACCGGCCTGTCTCCTAACAGGGATGGGTCATCATGAGCACATTGCACCAGTGCTCCATTCCCTGCACTGGCTGCCCATTATCTTCCAGGCCCGATTCACGTTGTTGGTAATAACCTATAAAGCCCTAAACGGCCTGGGCCCTGCTTACCTGTGGGACCACCTCAGGCCCCAGGTTGTATTGCAGTCTCTGCGGTCAGCCGGGGATGCCCGACTCGAAGTCTCCTGGGTTACCCGGGTGGCGACGATGGAGAGGGTGTTCTCGGTGGCCGCTCCTAGGGTGTGGAATTCCCTCCCAATGGAGGCCCACCTGGCCCCAGACCTAACCTCTTTCCGAAGACAGTGTGAGACCTTGCTGTTCTGCTGGGCCTTTGGAGAGGGAGATGGATAGGGTGGGGTGGGTTAAGGGAAGGGGCAGGTATTGGTTCTGCCCTTTTAGTATATTTTTAGTATTTTTTATGAATTTTAAATTGTGAATTATGTTTTATTTATGAATTGTTGACTGTGTGTGAACCGCCCCAACCTGCTCTGTGAGCAGTAGTGTTGCGGGAGAAAAGAAAACTTTAAATAAATAAATAAATAAAATTAAATATAAATAACTTTCTTTCCCATAGCCCTCCCATAGTCTAAAGTGGAGATTTAAGAATGTATGATTTCAGAACTACTCTCTCTTGTTGGTTTTTAAAAAAAATAACCAAAGACACTCCTGGCCAGCAGGGTTCAATTTTCTAACAGCTTGTCAGTTTCACAGACAGCAGTTTGAAACCTCAATGGCCCATCAGTTTGAGACAGTTGGATTAATTACAAAAACTGCTCCCCACCCTGCAATTTCTGAACAGCTGTATCTCACTCATTTTTAAAAATCAGATCTATCTGTAAGTTTCACAGGTTCAACTTCTCACCCCAGACACCCTCTATGCAAAATTTAAAAATGATAGAATAAATCATCTTTATGTTTGTGGCAGTGGGGTGTACCCCGCTACCTTCAGGACCTATTTCGGGGGTTTTGGACTCCCCAGAAAGCATAGGCATGAGCCATGTTACTTTTTACACTTTGATCTCTTTTAATAAACCTCTTATCTAGGCACACCCAAGCTATATTCCTGAGCCTCGCAGGGCTCCTCTTATTTAGTCACACAGTGTACCAAGCCTCACAGGGCTCTATACTCCCTCTGTTGACGGGAGGGGGTGAGATATACATTTTTATATAAATATAAAATACTTCAGTGCTCTTTACTCACCCATAATTTAATGTCCTATAGCCTTCCAGTAGGTGTTTCACTTCAGGGTTCTGTCCCCCAATAAAGACTCCCTCCTCTGAGGGGTCTTGTGGGTGTCCCCGCACTTCCACACCAGCCCTTCCAGGTAACACAAATCTGTCCTCTATGTCCTCACCCCTAGGCAGGCATCTGGTTCGGACAGACCTGAGCCCTGCCCCCCCCCCCAGGTGGCAACACTTTTCTTTGGCAGCTCTGCCACTACTCGCTGTCCCGAAGTCCCGCACAGCTCTCCAGCACAGCTCTCTCCTCCTTTGGACGCTTGCTTCACCAGCTCCCAGCCTCTCTGCCAGATCCTCTCCTTACTGGCTCTTCCTCCTTGCCTCTGTCGGTAACGCCGACCCACTTCCGAGTTCAAGCCACTTCCTCCGAGCGGCCTCAGATGCCTTGCCTATTTCAGGCAGCGGGTTTAAAACCCTGAGCCCCTTAGAGATCTGCCGCCTGCCGCTCTCTTAAAGGGCCGGCTGCGACTGGCCATCTGGAGCCGGGGCGTTGAACGCTTCCCTGCTACAATGTTATAAGCAATTGAATGTACATGCATTATAATTGAGAACGCTACACGCCTTAACTATCCAGGGACTACCATCCCTGGATAATTTATAGAAAGGAATAATATAGTGATCAGTGGTTGGTTACCCTTTATTTTATATATCAGTTTGCATAATTAATCCAAGGGTATGTTGTGACACTACTTTTTCAGGAAAAGTGTTTGTAGCATTCATTAGAAAAAAAGAAGTCTCATACTTAATGTTTAATGAAAGTACTCTGTATTAGAATATTGGTGAAGACAGGTCATGGATAGCTCAACAACTCTTTGTCAGAACCTGAAGAGAAGCCCTTTCAAGTCAAAATAAAGTACCTGATTGGCTTCATTGGGCTTTAGTTAGGGTTTTTTTGGTCTCATTCAGGAAAATATACCCCCAAAGACCACCTGTATTCAGGGAAGTATTGAAGCAGTTATGATCTTTCCTGATCAGAGATGTTCTCCTCAATAAACCCTCAAAATAAGGGTCTTCCCTTAATAAGTGTTCAGGTACAAAACATCAACATTAGTAATAAGATGGAAAGAAGAAAGAGCTAATCACTAGATTAAAAACTTGGAATAAGAAAAACTAAAAATGATGTTATTAGCATGGCATCAAATTAGATGTCATTGCATTTGCTATGCCAACTATTTTTATCTTTGTTTTATTGTTAGTTTGAAAAATGAGCTAAAACATGACCATACAATAGCAAAAATTGTGCTACCGTAGTAGTAAAGAACAGTTAAGACAAGTAATTAAAAGTAGCAAAATGGACAGCACAAATGTTTACACATCTGTGCAATTCACTGTCTTACAGGGATTGACATAGTATAACAGAGGTTGACAAATGGTGGCTTAAGATCCACACACAGCTCTTGTTCACCTGTACTGTGAATCCTGGCAGACGCGGCTGCCTAGGGGTGTGTTGATGAAGCTTCTTCATGTGTAAGAGGAGCTGAGCTTCCATTTCCACCCACCGGATCCTCCTGGGGATCATGGGAAGCAGGTCCTGTGCTATATTGCTGCTGCCCAGGGAAGTAGTTACCATGGAATGAGGAGGCTCAGTTAAGCCCCTGCCCTGGACTCTAGGGAATCCCCTCTACAAGTGGTCTGAGCTTCTCCGCCACCCACTCTGAAAATTTCCTAGTGAGGGAGAGGCCACTTTCAAAGAGCCCTGCCAAGGAAGACGTTTTTACAGTGGGCTGGAGTGGAGTGCTGGCCCTGCCTCCAACTACACAGAAAACTTCCCTCCTGGTGGATTTAATTTAATTTAAATTTATATGCCACCCTTCCCATAAAGGCTCACGGCAGTTTACAATCATTAAAAACATCTAAGAAGTCTCCTTAATCCCACCCAATTCCTCTCCTAACTCCCCCACCCAACCCTATCCCTGCCTGCCAAATGCCTGGCCAAATAGAAAGGTCTTACATAATTTCTAGAAGATGAACAGGCTCGGTCTTAGATGAACTTCCAAAGGGAGGGAGTTCCATAATTGTGGGGCAGCAACCAAGAACACCTCTCTGCATGCCCTAGCTTTAAATACTTCACAGGAAGATAGTACCTGCAAAAGGTCACCCCCGGCTGACCTCATCAGCTGGGACAGAACATAAGGGAGAAGGTAGTCTTTCCTATACTTGGGGTCCAAGCCATTTAGGGCTTTATAGGTCTAAACCATCACTTTGAATTGTACCCGACAAGCTATTGACAGTCAGCCAATGTAATGTGCTCCCAGTGACCTTCCCATTACAGAAGATGGGACACCACATTCTACATCAACTTCAGTTTCAGAACAATAATCAAGGACAGCCCCACGTAGAATGCATTGCAGTAGTCTAGCCTCAGCGCACTCTACAAAGGCATAGACGAAGGTGGAATCTGATAAAAATGGTTGCAGCTTTCTCACCAGATGTAATTGTTGAAAAGCATTCCTGGCCACCATTGCAACCTGGCAGTCTAGGCACAGCAACAGATCGAAGAGCACCCCAAGGCTATGAACCTGAGTAACCAAAGGAGACAGGACCCCATTAATAACCAGGGTCCCTGTGTCTCCCAGGGCACATGACTGGCCAACGATCATCACTTCAATCTGCTTTAGCTTCAATCAACGCACCCACAGCCAGTCCTCAATGGTACTCAGGCACTGCATAAGCACTAAGACTGCAGGACCTGGATCAGTTGAAAAAGAGAGAAGAGAGTTAGGCATAAGAGATGTATGAACGCAGTTTGGGAGTTTGGGCCAAACTTGGCCTGTTCGGATGACCAAACCGAATGTCCGAACCAAACGCTCGAACGGCCGAACTGTTCGGATGAGTTTGGGTGTTGGGAAAATGTGACTGGAATGCAGGAAAAACATGACTGGAAGTGGGAGGCAGCTGAGGAGCAGACTTCCTGGCACCAAGGGTAGTTTCAGGGGCAAATGATACCCATACCGGGGAAAAAAATCAAATTCGGTTTTGGTATCGATAGTGCTATTTTTGATTGTTCAGCCAAGTTCAGCTGAACTGAACTCCACCGAACCAAACAGCCAAACCCGAACTCGGGTTTCGGACCGAACAACCAAACGTCCAAGTCGTGTTCTGTTCATCCATCCCTATTAGGCATCATCAGCGTACTAATGGCACTTGACTCCAATTCCCTGTACAACCATTGAACAGGAGTGGGGACAAGATGAAACCCTGCAGGACCCCACAAGGGAGATCCTGTGGGAATGATGAGCCACTGTCCATCACCACTATTTTGGTCCTCCCAGCCAGAAATGAGAAGGATCATTAAGGGTGTGTGAACACCTGGGGATTTGGGGTTTGGTCCGTTTGGGGTTCAGTCCCCCCAAAACCATCCAGCTGTTTGGCCTGAACCTGTTCGATGAGGCCGAACCCATTCGGGCGGGGTCAGGGGGGAACCCAGTTTCCCCTCCCTCCAGGCTGTGCGGGTGGAAGGGGTGATGGAACTCACCTCCCCCATCCCCCTGTGCAGCCTACTAATTTTTTTTTAAAAAAACACACACACAAAAAAAACATCCCAGGGATCGCCCTACCTGGTGGCACCGGGACTCCAGCCCTGGGTCCCATGGTGGTGGCAGCGGGGCTGACTCTGGTGGCGCTGCGGAGTGCTTCAGGCCTCCACTAGGCCTTCTGGGTCACCTGATCCGGGGCCAGAGCTCCGACACCACCAGGTAGGGCGATCCCTGAGGTGGGGTAGAGGTTTTTGTTTGTTTGTTTTTAAAAAAAAATAGTAGGCTGCGCAGGAGGTGGGGAGAGGTGAGCTCCAGTGCCCATTTCACCCACGCAGCCTGGAGGGAGGGGAAACCAGGTTCCCCCCTACCTCCCGCCCGAACGGGTTTGGAACCTGAACTTCGGTTGGTCAGTTCGGAAACCCGAACCCCCGAACAGCATTCTCACATCATTCAAGCAGTCCCGTGAACCCCAACCAGATCAAGCAGCCATGTCAACAACATCCCATGATTAATTTATCAAGGGCTGCTGAGAGATCTAGCAAAATCAACAGGTTACAATTGCCCTTGTTGATAGCCAAATGGAGGTCATCAACCAAGGCCACAATTACAGTCTCAGTGCAATACCCAGGACAAAATCCTGACTGACATGGATCCAGGAATCCAATAGCATTGAGATGTGCCTGAAGCTGTGAGGCAACCATCTGTTCAATAACCTCCCTAAAAAGGGAATATTAGCAATAGAACGATCATCACAAACTGGACAGGACCAAACCTCCCCAACTCTGCTTCTGCACAAAACTAGCAGTTCTCATGTCGAGCCAAATACAATCAATTTTATCTGCAGATTAGATGGCAAACTCATCACAGCAATAATGACTAACTCCATGTAGGAACAGCAGGATTTAGTGGGCTATTTGCCACCAGGAAAAGTTCTGCTGGACAGCACTTGGCAGATGCTATGGCGGTAATGAAGAAAACTTTCTTTGCCACCACCTCCATGGCATAGTCCTTAAAAAATTATCTAAGCCACAGTCGTTCAGCTTTGGCACAAGTCGAGCACCACCTGTGCTCTAACCACCTATTCTCCCACTTTAGCAGCCTCAGGATTTCCACATACCAAGGTAAAATGAGCTGCTTCTGTGGAGGGAGAAGACACCTGGATGCCACTGTGTCAGTGGTATGAGTCAACATAGCAAATCACAGATCAACCAGGTCATTGACAGAGGCCATCAAGGTGAGCAGGTAAATCCCTCAGAGAACTCTTTAATCCTATTGGATCCATCAATCTCTGAGGGCGAACCAACCTAACTGTTTCACTACCATAACGGGGGTAAAGGAGGGCATGGATCTGGGCCCTTAATGGTCCAACCATGATCATGTTTGCCCCCCCCAGGGATCCCTCCCCCCACTCCACCCTGGAGACCCTGCCCCCTTATCCTTAGGGAAGCCCATAATTGGGACATTTATTTATTTATTTCATAGCATTTTATGCTGCACCCTCCTGCAGAACAGCAGCTTGGGGTGGCTTACATTTTAAAATCACAATAAAATCAACAATTAAAATTATAACTAAATATTTAAAAACATAAAATTACTAAAAAGTGGACCCTTTCCCATCTCCCCTACCTCTTTCCCTCCTCAAAGGCCTGGTGGAACAGCCAGGTCTTGCATTGTCTTCAGAAAGAGGGGAGGTCCAGGGCCTGGTGGGCCTCCATCGGGAGGGAATTCCACAGCCTAGACACGGCCACTGAGAATGCCCTGGCCATCGTCGAAACCCGAGGGAGCTCGAGTCGGGCATCCCCGGTCAACCACAAGGGTTGCTGTATGGTCTGAGGCATGAGGTGGTCCTGCAGGTAAGCAGTGCCCAGGCCATTTAGGACTTTATAGGTCATTACCAACACCTTGAATCGAGCTCAGAAGACAATAGGAAGTCACTGCAGGGAACGAAGCACTACTGTAATGTGCTTGTGACGACCTGTCTCCGTTAGGAGACAAGATGCTGTATTCTTCACTAGCTGCAGCCTCTGGACCATCACCAATGATAGCCCCATGTAGAGTGCTTTGCAGTAGTCCAATCTAGAGGTAATGAAGGCATGGATGATGGTGGTCAGGTCAGAGTCTGAGACATACGGCTGTCGCCGTTGCACCAGATGTAACAGGCGAAAAGTACTCCTCACCACAGCCACCACCTGGGAATCCAGGCAGAGATGAGACTCAAGAAGCACCCCCAGACTACGGACTTGGGTGGCTATAGGGGGGCAAATCCCATCAATGACAGGAGCTACCACCCTCTCAGCCGTACGTACCAGCATCACCTCCATCTTGTCAGGATTCAGCTTCAGATGGCTCGCTCTCATCCAATCCCCCACAGCCGTCAAACACTAGGTAAGCACCGAGACTGCCGAGTCTGCATCTGCAGGAAAGGAAAGGTAAAGCTGTGTATCATCGGCGTACCTCAGAAGAGACTATCTGCACCCCATATCTAATTAATGGTGCAGGTCATTGACCAAAGTCACAAGCACAGTCTCAGAACACTTCAGTACTTTAGTGCCAATCCCCAATACTTAGAAATGCTGGTGAACAATTACAAGGAAGGATCAGAATGTCCTAGAGGAGCGGCATACTGTCTCAAATGAGAATGAAATAAGCATTTATTTATATGCAGTATGCCAAGAAGCATAAGAAACTGTCTTCTTCAAATGTTTTTTTCTAATTTCCTAAAGTGCTTGTGTGCCAGATTGCTGATCTTCACCAAAGTGAGTAATTATCCAAACTAGGATTCTTTCTTATGAACACTGAAAATACAATTGAACTAGTACTAGAATGAATTATCCAACAGTGTACAACAATATTACAATGGTGAAGGAGTGATACACAAAAACAAAAATTGGTTTATGAATGTTGGCACAATTTCAAACAATCTTACAAAATGTTCCCAAAGACTGAAATTGATATAATTTACTTCACAACTTGATCGTTTTCTTTGTATTTAACTTGTCTTTAAATAAAGAGCTCCACTCTCAGATGAAGATTAAATGATTTAGAAGCTATCCAGACACTCGAAGGACTATTGGTATAGAAGAGAATTGTTTGCCTTGTTTCTGCCCTGAAACACGGGAAAGTGGATAGCTTTAAAATGCCATATACTTAAAAATAGTTATCAAGGTGTGACCTTGATGACTGTTTAAAGAATATTGTGTTCACTTGGAATACAATATCTGACAGTATAGTCACACATGAATCAATAACAACGGTAACGTTTATTTATATTACATAATATGACACCAGTGCTCTGGGCTTTGCACTGGCTGCCTATAAATCACCAGTCCATGTTCAAGGTGCTGGTTTTAACCTTTAAAGCCCTTCATGGCCTGGGCCCTACTTATCTGCGGGACCACCTCACTCCCCATGTCCCCGTGCGACCCGTGAGATCATCCGTGGGAGCCTTTTTGGAGGTTCCCTGGGCAAGGTGGGTGGCCACTGATGTTAGATCTTTTTCGGTGGCTGCCCCTGTGCTGTGGAATTCGCTCCCAGAGGAGGCTCGGTTGGCCCCCACTCTCCTGTTATTTTGATGTTTATGTAAGACCTGGCTGTTCCGCCAGGCCTTTGGCGAGGGGGAGGGGGAGGAGTTTTCTTCCCTGCATTTTTGTGAATTTTAACTGTTTTAACTGTTTTATTGTTTTTATATTTTCTGTTTGCCACCTCGGGCTGCCCTATGGGCAGGAGGGGCAGGATAAAAATCTTGTATAAATAAAAAAAACAACAACATAATGTGTTATATTTTGGCCAATAAAAAACAAGCCTTGTCTTGATCGTCTACTTATTATTGTTGCTGTTATTGTACTTGTTAGGCCACTTTTAGATGTGCGTGGTTGTAAAAAGTTTGTGGTCTTAAAAGAACGCGCGACTGGTTATAATGCACAAAATGTCCCACCAGCGGGATTTTTACATGCAGTGTGATTTCACGTCATGTGTGCTCCATGCACTTCTAAAAGCAGCCTTAATTTGTATTGGAGTCATGGCTAGAAACTGGGTTTCCACTATGCTATACAGAACAGAATACGTTATAGATAATAATACATAATAGAAAAACAGTCCCTGGTCAAATGGGATTAAAATCTAATTTAAACAAGAAGTAATAGATTAATGCAACGAAGAGATGGGGATGTTTTGTAATAGGGAGAGTCATGAACATGGGAATAAACAGTAACGGTGAAACTAGGACATGATAATTCCTAACCCTCACATGTTTGGGACTGGCTGATTTGCAGACATGCAGCTGCCAATCCTCTTTGGAGTAGAGCGAGGCAAAAATCCATTGTTGCCACCAATTGCACTTTCAACCCTCCATTAGCCAATAATTATTTTCAAACAGTGTTACATATTTGGCATGTGCTGGCATATTTGGATTATTTTTAGGGTGAATTCCAAATGAACTGGATAAGGTTGTTTTCAGACATCATGATTACCTCACACAGACACAAGCAGTAATACTATAGTTTTACCTCTGGAGTACCATGTGGCAACGTTTAAGTCTGAACCAGATCTACCACATGGTATCTCTAAGGTGACTGGTGGTAAAAGCACCATAAATAATAGCTAGAGTGCCACTGACTACCTTGGTGATACTATTTATTGTTTTATTTTATTTAATTAAAACATTTGATATCCCACCCCTCCTGCCAAAGGCAGCTCGGGGGAGCTTACAATATATAAAAGCATAAAAACACACATAAAAATACAAAAACAGTAACATAAAACATCTAAAATAGGGGGAAGAGGGAAAAGGGGGGAATATCCCCCCCGGGGAAAGAGGAGGGAGGAAAAAACCACCCGACCTTTACCACCCCCCATAAAAATAAAACCCTACCCTCACCCATCTCCCTCGCCGAAGGCCTGGTGGAACAGCCAGGTCTTGCATTGACATCGAAAAGAGGAAAGGTCTGGGGCCACCCAGGCCTCTGCCAGCAGGGAGTTCCGCAGCCTCGGCACAACCACCGAGAACACTTCTCCATAGTCGCCCCACAGTATACCCGGGGGACTTCGAGAAGGGCGTTCCTGGTCAACAGCAGGTCTGATTCAGAGCACAGGGAGTGAGGCAATCCCATAGGTATATGGGGTCCAAGCTATGTAGGGCTTTATAGGTAAGAACAAGCACCTTGAGGGAACACTGATGCAGGGGCAGTGGGCCCTCCAGGAAGGCAGGGGCAATGCCCCTCCTGGCCCTTCCCCAGCTGGTGGCAGGCTCCGGAAGGTTTAAAAAAAACAAAAAAACCCCACAAACCTGGCCACATTGGCATCACGCTGAATGTGTGGATCCACCTCAAAAAACCTTGTTTAGCAAAGCAGAGACCTTCTGAAGGTCTCTGCCTTGCTAAACGAGGTTCTTTGAGGTGGCGCTACACATTCTCACCGGTTGTGTGCGCACACAACCGGTGCCTTGAGTCACACACACCCCTTACTAAGGAAGCCTTCAGGGTCAAAAGGGAGCTGTTCTCCCTTTATGCAGAGTGGGCAGCTAGAAGAGCCATCCATTACGCATAAAGGGACCCTGCAATGCAAGAGTGCCTCAAGGGGAACTCTTTCATTGCAGGGGCCGGACAGGGGGAAAGTTCATATGGGGGCAATAGAGGTGCCCCCGGTATGAACTAAGAGTTGCAAGGCTGGGTCCCAGTCTGTGCAGGAGGCTGGGAGCTGCTGACGCGCATGCAGCTCTTAGCCTCCCCTAATCCCTTCCTCCCTGGAGAAATACAAGCGCTGAGGAGAGGAGCCAGTGGTTCTGGTGAATAAATTGGGCCCGGGGTGGGGGCAGTGGGGGGACACATGGTGGATGGGGGAGGGAATGGGGGGGTACATGGGGGCGTGTGTGTGCACACAGGGAGAGGGGAGTACATGGGGGGCAAGTGGCGTCCGTTGCTCCGTGGGTGGGTGTGGGTGGAGATGGGTGTTGGCCGGGAGCAAACACTCACCAACACCCACCGAAAATGGTGTTTACACAGACGCCCCCACCCATTTCCACCCAGGGAAATGCTCCTCATCCACCGGCCAACACCCATCTCCACCCAGAGGAACTGGGTGGAGGCTTCATGTGTGCACAGGGCCCATGGTGATTGGCTGCAGTGGTGCCCTGCAACATGTATAATAAAGTGTAACACCCATTTATGGGTCTTAGAGCATCTGTTTAAAAAGGGCCTTAGTATGGCACTACTTATGTTCTTAATGGACATTTTTACACATCCCTTAAAGTTCCAGTTTTTTCAGTTTTCTGGGTTTACAAGTCCACAAGTAAGTTCCGGATTCATTTTTCAGTTCACACATATACTGCCCTGAGGCAGTTCCTGGATGCATTCTTCACACAAACGCTGCCCTGAGGCAGCCTAAAGTAGCCACAGCTGTAGATGTGACAGGATGCCATGGAAACCAAGTGACCACAGCTGCCTGGAAGTTCTATGCAGAAGTTCAAAGAGCCAGATGTTTAAGATCTGGGTGAGTGATTTAGACACACAGAAAGTTCAGAATGTAACAACAAACATCCAGGAGAAATGTGTGTGTAAAAACACCCATAGTTAAAGTGGAGTTACGTGCATGTCTGTTTTCACCTTTGGACTGGTGTAAAACTAACTGCAGTGGCTGCAATCCCAAACTATGTAGCTCCCACCATGTGGTTTTTATGCACGGCCTTGGCCCCATGCTGGGGTTAAACAGACTTGTACGTACGCAGCATGTATGCTGTGCGCGCTGATCTACAGGGCTTGGGATCGGCCCCAGTGACTCCAAGATGACTTATTTTCTGTGTGGCAACAGATGCACAATGTTCCACCATCCCACCCATGTGTATTTCTTTACACTGGGGTTTGTAAATAACATAAAGCTGTGTGTCAAGGGGAGTGAGTAATAATATTTTATGTTATTTTTGTATTTTAGACTAGTTGTTGTGTGAATTCTTTTTCCCTGTATATTTTATATTTTGTATTGTATTTTATTTTGTAGCCTTTGCAATGACCTATTGGTCTCGCAGAAAGACTATTTATTAATTATTATTATTATTATTATTTCTTTACATTTATTACACAAGTGACACAGAAAATACAAATTTATATGAAAAATACTCAAATGCATGTAAGGCCACTTTTACACGGACGCCACCCACCCACGAACACCCAGAAACACCCATCGGATGGGTGGGAGAACGTCCGTGTAAATCGCATGACCCATCTGCCGACACCCGCCAACACCCATGGAGCAGCCGTGAGGGAGCTGGAACCCTCCGTGGGTGGAGATGGGAGTGTAAAAGTTAAAACACCCACACCCATGTGGAACAGGCTGGCGGAGCCCCACTGCACCGTGCACACATGTCTGTGTGGCAGTGCATGCGCCACAGGGAGCGCATGCACTGCCACACAGACATGCCCACAGGGTGGGGGGGGACCCGGATGTTCAGCCGAGAACCCGTAAAGGAGGGTGGCAGCAGGGCACACGTACGCGGGCTACCATGATGACAACCAGGAAGGCCCATGAGAAGGCAAAGGGAGCTGATGCCGCCCCACGTGGGGGAAGGGACCGGGTGAGCACGGGGACCTGGGGGTGCCGGGGGGGGAAGAAGTCCTGACAAGGCAGTGCAGGGGGGGAAGCGCCCCAGGCTGAAGGCACATGGGGGGTAGGGATTGCTCGGAAGGGGGGAAGGCTGGGAGGCAC